>JAIWND010000031.1:0-316776 GCA_025330725.1 Chlamydoabsidia padenii | reverse complement strand
CTATTAATATAAATAACAAGTTAATATCTTTTAATTTCATATTGTGATGTCATACAGTAGTAAATGTCGTCTCTTTTTTTTTTTTTTTTTTTTTTTTTTTTTTTTTTTTTTTTTTTTTTTTACCTTGACGTTCTTTTAGTGAGTTCCAGGTGCTCACAAATAATCTTTCCCATTTAGATGGATCCCTGCGAAGAATTATTCTATGATTATATGAATCGACCAGTTGTTCACAGTGTTTGGCCAAGATTATATATGCCAAAAAGTCTTGTCGGGGTCGGCTGTAGCAATAAAGATGATTCCGTTTGAGGACACGCCAATGAGCTTCGATCAGCATTGTTAATTTTGCCGTGGGGATCCCTGGAGTAGTACAACGAGCCCATAAAACCCATTGTCGTTCCGTGTACCATTGTCTCCACAAGTACGCCCAAGCATCTGGCAACGATCTACGCACGCAATACTCATACATTTCCCGGGCGCAAGCTTGGTGGATTTGATCGGGAGTTAAATACGACGTACCTGAAAAAATGCATCAATTTCCCTTTTAGGTAATGACATGCATAAAATGGTTTATAACTTTATCTTACCTCGAGGAATTCGTTGATGGTAGCAATAGTGCTTTTCCATTATTTCAGAAATAGCTTTTATGTCCTCTTCAGGGCACCTTGCTTGTCTGGCAATTTGTGATCTGTTGTTGACCGTTGGGAGGAAAGTGGGACGAACAAAATTAAATTCCCCCATAACATCATCAATGTCAACTTCATAGATTGGACCAAGACTTCCTTTGGCTTTCTTTAAAGCAAGTCTAACAGCCCTTTTCAGATGCCACAAGCAGAGTCTCAGGATATTATCATCCCATGTTTGTCTTATTGCGTTGGTTTCGGTCGAATCTTTATCACAAAACATGTAATACGGTGACAGCCCGCAATCACGGAGAGCCCGGAAATAGCAGCATAGTGCCGCCACTTTGCATGCTTCAGCCACTTCTGATCCACGATTTTTTTTTTTTTTTTTTTTAAATAAAGCTCTCGAGACGGTTTGTCTTGTAGGTAGAATCTACAAAATATTCAACAACCTGGTCAGATCCAACACACAAATCAAAAAACATTGTGGTGAACCCCAACCCCCGCCAATGATCATTATCTTCCCAGCGCAACTAATACAACCAAACAAAGACGAGACAAATATTTTTAAAACAGGGTTTTATTATATTTCACATACACTCAATCAATCTATACTAAATCTAATACTAGTTCGCCAAGTAATCGGAAGAGTAGTTGTCATTGTTGTCATTGTTCACCAGAGTCATGATTCGCTTAAGTTTAGTAATAATAAAAAAAGCCAATATACACACTGTTTAAACCATGCAATCACCCAAATTACTTTTCCGTTTACCCAGACCTTTTTTCCCCACAAACCCCCTTTTTCTTTCTTTTTATTTTTCTTACCTCCCGGAAGCCAGCGTCCTGGTATTCGCGCACCAAGATTCTTGACGACACCATCTGGTCATCAGCACGCCTATAAAGATGAACAATCGCCTGACTCTTCCAATAATACATCTGTGCGCGGGTGATGTTGTACCCGAATTGTCGTTGCACCTGAGCGAATAGATCCCCAGAGGTCAATTGGTGGGCATGGGTAGTGATGAATTCCCGGACTTCAATGGGCATGCTTGGATGTTCGTCTTCATTATGGGGTTCGTGCTGTTCCTGGTGTTTGACAGTGAGAGTTATCCACCTTTGTTGTCGATAGATCACACCGGAAAGTTCGCCACCACAATCGTAGGTTGTCATACACTGGCCCAACCTTACCAATTCGTTTGGTGGACGTTGTTTATTAACATCTGTCCGCTGAGCACACAGTCCAAGAAATGCCACCGAGTGTCGCTTCTTTGGATTGGCGATGTTTTTTTTGGTGTATCGGAATCCTCCAGCGTGCTCCACCACCAGGTAGATGGCGTCAATAAGCTGCTCATCCGTATTGTCGATATGACCGTCATCGATAAATAAATGGCCATCAAAAATAATATCGGTATCTAGGGAAGGAGAGTTATCGAAGCTGTCGGCAAGTTGTTCAATAGGAATAAATTCACCAAAATCAGGACATACAGGTACTGGTGTACCACGATTACGACAATTCAAGCACGTTTTATAATCAACTCGTCGACCAGCAAACAAAGCAACTGGGCATGACTTTCGACATCTATTACAGTATCGTTCCAGAAAGTTTCCGAAGTCGTCGTTGTTTTCCGAGTGTGAAGAAGGAGAGGATGTAACTGATAGAGACATTTCAAAAGTTAATTATTAAAAAGAAAGAAAGAAAGAAAAAAAAATCCAAGTCTTCGCGGATTTAGCCAGATAAAATATTGAAAACCCGCCACTTCTACGCGAAATTTCTGCAGGAGCCATGGTTTTTGGTTTTTAAGGGGCAAAATTTTGTCCGTTTTTATGTTTTTTCTTTTCTTCCCGCTTTTTATTTTTATTTTTATTCTTCTTCTCTCTTTTTTTTTATTTTTTTTTTTAACTAATTAATATGTCTGAACACCTCCATCATCTAAAGATTCTAGGAACTACAAATGCTTCAAGGATTCCTCTTATTTTGCCGGAAGATGAATTGATTACAAGACTTGCTCAACTTGCTGCATTCCTACCCTACTGCTCCCAGGCGCGAACTCATGGTCACTCTTGATGAACTCGATGACGATTTTATTGATCATCCTGACGAAGGCAGTGACATTTGCTTCGATGGCAATATTTACCTGGATGACTCTCTTCTCGAAGCTACCGACGAGGAAATCAACACCTCCATCTTCAACAAGGTGGAATATACTGGCGGTTATCGATACAGCAGGGAAAGCATCGCCAATCCCAAAAAGCGGTCATTTATTGCTTTTTATTGATGGTGTGCCCAACGTACCAATGTCAACAGACAAGTTCCTGACGAGCAGGCCTGGCGAATCTGCGACAGGATGGTGACCTACGACTGTGGCGGCGAAATCACTGGGACTCTTTATCGCAATCAGAGGTGGGTGTCTTTAACAGTGAAGCATGGTGTACCTCACGCTTTCCATGAAGAACACCGGCGGCCTCAGACTTCCATGGAAGTACGACAATTCATTGCGGGTAACAATAGAAACACCACCTCCGCTAGTGTGTATCGATTGGTACAAAGTAACAAGGGCTCAAGTGTACTTTTGGCATCTTCGATCTATTCAACAATACTTCCACCATGATGACGATCAATTTATCCCCTATCGGATGCTCGTGGACAACTTTGCTCAAGATGGATTCGGCCAGGTAAAAAAAAAAAAAAAAAAAAAAAAAAAAAAAAAAAAAAAAAAGGAATGGGAAGGGGGTGCTACAGATAGTGTCTTCTTGCATTTGTAGGGTGTGTCAGCTTTTTGGTTGGTCTCCTCTGCGGTTGTGCTTCTGATCATGGTGTGGTCTTCTTGGTGTTTATGCCTCTGGTAATGGTATGGCCTCTACGGTGATTGTACTATTAGTATAGCTATGTTAGTTTAGATTGTGGTGGTGGTATTATTGAATAAATGTAATGATTTATTGACTTGATGAATTATTGATTTGCCGGACTGTATAATTGTTTGTTCAGTTAATTTTGGAAGAAACACCTACATGAAAGGGATTCAGCTTTATTACCCCGTTTTTTGACCTTTGTGTTCAATTCAATTCAGTTGTTGAATATCACGTTTATTCAACATTTAAAACTAATCGTATGAACTGTGAACTTTTCAAAGTTATTGCCAATATTAATGGTGCAGGTTTCCCAGTCGCATATTTCTTGTTCATGCATGTCAGAGCGATTGATGTTGGGCAAGTAACAGAACAACGCAAGATTCCAGCATT
Source organism: Chlamydoabsidia padenii (assembly GCA_025330725.1). Lineage (NCBI taxonomy): Eukaryota > Fungi > Mucoromycota > Mucoromycetes > Mucorales > Cunninghamellaceae > Chlamydoabsidia > Chlamydoabsidia padenii. The sequence goes on along the minus strand of JAIWND010000031.1, from coordinate 312,916 downwards.
GCTGATGTTCTTTGGTGTACTCAAGGACAGGGTACTCCCCCCTTTGAAAATGTTTTGTGACAAGGACCAGGCAGAAATATCCACCACCACAACGACTTGGGGTGCAGGTACAGTTAGACTGTGTGTTTGCCATTTGAAGCAAACAGTCGACAGAAAACTTGGGGGAAAAAAAAAGGGGGTGCCCTGGGCCAAATATACAGTACGATGTTGATCGTGCCATCGAAGAATTTCCTTTTGTTGAATCATCCTTCTTGCCTGATATCAACAACAGCCCCGCTCAAGCCAACAGTATTCTCTGTAGAGTTGCCCACAGAAAAGAAATCCTGAATATAATGCATCGCCATTATTGCTGCCATCCACTCATTCCAAAAGGTAAGCATCGGGATTCATGCAAAATAATGCAAGCGTGATAAGCAATTTACTATGAACACATAGAATGAAGTTGTGTGCACTTTTACTATGTTTTACATAGACTTGGCACCTGTCACCTTGTTATAATTGTCAAACACCGACCGCTAGATTTCCGCCCGCCGATTCCATGTGCTTAGTATCATATTTCCCTCACTGTGAATGCTCTAAAAGGAAAAGCGGGCATTGATTTTGTTTGTTTGCATAATGGCAAAATGCGCGTTAATGAAGATTATAATGGGTTGTGTGTTAATGGTTATACAGTTGGGTTTTAGGTGTATTATAATTGATGAGGCTTTACTATGTATGATATGCATAGATTTCATATCGGTGCAAAAGGTTTCATGAGACGGTAAAAATAATAAGAATAGAGATATGGTAAAAGAAGACTTTATTACAGCTCGATTAAATCAAGACGTCACTCTATACTACTTTTTTTTTTTTTTTTTTTTCTAAAAGGATCATTTCGTTTACACTATGTTTTTTTTTTTACAAGGACTAGGGGACAAATAAAAATCTAGTGAGAGTCATCGGCATGAAGATCGAATCTGAATTAAATATATATATATATATACATGTAAGATGAATGATTAGTAAGTGCTATGTGAAACTCATAAGTAGGACTTACTTTTTGAGTATATTGTCTATCTTGTCTGAAGTCAATCCGGCGTCAATGACATCACGGGCTTCTTGCACCTTGCCAAAGACATTGAAGAGTAGCAAGCCAACAATTTTTCTGTCACGGACATAAAACACAAGACCCTTACCAAACTATATAAGAGATAAAAAGTTTAGATCATTGCAGTCGTTTTTAATTTTTTACTTACCTTTTCATCTTGGAAGGGATTAATTTTTTCTTGAATAGCCTTGGTGACTTGACCTTCAACGGGAGAAGTAATACCGGCCGTACGAGGACCATCCGATTCAACAGCAGCGGCAGGAGTATCTTGAGCCGTCGATTTAGCCCACACACTGATGGTGGACAATTGAGAATCAATCAACCCCACGGCTTCATATCCCACTTCAGGACCAAGATCGGACCAGAACATGGATTGATGGCGATAAGGTTTGGCACGTTGACCCACCATGTTTTGACCGGCATGACGACCACTGAGTACAGCATGATCATGATGTTCAATGCGGCGACGTCCCAGTTGAATATCATGGAAAGATACCATATCACCTGCCACATAGACATCCTTGCGCGCTTCCAGTTCGGCATTCACCATCACACCCGCACGTTGTTCGTCAATTTCCAAACCTGCGTCTCGAGCAAGAGCCACACGAGGTTCGATACCGATGGCCACCACCACATGGTCCACTTTTAATGACTTCAACCCCGCATCCATCTTCATTACCACCTTGTTGTCATCAGATGTTTCCAAAGAATCAATCACGCTATTAGTCTTGACGTCGACACCCACTAAATATAAAGAGAGAGAGAGAGAGAGAGAGAGAGAGAGAGAGAGAGAGAGTTTAGTAGTGGACATTTCTGGAGAGAGGTAAGATCCTTACATTTTCGTACACGGCTAGTGGTCCATTTGGTCAAATAAGAGGGGAATACGTTGGCCATGTTACCATCTACATATAAACGGAAGTGGGTTTAGTTTCAGGGAAAGAAAAAAGGACTAGTTTTAATTACCTTCAGGGAAGACTTGAGTGATTTGAATATCCTTTTGATTACTGGCTCTCTTTGCCAAAGCCACAGCCAATTCAGAGCCCAGGAATCCACCACCAACAACAGCAATATGGGAGCCAGGTTTAACAATAGCATCTAGTTTCTTGAGATCATCAATGGTACGGAATGTGGTAATTTTAGAGGATTCAGGTTGTTTGGGAAGTTGCTTGGGAGATCCACCAGTAGCCAAAAGAACCTACAATTATAAAAGTAGGTGAGTATTCCCCATTGATTATCCATCGTGTATACAGACCTTGTTATAGTAAATGATGCTACCATCAGCAAGAGTCACTGTATGATCTTCCACATTCAATTTGGTCACAGGTTTATTTACTAATAACTTGATCTTGTCGGTCAAATCGTCGGATCCAGAAGCATCTTCAATAATGTGATAAAGTGATTCATCGTGATAATAGACACTACGTTCGTTTCCTTGCCACTACAATAAGATATATATAAGGGGTTAGTTTATCAGTTTATATGCATATATAATGGTTCCTTGTCACTTGCGTCTTTGAATTGTAACGTGTTTGCCACGTTGGGGTCTTCAGAGAACCAAATTTCCTTGGACAATGGTGGGCGCATGTACGGACTGTAAGCTTCATCACCGATAATAATCACCTACACAGGTAAAACAATAATGTGTTAGTATACACCATATATATATATATATATATATATATATATATTAAACTTACATTTGCTTCAGGATCGGTTTCCTTGATGGCCTGAGCAGCAGCAAAAGAAGCAGTACCAGCACCTATCAACACGTAAGGCTTTTGAATCTTCTTCACAGTTGGAGTAACCACAGGAGTTGGTTCAACAGGTTCAACAGGTTGGACAGGTTGGACAGTTGGAGCATGTTGTTCTTTCTTCTTTTCTTTAGGAGGAGGAGCTGTCAATTGGAAGAGGATAGGACCAAACACCAGCAAGGAACCAATGGCCCAAGGAGTAGCACTGCTTTGACTAGTAGTGGGAGTAGAAGAGTAGTGGCGGATAGTTGAGGTGAATCCATTATGTCGAGTGGCACGCAAGGTGGAGCGTTTGACGGATGCTCTTAAAGCGGCAGAAATCATGATAGATTTTTTGTTTGATAGAGAGAAAGAAAGGACAACATCCAGCCCTCCCCCCTTTCAAAACCAACTTCGAATCCCGCATATCCATTTTTGATTGGCTGAAATAGCATCACCCATTTTTTCTTTCTAGTGAATGCAACCCTGTCTTACAATGGATAGACATTTCTATACAGTACAAAAGGCGGGAACGTATTGAATCCCAAATGAGTATGTTTTAAAACTATCATCACATACAGACACACTAAAAAAAAAAACTTGACTCAGGGAAAGGATCCGACGATACCGGGATTTGAATATAAAATTGGTCTCAACATAAAAAGGGACGCGATCCGATCACTGGTTTAGTTCTTTCCCCTCAAACTCGTTTCTATATTCAATAGTAAGTAAAACATCTATCCATCCATCCATCCATCCATCCTGACCGTGTGATTTTTTTTTTTTTAAGTGAGAGATAAGTGGAAGAAGAAAAGACAAAGACGTCTCAAGGCCAAGAGAAAGAAGATGCGGGCTAGATCCAAATAGGCTCCCAACCGATGAGATGGTGTGATTGACCATCATTCTTATATATATTATCATTCCATTTTGAAATAAAAAAAATCGATGATCCCCTGCTTTATTTTTTGATTTTTAAATCCCGATATGAGAGGGTTCACTTGTTTTTGATGCCAATGATTGATTATCATCAGACCTGTTATTTTATGCCTTTCATCCACTGGCGTCATTGTGGTGACAACGTTGGATGGTTAGTGTAATAACATAACGACCTAGGTGGATCTAAATGTGTTGTGTGTCCCCTACCCTGTAAACTATACCCCCCTACCTAATTGTATAACCCATGTCTAATATACAAAGTAATAACATGCTTATTTTTATTGTATGTGTGTGTGCGAAGAGTATGTATAAACTTGACGATAAAAAAGGGTGGTAAATAAATAGACCGTGTTAAAAAAAAAAAAAAAAAAGGTGTGTTGCGGGGTGTGCGTGTATATAATCCTAGTCCGTACTACTACCAGAGTCATCCGAATCTGATCCAGATGAGCTATCAGAATCACTTTCACTTGAAGAATGTTGACCTACAAAAGACATACCAAAAGATGAGATAAAGCAAACACATCCTATCATTTCAATACTTACCCCGATTAGCATTAAACTGTTTCAAGGTTTCTTCAAGTGCCCGAATTCTCCGTTCACTATCCATGTTCTTTTGTTTCTTGTTGACGCGTTTCGGTTGGCGGAGTAGTGATTTCCCAGTAACAAATTCATGTAACCTATGTAATGTTTTGCGATCCAGAGCATCAATGTCCAACACGATTTCTTCTTGTCCTTCCTATAAAATCAATAAGGTGAGTATATTCCCCCCCCCACTCATTCATTTTTTATTTGTTTCCACTTACCCCATCCAAAGACATGGAACTTTGGATGATGCTGACCACAGTATTGAGTCGATCACCCGATAAATTGTTGATACTTTCACTGAGATCCTTCTTTTGTTCAAAAGTGAATTCTGGTAATGGTTCAGATGGTTTACGTGGTCTTTGCTTTGTGGTAGGTCGTCGCCGAGGTTTGGAAGGTGGTTTTGTATCCTTTGCTGATGATGTCTTTTTGCTGGTGGATGATTTACTGATGGATTTTCGTTTCGTTGACTTTGATTTATCAGATTTCTTTTTGGTTGATTTGATAGATGCTATTTGTTGAGAGATATTGGCGATATGACGTTCTAATTCGGCAATACGGTCATCACGATCTACATAAGAAGAGACGAGTTAAAAGACAAGTGTTGATCCCCTATCCCACTTACCATTATCAGATTCCTCGGATATATCATCCTCTTCATCATTAGAAGATGTATAAGAATCAGCTTTTCGAGTAATGACAGAAGATCGATGATGATGATGATGATGTGTAGTAGATGATGGTGGTGGAGGTGGTGGTGGAGGTGGTGAAGGTGACGGTGGTGCGGGTTCCGGCAAGTGTTTCCATTTTTCATCAAACACCCTTTCCAATTCCTTTGCCATCTTGTGTATAGGAAGTGCTGGTGGATTGTAGCGATAACAGTTATTAAACATGAGGCGTACATCACTTTCAAAGCTATCGGGAGAGTCGTATTCACCATTATTGAGGTTTCGTTCGATGGTGGATATATCCATAGGATGAGTGATGATGGTATGGTAGTCAGGGATATTGAGGGCCACCGCGTCGACAGGGTGTAAAAAGGGATAGTTGAGATCACGGTACTTGTTTTTCTTGAGTTCACGGATAGATTGACCACAAAACTTGAGTTGGACATCCGCCTTGCGTCGTTTAATTTCGAAAGAAGAAGGTTGATGATCACCACCCCGACGTTGTTTGGTCATTGTTTCGGGATAATCCTTGGATGGTGGAGGATGGATTTCACGTTTGGGTCGAGTATCTTCGCTGATACGACGGAAACTGGTTGCTTGTGACAGTGTTGCTGCTTGTGGAGAGTGATGTGAGTTGACCCTGGCTTCCATCTGTGCAATCGCTCAAAGTCAATTAGTATTGTCACAGGGTTTTGATAATAAAAATAAAAATAAAAGAATCTACACTTACTTCTTTAGAAGGTGGCATCTGTCGTAGACTTTTTTCAAAAGCAGATTCCACATTTTGACACAACATGGACACCATCGCTTCAGGACCATTGAATTTGTAGCAATTGTTAAAGAGCAAACGAATATCAGCCACAAATTGATCGACATCATTGTATTCCCCATGTTGTAGTTTCCCATCAATAGTGGTTAAATCGATAGGATGTTTGATGATTTGTGGGTAATCAGGTACCTTGAGTTTGATATAATCCACAGGATGAATAAAAGGAGTGGCATCCCTGTGTTTCTTGAGATTTCGCATAATAGCCCCACAGTATCGAATTTGATCACGTGACATATTAGTACTCATCCCACCAAAGGAATAAGGTGATGGTGATGATGTCCTTGAAGATTTCTATGATAATACAAAAAAAAAAAAAAAGTGATTAGTTTACAATCCTCTCCCCGTTCTATTACTGTTATTACTGTTATTTACCTGTTTACGAGGCTTTGGTTGAATAGGACTGATTCCAGTACCATTTGAGAGAGGTGGTGGTGAGGTACCTTCGTTGCTGATGATTTCCAGTGTCTCTGGTGAGTGAGCAGTAGGATCGAGATGATTATCATGTGTCGACTTGATTACAGACTCTTCCCTTTGTAAGACATTAGTTATTGGTAATGGTGGAGATGGTGGTGGTTGAGGAGTTGATGTGGTATTAGTACTAGTTGCTTCTTTCGTATTCCCATCTATTATCCGATTTGTCAATGTAGATACTGCCATGGGTTCCTGTGATGATGATGTTGGGATGACATGATCAACTTTTTGCTTCTTGGATGTATGCAAATCTTCATCGCTGACAGGTCTTGGTGAGCTATATTGGATTAAAATAAATAAAGTTTTAAGTGAAAAAGATTCAAAATACTTAATAAAAGTATAGTAACACTCTTTACTACCCATTCCTTTTTTAATAACATACCTTATCATTCGTTGTTCATCATTGTGCACACTGTTGGTTTCTTCTTGTTGCTGTTCTGTTAATGATAAAGGTGTCGCCATTATTATTGTCGTTTCCAAGATTAGGGCGTAATGGTGAGGAGAGCCTAGAGTGTTTCAAGGGGTGGACTTTATGTGTATCTGATTTTGTCTAGTGGGAGGAGGCATGGCACAAAGTATAGTGGTATGGATAATGTTGAAAAATAAAAGAGGGGAGGGAGGGAGGAAGGGAGAGAGAGAGAAAAGCAAGAGTTAAAGTGAGATGTTAAATGTCGGGGTTTAAATCTTTTTCAGCCCTGGGGGATTACGTGTCCGAAAAACAGCAACCCACCCAAATAACAACATACCTTTTTTTTTTTTTTTCAAGAAGCAACAAACTGTCTTTTTGTTATCACCACAGAAGATAAATGGATGATGATGATGATGATGATGATATAGGCAAGTGGGGTCCCTTTTATAATAATAAAAAAGTGCACGCAAACAGTGTAAAAAAGTAGGAGGAGGAGGGGGGAGAAAGAGTTGTTGGTAGTGTCTACTTTTTTTTTTTTCTTTTGTTTTTTTTTTTCTTTTTGGGTTTAGCTGAATATAAAAAAAAAAACCAAGTCTGAAGGGAATCGGAAAAACGTTTAGTGCCGATCGAAAAAAGTAAGGAAACGAAAAAGAGGATGGAAGAAATAAAAAAAAAATTTCAAGGCTTGTATGCGTTTTTCCTTTCAGTTTATAAAGTCACAGCTCTCATTGGTCTGTTCTCATTGGATAGAATGGGTTTCCTACCAAAAACGTTGGCGGTCTTTGTTTAAAGCCCCGTGCTGAGTTTTTTTGTTGGATGCTGACCCCCCTGGTGTAATGATGCATCCTTTTGCACTTCAACTACATTTTTCTATACCATTGCATTTATCAGAATCACATTGTTGTCTTTTTCTTTTATGAGAAGTTTGGAGCAAAAACGTAGATGATGAGTCAAAGTGCGGGGTTTGAAAATCGAGATGAGGGTTTTTTTTTTTTTTTTTTAGTGTCGGTCTCAGCCACCTTTTGAAAAAATTTTCGAGTAAGCCCAACAAGATAAAAAGACGAGCGGCGAAACTTTTTTTTTTCTTCTTCTTTCTCTTCTATACTGGTCTACATGTGTTAAAGGTAAAGAATAATGAATAATAATGATTGTCAAGCGAAAGTGATGTTTGTAATTTGCGTTTGACCACTTACCAGAGCGCACTTTCGCCGGTGCATTATGCCTGGTTTGTTGAAATGAGACCAACTATTATACCCTGATTCGTTTGACAAGATCAAATAAATGTAACTTATATACATATCAAGTTTACTTAATTTTCTTCATATTATATAGGTTATTCTTTGGCGATATGTGGGATATATCAAGTTTATCTGGCTGGAAGTATCTTAGGTAAGTCATTCATATATGAATATTAGGAATGTGTGTATTGGTTGAAATGATTAAACAATTCGCTCCTGATCTATAAATGATGACTACCTTTTTTATATCACCAAGATCTATGATGTATACCTTACACACATTCCCAGTTTTCTTTGAATATATCTGGGAAAATGAAAAAGATGTTCTAACATAACCTATTTATTTATTTTTTTGTGTTAGTAGGTCAGATAAGGTCTTGATTAGATTAGTTTAGGATATTAGATGTAGATAATGCTGTCTTAATAATAAAAATGCTTCTTGTCATCCATAATATACTATCTCTCTTCTTAATGTGTCAAGGTTGATTGGCTGGGATTGCAAAAAAATTTTGGTCACAGTCACTGGTATACATATATGTCTTGCTTGAATTTTATTATGCTCTTCAATTTGCCTCTCTTTCCCTTCTTTTTCTCCAAAACAACAGCAGATAAAAGCATTAGCCAAAGTTATAACACTGACTTTTACACCATGGATATTCATCAAGCACCATCTTCCAGTGCACCTACAACTCATCATTCGACTCAGCCTCATAGCAACCTCACGATAACACCATCTCCACAGGAACCTTCTCTGGCAACTATACATGAAGATGGTAGCCCATCCACCCACCATTCTCCAGCAGATGACTTGGTTAGACCCACTTACGATAACAACAAGTCTGGTACTGATCTCTTGTCTTCTGGATGGATGAACCTAAGTGGACCTTTTGATAAACGTAAAAGTAGTCCGGCCATCCTTGGTCTTCCTTTTGGCATTACTGATGATCCTCAACTTGACTTACACTTGTCTCGACACAGGAATTCTATTGAAGCAGCAGTACTTTTAGCAAGCTTTAACCGGGTGCCAGCAAAAGAACATCCAATCAAAGGTAAAATAAAATAATAATAATAAAAAAAAGGGGGGGGAATGTTTGAAACATATAGGTAGGTTTGTTTGTATAACTAACTAATTGGTGACACGCATAAACTCAGCGCATTCAAGACAATGGCAAGACGATTTATCTATTGCTGCACAAACACAACCAAAGTCAACAGAAACAGCCTACCCCCGACGACACTCTTATGATGTTAATATGACTTGGAAATCAATGCCTCGTGAATTCAAAGAAAGAACTGATTCATTCAACACATCGTCCGCCTTTAAACCAGTATCATCAAAACCACCACAAAACCAACATCCTCACACGACGGGACAAGATGGGTTTAAAAGTAGTCGGATCACTTGGACACAGGATGGGTTTTATCAAGCAACAACATCCACATCAGCCTATCCACCACCACGATTGACACCCATATCACCTTATCCACCCAGATTATTACATCCTACTAGCAGTCTTGTCCATCCTTTGGCTCCCACTGATCCACCAGGGATGAAAAGGGTGGCGTATGATCACGGCACCACCACTCCTTATCCCTATGGCCCACCACCACCTTACTATGGTCCAGACTCACCTCATCCTTCTATGAGCAAACTGCCTTTGCCTGGACAGTTGCATGGTTACCCTCAACCATACCACCCACCTCCTCATCTTTTACCAGTCAATACACCAGAGGAATATGCCGCTTATCAAGAACAAGCGTCGTCGTCGAATCGATCTAAAAGAAAACGGATGATCAAGGAACCTGAAGAAATTGTCGAGGCGGGTGATGCGGATTTCCCAACAATGTGTCCTAGGGATGTGGAATTGGCAAGGACGGATCCTCAAGCAAGACCAAGACGACAAAAGACTCGATTTGATGGTGATTTATATACTCCGAAATGGGTGCGTTTTAATGGTCAAGCAAAAGAAGGTTTATGTGATACATGTCAACCTGGTCGTTGGCTTCAATTGAAGAATAGTGCTTATTGGTAAGTCCCAAAGGGGAAGAGGGGGGGAATAGAATTTGACTCTTTATTGTTTAATTGATAGGTACCACAAACAATTCTTTCATGGCATTTCTTCAGTATCAGGGTTGGAATTTGTCCCGCCAGCTGAAACTCGATGGGTCGATCAAGATTTGGTGGAAGGTCTCTGTCATCAATGCCGACATTGGGTGGCTGTCAGTAATGTGAAACGAAAAAACAGTGTACTGTGGTTTAGACATGCTCACAAGGTAACGCGGATAAAAAGAAGGGAGAGGATGGATAAAGTAAAAAGCTCACTTTTTTTTTTTTTTGGATAGTGCCATTTATACAATAAACAAAAGAATGCAACTGGTCAACTATTGTAGAACCCGGATTGGTCCTTTGATGCTTCTCATATTGATTGTAAATAGTAGTATTCACCCTCCCCCCCCCTTTTTTTTATGTTACTCTTCAATGTATAAATAATTAAAAAATGATGGAACAAATAAAAACTATATAACTTGTTTTTTTGTTGGTTGTAAAGGACGGGATGAAAGTGGGCATGTATCATTTTTGGTCCTACACGTTTATGCATAAAAGACAAGTGACACATTCATCACAGCCAACGCAAATACATATTCCTGCCAGTCCCCATTGATTTAATAGTGGTAATATAAAAAAAAAAAAGTTTAATGATTTTATTAATTGGTTTTAGGTAACAAAGTAAAAATAAAATAAAAAAAGATAGCGAAGGTATATGATTTAATGTAAAATGAAGTGATGAATAATGCGAGTAATAAGTATTACAGTGGGGACGGGTTATCAACTAATCTATTCCCACCAAATCATGCATGTCTTTGTTTTTCCCTTGTTCGAAGTGCTTGACGTCGATTCTGGAACCAGATCTGTACGGTGCGAGGATTCATACCTAGTTGTCGACCCAACTGAGCACGGACCTGGGTGGAAGGGAAAAAAGTATGCTCAAACACCCGATGGAGTACTTGCAGTTGTTTCTTGGTAGCCCTTTTTCGCTTGATTTTGCTGTCAGTCTGTGATCGATGTCTTGATACATTTTCATCGAAAGAAGAGATATCCAAAGGTGGTGTGGAGGGGATACTGGAAGATTCCCAACAAGGAGATAAAGGAGCAGACAGGCAAGGTGTTATTGGTTCATCGTCGTCATGACATAGCAAGTTGGTAATATCGAGCATGGCGGATCGTGGAGAGGTAAGCATGTTATCATAAAAGTACGTATCCTTTTTTTCATGATTCAACATACATTTGATGGATAACATTGTGTTGAGAGAAGAAAGAAAGAAAGTAAAAGAAATGAAAAATCCCAAAACTTTATTTTTCCAAAACCGGATTTCGAATTCCGCCAACTTCGTTTTTTGCCTTTTTAATGGGACAGACAGGTCGAATCTTCCGTGTGTTACTTGAGAAAAAAAGCTTTTTTTTTTTTTTTTCACCATTGGTTCTTAAAGTGGAGATAAGGGTCTTTTTTTATGCGTTGTCATGTAAGCAGCGGAGTCTCTCCACTACACTTACCTACACGTTTCATCATCCATCCTTTTTTCGTTGTCTTGACAACCTACAATAGCAGATCAAGAAGCTATTAAATAGTCTTTTCTTTGTATTACATCCTTTCATTCTTTCTTCCTTTGTGTTGCATTCCTAGACGGGGTTTTGAAGACAGGGGTATCCTCGGTAGCACTTTTTATGATACTATAAATACGCCCTGTTAAAAATAAGTTGTATTGCCTTATTTTGTGAGTGATAAATAAGATTTTTATTGTTGTTTTGTAAAAGATCTAGTCTGAAGGTCCAAGTTTATGCATCTTCATAGCCAGAAGGGGGGTTACGGGCCCGATTGGGAACTATAACAAATCAATATGAGTGACAAGCTGTCAATATCGTTAATTATGGCTTACGGGGATATGTAATTGGTAGAGCTTCTACACCCTTGAATCCAAAGTATTCACGGCGCACTTTTGGTACAGTGAACACCATCACAGGTCCTAAAGTAATATAAAAGGGTGCGTGAGTAAAGTTTGCTATTGTATGTTTAGAAGCAAAAGAAAAAAGGATGTGCATGATGGGGTCAAGTAGAATGTAGAGTTAATTGAATAGATTCGTCGCTTTTTTTTTTTTTGTTGAAGAGGTCGACAAGATGGTGAGCAATAGAGTCATGGTTGAATCGAGTATATCACTTTCTGTGAAGAAACTGATCGTTATTACCAACGTCGCTGATGCTGATGATAATGTCGTTGTTAGGTAGTGTCGCTGGTTTTGATGGTAGCATTCTCGTTGGATGGTGTCTCGTTCCGTGCACATCTATTTTATTGTTCTTTTGTATACTTACCGATAGAACCAATGACAAAGGACCAAAAGATGACAGGCCTTTCAATGGCAAAACGGCGTAATCCAAACATGGTTTTTTTTTGTAATGTTAACGAGAAAGAGGCAATGGGCCAAAAAATAAAAAAAATAGGCTTGTGTTGTTTTGGTTGTTTTTTCACCCCTTAAAATAGTGACGGCACCCACCTCGCTGAGTAACTTGGATTTTTCGTCGAATACGCGGAGAATAAAATGTCAGTTAGCGTTTTGCGAAAGAAGATATGATGTGTAACTTTTTAACTCACCTTCTAAGAGACCCATCTCGCCTCAGAGAACGGGGAGCCGAGAGTGTTCCCATACCAGGAAGGACGCGACCCAAAAAGATGTTTAGCGAACACACTAGCTGTTATTGTTATTGTTGTTGATGATAATGTTGAGATGGCAGGATACGCCACATTTGTGGCAGCCAGATGTATACCAATTTTAATGATGTTAATGGCAGCATTTGCATCTCAACCACAAAGTGAGTATCCATGCTTTCTTCCAAAGCAGTCGGGGTTGATACAATGGACGACACCAAGGTTGGCGCGACCGTTCCGACGCTTTGGATGCTGGACACGACTATCACAAAGGCAGCATAGTTTGGATGACAAGTATTCGTTTGTGTCGATCAATTTTGCATTTGATTTTGAATACAATGCCATTTGTAGCCGGTCCGTACTTCTTCTTTCTTGCCCATGAATTCTTGAACCAAAACACGACCAGCATCGCCATAATAAATGGTGGTAGGTACAGTGACTCTTTTCCCTTTCCCTTTCCCTTTCCCTTTTTTAGCCGTAGCAGGAGCAGCAAGGGATATAGAATCAGTTGGTTTTCTTTTATTTACCCGTTAATTCTGTCATAGTATGATTTTTCTCTTTCTGGACACAGATTTATCCGTAACAGCACAGTAATAGCCTTTTTCATAACATAGTTCACCCGGTTGTCTGCATGCATATTCATAATGTTGGTTGCCATTATAGTGAATTGAGGAAGAATAAATGGATAATACCCATCAGGTAAGTCGTTTAGAAAGCGTGCATCACAGTCTTCGTATGGAAGTAAGAACTCTTCATTGGTAACTTTCAAAGAAGACATCCCCATGGAAGAAAATGACATTTGAGAGGAAGACGTAGACATTTCAGTGGAAGAAGTAGACATTTGAGAAGATGACGCTTCATCAAGCACTGCACAGTCCCTTCGTTGTTTTGTACCATAATACTTGTAAAAGAGATGTTCAAGATGTCGATTTGTAAATGTATCCAATAGTTTTCTTTTTTGAGAATCCGTTCCTGTTTTCATGTTCATCAGTCTGTCCTTCATGTCCCGGTCGAGGTGAGCCAGTTTTCTTTCACATTTTTGTCGGAGATGGGAAGATGGTACAATGTCAGTAACAAATGATTAAGAAGAATGGCCAAAGATGCATTAGCTGTCTTTAACAATATATAATTTGATGGATTGAACTGTCAAGGTAGGACTGTGCGATCAGGGGTACCATGATTGACATCTCGTATACTACATCAGAAACAGTCTTCATCACATCCAAGTATCTTTCTCGCCATTTTGGTCTCATAATTTTCGTATTTGTCTTTATGGTCTTCACACCTTGGTTCACCTTCATTCGCTTGTTTCCTCTTAATTTTGGCTGGTCATCTGATTGCTTTCTTGGGTGAGGTTACTTCATCATATACTGCATCAACGTTTTCTGCTACAAACTTTCGCCATTTCACCTCCAGTGCATAATAATATTTGACACAGAAGTCCGTCATACTATCTGCAGTCATAGTTGGTGGCACATCTGCATGTGAAAGAATGGTCAGTACTTAAACTTAAATATACTTACTCACTCTCCTTTTTACCTCCATCTTTCAGCTTCCCGTTGCATTCATTCCACAAAGCTGCGGGTTTTTTATAAAATAAACAAAAACGAGGTTTCTATTGATCCTCCTTTATCTTTCCAATATGACTTCTTTACTTGTGGGATGTTCTTGTAGGATTTGACAACTTTCTTCAGCTGCTCTTCCAGTCGGTCCTTGAATGCCATTTTGATAAAATGATCACATCGTTCTGTATACTGGACATGACTATAAAAACTTCTCCATCCTCAAGTGGAGGGATAGGGTGAGATGTGTTTGATGGACCAGCGTCTTCATCCATATGTATATATATAAAGTAGAAGGAAGTGGTAGAGATAGTTTGTTTTTTCAAAAAACAAGAGTCTATCAGGTTTTATATATATTTACTGATGCCGGATATGTGCTCTTTTTTTTTTTTTTTTTTTTTCTTATCCCATTTGAACATAATCATTGGTATATATAATATAGCAATAGGGATTGATAAACGGCATCTTCACTTTGTACTCTACTTGACTCTTTACATTTATTAGTGACACGACGATTCTAATCAACATGGAATCTTATCCGAGTATAACTCGAATATGTGAAAAAGTGGAGTAAAAGCAAGCACACATGGTGTCTCTTCCTTTTCTTTTTTCTATATATTTTTTAATAAAACGCACCATCTTTTCTTGATCCCTTGCTCATTGATATTGTCACTCGCAATGAGACTGTTGTGTAATTTAGTTAATACAGATGAAGAAAAAAAAAGTAACAGGGACATGATTGTGAGGAAACGTAAGTAATGTTTTAGAGAAGAGGTGGTGCACGGACATTGTGTAACAATGATCGATAAAGAGGATAATCAAGATGGGAATACAGTCAAGGATAACAGATAGATAAATACATACACTAGTAAAGGTTTTATTTCCATTCAAATAGAAACAGTAGCACCGCTATCCATCAATAAGGAAAACATGACTTTCTTCATCGAAAGCCTATCCTGAATTTTGCGCATCATAAGTAGAGAGGTAACTGGATTTGAAATAAAATGGGGGGAGGCTTGACTAGAAAAATGTTATTCTCCCAATTTTTTCTCTTTTCTTCCTTTCTTCATCCTACAATCATCCACTCATCATCATAACCATGTCTTTTATCAATTCTTCCTTAGAATTGCTTAAATGCACGACCGGCCCTGTCGCCCCTTTGATTCGGTATGCCCTTCCACCAAGACTATGCCACGCCGTGATTGGGACTTACTCCTTCAACGTGAACAGCGACGCACTAATGTCGACTTTTACAACCGTACCAATGGAGCGGCTAGAAAACGAAACCGTGTCTTCTTGGAATTATTTGGAAACCATGACGGTACGCCATATGTGGCTCCTGAAACTCACACGGCAAATGAATTGGATGTAACCAGCCCATCTTCCGCGAGTGATGCGCCTGTCCGTCAAGTGAAAAGATGTAACGTCAAGAAGGTGCTTTCGGAAGTGAGTCTAGTATATGATAAAAATTAGTACACTAATGATGGTACTTATTGATTTAATTTTAGATATGCCAGAGTCAGCGGTATCCTAAACCCAAACCAACTACATCGACATCTACCAACGTCAATCGCAGGTTTGATACGATTCCATGTGGCTGCACCGCATCTATAAAGGTGACTTTGATCTCGTACGATTCATCCATTGTTACTGTCGTATATGATTGGAATCATGTTGGTCACGTTCCCGGCAGTGTGGAAAACATGGCGTCTGCTCCTACTAGTCGCGATACTCGCTTGGCCCTAAACCAATTGATGGAAAGCAAGATGAATTGGATTACCATCAAGCACCTGCTCCGTCAAGACACTACAAGCCTTAGAATAATGCTGGACATGGAGGACGACGCCAATATCGAAGAGTCGACGCGCTTGACATATGACTCAGTGTACTATGCGATGACCAATCATATGACGAAGGTTGCTCGATTTCACGACAATCTATCAACCAGTCTCGGCAAATGGGACACCAAGATTACTGCATCTGGTGGGCACTGCTTTTCAAAAAAACTTGGATACCATCGACGAAGGTATGGTTTTGTTTGTCTTCTGCTCTGAGTGGCAACTAAATGTAAGTATTAAAGCAGCAAACAGAAACACATGTCATTGTTACTAACATTCTCTCATTTGGTGTATGTGGAATGGAGTGTCTACAAAAAGATGGCAAAATCCTATGCTGTCACAAAATAATCACCAAAGACGATATTAGGGGGGGGGGTTTCAAGTCAAATAGTATAGCTTTATTACTATTATGTATCAATAAAACAAAATAAAACATCAAATACAACTGGGGACTTCATATATATGTGTGTGTGTGTATCTACTAGATTGTGATCATCTATATTGTTAATACTGTATGATACTATGGCTAAAGTATGTGGGGAAGGTCGATGTAAGATTGTGCATGATGGAGATATGTCAAAAGGTGGATGTGTGATCGCTACTAAGCTGATAGGTTATCTAATATAGTTCAAGTGAACGGGCTGATTAACTTCAACCAAGAAGCTCTGAGTTGCTGGTCATACCACTTTAGATAATGGACCTACAATATATAAAAGATAAAAATAACAGCAGGAGACATTTTGTTAATGGTAGTTATTCATGGCATTCTCACAACGGGCAAAGTTTCTTTAGTGGATTCAGAGACCATGGCGTTTTGTTACAAGTTCAAAGACGATATTAGTTATCATAGCGTTACCCTTTTCAGCTTTCTTTGTTACATTACCTTCTCTTTTGTTTCCCTTTGTCGTTGTGTTACTATTAATATGTAATAAACTATTAAACTTTGTTTTAACTTGAAGAAGAATGGATAAAAGACATAGTTATGATGATGAGTGGACGATTGTAGGATGAAAAAAGGAAGAAAAGAGAAAAAATTGGGAGAATAACACTTTTCTAGTCAACCCTTCCCCCCTTTTTTTTCAAATCCAGTTATCTCTCTACTGGTAAAATCCTTATGATGCGCAAACAGGATAGGCAAGTTGCATGATGGAGGGGTTTAAAATTGTCATTTTTCATATCCCGATACTCACCAGGTTGCTGCCATTGTTTTAAAGGAATCGCTAGGCGCACGGAAATTCGCGAGATCCTTAAATCGTCATAAAGTTTTTTAAGCTCGGCGATCCCTCCGGAAAATCAGTCTCCTCCCGTCAAAATTCTAGTCACCGCCAGGATTGAACGTTTTCAATCTGTTTAACATCATTTACACCCCCCCTTCCCTAATCTCAATCACCCTCTACAACTATCATAATATTAACAACCCATGTCTATGTTATAGTTTATCTTTTATCCTTACCTCAACATGTAGCGCTATCATACTGTACTAGTTTAGTTTATATCCATCATTACTATAGCAATCCTTTATCATTATCTTAACTTGTAGTGCTATGTTACTAGTTTAATTTATATACATCATTACTATGGCAACAAACCTTTTTATAATAAAGTCTTCCATTTACCTTATCAACTTGTAATCTAGTATTACTGCAATAACTACTTTTTTCAATTAATAAAGTCGGTCATGTGCCTTCTCTCTTTTTTTTTTAGCGATTTAAGTAGTTTTTTTTAAACAAGTGTAGTATTCGGTTCATTTGGGGACAGTGTGCGGCGAATAAAAACTTTATGACGATTTAAGGGCATCCCTACCGAGGTCGAGCGGAGATTTCCTATTCCATGCAGAGGTTAGACTCGGTTTCAAACATAAATGCCGCGGCAGCCAACGAAATGGAGACCTTAACCAATCAAGACATGGAGTATGTAATGGATATGGGAACTCTAGATGAAACTTGGAATAGGGGAACAATAGGGGCATACCCATTCAAAGATTTGCAAGGTATGATTTTGCATGCTCTTGTGTATGGCGATGATGATATTCTTTCGGAGCGAATTATAAAAAAAAATTCTGTACACTTGGAATCTCATCCTTCTTGTTAAAAATCAGCACACCGCCACCAACCAACGCCAGAAGTTCAAGCTTCCAAAACTTGATGCCATTCTAAACTTCGAAAAAAGGGCCTCAAATGAAATTCCTATTTTCCCAACAGCAGCAACAACAATCACCATCAAAAAGGGCATTAAAGAAAAACTGCCATTGCCCATTTAAATTTGCCATCTGACCAATTGATGCAACTAGTGGCAAATGAACGCAAATGCTCATCCATCTCCGCACTTCCTGATTATACTCAAGGGAAATCTGAATGTCTCCAACAGGGTGAGAAATGGCGAACTCACCCAATGTTCCAGCAGCCATATATGCGCATTGGTGACAAGGACTTTTGGATAGGCGATTCAATTTGTATAACCGATTGTTCTGAGCCTTTTATCATTGAATTCTTTTTTTTGCAAATGATCGTCAGGTGGCAAGGGGCTACAACATCTATTTTGCTTTTGGAATGATATTTTTGGACAGCAATTTATCTCTTGTATATGTCGAAGACATTGTAATGTACTCTCATGAACATGGCGGCGCTGCTCTTGTGATTGCTCCTATCCTATTTACAGGTGCTGACAACCCAAGGCACGCAGAGTTGGCGGGAATCAAAAACTCCACTACTCTTTTTCCTTGCAGGAAATGCTACTTCCCAAAAAAGACAATCCAGGTGGCAAGGTCGGGTGGGAAGATTTCACAAGTGACTTTGGTAGCAAGTGATGAATTAACGAGGGGATACAAAGAAAGAAAGAAAGAAAGAAAGAAGACTATGAAAAGGCATCCAACAACATTGGATCGATGATTGAAGCTGGTCAAGGTGAAGTGTCTGCTCAATCGCTGAGTTTTAAAAACATTGGTTCTGGTCCCCTCCTCACTCTGGCATCATTTGATCCGTCAAAGGACACTCCCGTCGAAGTGTTACATACGGTCTTGCTTGGTGTGTCCAAATATTTGATAGTCCACCTTGTCAAATCAACTTTGAAGAACAAACCAGCATTGATGAAACGCTTGAAGGCTGGTTTAGAAAACTATCTATCTTTTTCCTTCTATTGATACTGTTTTTATTAAAATATAAAAATTCATGGTGATAAATCACAGTAGGTTGTTATTGACGCTGGGTTCTTAATGTGCGGAAGTGGTTGGGACGGCGGCTGATCATTCTCATAAAAAACTGATGGACTTGCTCCATAGCTTGAGTTCCTTCTTCGAGTTCCTCTTCTGTCAAACTATCTTAAAGTGCAACAAAATCTTGATGGGAGTGGTAAAATGTTATGAAAAAATCATTTGTCGTGTTAACAAAGTTTTGTGCCCTAATTCTTCGCCTTATATCGACATCTTCACCATCAACTTCTTCAACATCGCTGTTTTCTTCACTACCGCCTTCACCTTCTTCATCTTCAGTGTCATCTTCACCTTCTTGTTCTTGATCTTCTTCACCTTCTTCAGTAACGAACGAATTGATCGGAACAGTTAGTGCCGAAGGGATGTACAAAGGAATAGTTTTTTCCACCCGGTGGACAATATACATATGCTTGCAAGGGCTTAATCTGTGTTGGTAATCCAAACAAGTGCAATTGTGGATCTTACTATCGATTATATGGACGTTATACATCACATTGCTCGACGCTCCTGATTTGACTTTGTATGTGTTACCACTCGGATCTTCTTCGTCGCAAACAACAACCTGGTGTAAAATATCCTCAGATATTAGGTCGGCACGAGCAGAGCGGATAGCCAGTTCACGGTGGAAGGGACCCATCCTGCCAACCTGTCATGAAATTCGTTCAAGTTGGTTGTGATGATAAAATTCTACGGCTGAAATAAGGATAAGCGCCAACCAATCCATCCTCTGATTTCGTTTTCTTTTCATGAAAACCGTTTTGAGCTGATTATGCCAGCTTTCTACAAAGTTGTTAGTATCCATGTGATTGTGTTGGATGTTGCTATGATATGCCTTGCTCCATGCTTTCAGATTATCAGGGTAACGTATGCTGTTGAGCCAGTCCCTTTTAAAATAGCTGATGAAGCGATGTTGTTGTTGATGTTCCCGCAAGAAAGATGCCACTGCTTGGTCGAATTGGTTTTTGTCCGTCATGCGAATGATTGATCGCAACTGGTCTTCCATGTGTTTACGATATCTTTTCTGATCGGCTGTCGAGGTATTGACCAACTCGACTTTGTCTGATAGCTGATTTTGCCAGGCGCGGATGACATGGAAAGAGCAGTACCGGATATCGGTGTCAGGAAAGGCGCTTTGTATTGCTGATGATTCTGCGGGACAGATATCGATCGTGATCTGGGCAGGTTTCATTCCAGAGACATCCCGTAAAAATTAAAGCCATTTAATGAGAGGCGTACTTCCTTGATCATTGGTTAGAAGATATACCACAGGGTATCCGAGTCCAGTATGTAAATGTCTTACAACCAACGTATACAAAACGATACGATTGTCTTTGACAAGCTTGTATGTTGCATCCATGGAGTATGGAAGAATGTTGTTTGCCATAACATCGTATTGGGCAGGTGATTGGAAACCTTTTGCAAATTTGTTTAGACTGGGCCCGTACTCATGTATAGCTCCTATAAAAATTTTATAGTTCTTCAAGCGAAGTTCCTCCATCCACTTGTCGAAGGTAACATGGTCATCGTCGTCCTTTTTGTACGCCGAGGTACTTTTTTGACGAAGCAAATTGTAAACGTCTTCGTAGTGTGGCCGGCGGTAGCGAGCCTCGGCCGGCTCCATCTGATGTAGCATGTCATCTAACACTGATCTGACATCGCGGGTATATGTTAGTCTTTGATCAAGCGTTTTTATCACGTTAGAAAATAAGCTGACATTGCGGATATCCTCATCACTATCAGGAACATGGTCCTGGGAATGATTTTTTTCCATAGTGATTTTCACTATCCCTGGACTATTAGTGAAGCACCTCACCATTATTAATCCTTGACACCCAATTTTTTTGGTTGGTTTTTGGTGGAGCCGGACCGTTTTCTTGGAGTCATACTTGCCAGATCGGTGGCATTTGAAGGCTTGACTAAAGATAATGCTTCTGTTGCTTTGTCTTTGCACTATCTCTGGAGTGAGAGGTGCTGGATCACCTTGATAGATTTTCAGGCTATCGTTTGGCTGGCCTGTGTGATTGATGATCTTACTCGGTATCCAATGGCAAGCGCACAGCTCTTTCAATTTGGCCATGCATGCTGTCCAACAATCGCTCCGCACATAAATGGGCTGCGTGATTGTCATAACACTTCGGATTTGTGAGAGAGCCAGTCCTTCGTTAATACTTGCTGAATCGTGAATGTGAATTATTTTTATTGTCAATGATAATGCGTGACTATATTAAAAAAAAAAAAAAAGACATCTATAGTTATGCTATTACATTCATCCAAGCCGAAGCTTACATGTCTAATTTTTTGTTTGTTTTAAAGCGATGCCTACATGTCTAAACCGAGTAAAGAACAAATAGCAGAAACAAACAAAAAAAAGGGGGGGGGAGAAAGAAAGTTGTATTTGTCGTGGAGAAAAGGAACTGGGATGGAAATTTATGAGGGGGGCAGACTTAAGACATCCAAATAATTGGTTAATAATTCATCCAAGACATCGAAATACGGGGATGCAATGCTTTACCACATGTTGACATTGATTATACTGGCAAGTAAACTAAACGATACAATGCCTTGACGCTATATAGACTGAAGCGAAAGCATTATACTAGCTTTTTCTCGATATATGTAATGGCTTGTCAAATCACCTTCAATATTGAATAGTTACACTGATCGGCTGTAATTAAGAAATCGATTGACATCATCCAACTCTACTTGCATCAAAAAAATACCCGTATTCTGTCCGTGAATGCGCCCGGCTATTTCTTTTTCGATCATATTCAATCATCATTTTGGGTGATGATCGAAACACATGATCCTCCTGTTGCATAATCTAAATATCATTTAAAAAGGTAATAATAATTTGGCATTAAAAAATTATTTTACAGATCAAATGTCTGCCTTTTTTGACCCTCTTGTATATAACAAACGTATTAATTATAATCCTATAGGTTCTCTCCTCAAGAAAATCTCTATTGCTAAACAAGATCTCGGTGCTATTTCAAATGCTCCTGTAAAAGACGTTGCCAAACACCAACTGGACTCTTATTCGCCCGACAAGTGGGAATTGGATCAAGGAGATGCTTTTTACATTTGTGATTTGGGCAATGTGTATCGTCAATACTTGCAATGGATGCGATGTCTACCTCGTATCAAACCTTATTTTGGTAATCATAAAAAAAAGGAGTATATGCATGACTAACCATTGATTTTTTTTAGCCATCAAGGCAAATCCTGACCCCATGGTTGCTGAATTTCTTGCCTCCTTAGGTATTGGATTTGATTGTGCAAGTAAAGTTGAAATCCACCAAGTCCTTGAACTAGGCGTCGATCCAAGTCAAATCATATATGGCAATCCGTGCAAACAGGCATCGTATATTCAATATGCTGCTCAAAACAAGGTGTACAAGATGACGTTTGACAATGCTGACGAATTAGTCAAAGTCAAGTCCTTATTCCCCGACGCTCAATTGTTGATCCGTTTACTACCTGACGATGCCAAAATCCATGGGCTTGGAAAAAAGTACGGTGCAACTATGGCGTCCGCTTACAAACTACTTTGTCTTGCTAAAGAGCTTTCGCTTAATGTCATCGGGGTTAGGTAATAATAATAAAATATATATATATATATATAAAAAGAATCTTTCAGAAAAAAGGAATCAACGCTCTCTTTCTCTCAAGCTTCCATGTAGGTCTTGCGTGTATGGAGGCAAACGCCTTCACTACCGCTCTCTGTCGTGCCAGAACTCTATTTGATTATGCTAAATCTATAGGGCTCAACTTTACCTTGTTGGATGTGGGTGGTGGCTTCCCAGGCCGTGAAGCGGATTTTGAACCAATTGCTTCTACTCTCGGTCCCGCTGTAGACAAGTATTTCTCACCAGATATAACTGTCATCTCTGAACCTGGTACCTATTTTATTAACTCTGCATTTACACTCTGTACTCAAGTGATCGGCCGACGATTGTTGGAAACAGATAACGGTGAACTTTCCTATATGTGTAAGTGAATGAATACGATGTGCACTAAAACATCTCTCTGTCTCTCTCTTTTTATCTTATTTTATTTTTTTACTCAAAGATTATGTAAACGACGGTATCTTTGGATCATTTTTTACCTCGGTATTTAATGTCAAGAATCCCACACCTCAAGTACTGATAAAAAACAACAGATATCTCTATGGTGAAGAACTTGAAGAGTCTACATTTGAATGCTCTATTTGGGGTAAGTAGACACCATGGTAGGGCTGGGTGGGATTCATTGTTTTGCTTTTTTTTTTTTTTTTTTTTTTTTTTTTTTTTTTTTTTTGAAAATAGGTCCAACGTGTGCTCATGATGACTGCATAAAAGAATCCATTCGATTGCCACTGATTGGTCAAGGTGATTGGTTGTATTGGAACGATATGGGTGCTTATACCATGTCTGCTGCCTCGGAATTTAATGGATTCAAGAAAAAGAGGGTACTTTATACCAATAGTTTTACTTGATTTGCTTTTGATAAACAGCTTTTATATCAATAATGGTTTTACGTGAAAATAGACGGGAGGTAAAGTTTGTATGAGTAACTTGAATTTTTCGTCGAATACGCGGAGAATAAAATGTCAGTTAGCGTTTTGCGGAAGAAGATATGATGTGTAACTTTTTAACTCACCTTCTAAGAGACTTATCTTGCCTCAGAGAATGGAGAGCCGAGAGTGTTCCCATAACAGGAAGAACGCGACCCAAAAGGATGTTTAGCTAATACATTAGCTGCTGCTGCTGTTGTTGTTGTTGTTGTTGATGACGATGATGATGATGATGATGAGATAGCAGAATACACCACATTTGTGGCAGCCAGATGTATACCAATTTTAATGATGTTAATGGCAGCATTTGCATCTCGACCACGAAGTGAGTATCCATGCTTTCTTCTAAAGCAATCGGGATTGATACAATGGACGACACAAGGTTGGCGCGACCGTTCCGACGCTTTGGATGCTGGACACGACTATCACAAAGGCAGCATAGTTTGGATGACAAGTATTCGTTTGTGTCGATCAATTTTGTATTTAATTTCGAATACAATGCCATTTGTGGCCGGTCCGTACTTCTTTTTTCTTGCCCATGGATTCTTGAACCAAAACACGACCAGCATCGCCATAATAAATGGTGGTAGGTACAGTGACTCTTTTCCATTTCCCTTTCCCTTTCCCTTTTTTAGCCGTAGTAGGAGCAGCAAGGGAAGCAGAAGTAGTAGCACAACAGCACTAACATAAGAGAAAGCAGGAGAAGAAGAAGAAGAAGAGGAAGAGGAAGAAGGAGCAGCCTTTATGATCTGACTAGCGACGGTGGTGTACGTCTTGTCACGAAAACGCGGCACACCGTTCTTTATCTTCTTCACCCAGGGCGATCGGTGATAAAATTGTGTCAAAGTGTCTTTTGATTGCGTGTTATAGAAGAGTTTATCAATGAGCACCTCACCTACATTGTCAGTTTTTATTTTTTCCCCAGTTCCGACAAATGTTTTTCTACCACCAAGACATTATCGTTCTTCTTCTTTTCACCTTGTAGCTTGATTCGGTTTGCAAGGTCCGGGCTTTACTGCTGATGGACTTGGCCGATATTTCCTTCTTGACAAACTTCAGAACTTTTTTTCTTGCATCTTTATTGCTGTCGAGATGTTGTTCCAAAGCTGCATACTTGTTAGAAAGTAAGAGGTACATCCCTGCTTGTTCCGAGTTCATAATCACCGCCGACGCCTTGGTCTTGACACCAGGATCGACGCCAATATACTTGCTTCCAACTCGTAGGTAGCCATCAACAGTAGGTTCACAAGAAGAAGTAGTATCAACGAATTTTTTACTATTGATGTTGTTGTAGATCACCGCTTTCTTGTTGTTAGCTACATCAATGTCAGCATATACATCAGTAACTTGACGGTATATGCAATTCAAAGATGCTTTGTTGATTTTCCGCTTTTCGATATATGCTTTTTTATCTTCCATGAGCTGACTGCTGGGTGATTCACGAAAAGAATTGACAATGTCGAAGATCTGTTGATTATTGTCTTCGATAGTCTTTTGCAAACCAGATACGAGCGCCTTGATACCTTTTAGTCGTGCATAAAGGTTGTTGGTTTCTTGTTTCGAAGCGGCCATGTCGTCCCAGTCTTTTTGTTTGTCAGCTTGCTGTCGACGTGCTTTGTGATCAGCCGTCGAAGAAGCAAATGAACGAGAAGATTCCATTTTGTTATAAGTCACTTGAAGATGGATGACGCCAAAAGATGTCATGATGATCTTGTTATCGAATTCAACTTTTCTTTTGGCGCACAACCCTTCAACCTCTTGCATATCAATACATGTTACGAAAACGGCTGCAGGATTCAAGGAGGCAATTTTCAAACTTGTAATCGAATCACCTTGTCTGGTTTTTAATATGCTTGTGATTTTCTTGTTCGAGTCGTCAACACATCGGGTGAATGTATAAAGACCATTGTGATTGATATGGAGAGCATGTAGTGTGCCCAGAGAAGGTTCAGGTGTCATTTTACGTGAGTATCGACCATAACCAGTGGATTGCAGCACCGCCACAATCAAAGTTTGATTTCCGCTCTTCGAAAACGGCAAAGATGTGTCAAAAGAAAAAACAAGAAAGAGAAAAGCAGTGATGTGTAGTATCAATCTTAAACGTGAGAAAAAGGTAAAGAAAAGAAACGAGCGAAAGAGAAGTAAAAAGTGATTTCTAAACCTGTATAATGTTGATATCCCGCTTGGCGTCAGATCCTGTTGATCAGGTATGGATTGGCGCACGGGGTTCCAAACTGACAACCATTCAATGGAGTAAGAATGATTAAATTCATGCATGTTCAAATCTCGGTACCAAATTCATAAAGAGACTAATGCGTTGTTGTTGTTCCCAGTTCACCTGAGCGAACTTACACCTGGTGTTCGTTTTTTTAATCCTCCCTGTACTTTATCCAATCCGTTGATCTATTTTGATTAAATAAAAATTAACTCTTACAAATATTTAGTGAATAAATAAATAACACACAATAAAAAATGACAAAAAAAAATTGATTTTTGAGGGAGAAGGGTACAAAAGTCGTATAGCCCCTTTGGATCCCCTACTGTATACATGAGTAACAATTGTTTTAAACAGCGCCGCATGAAGAGCGGGATTCAAAATTTCACACGATGACTGTTTCGATAAAGAAGGTCATGTTTCCTTATTGATGGATGGTGGTGCTACTGTTTTTATTTGAATGAAAAAAAAAAAAAAAAAAAAAAAAAAAAAAAAAAAAAAAAAAAAAAAAAAGCTTTACTAGTGTATGTAACTATCTATCTATAACCCTTGACTGTATTCCCATCTTGATCATCCTCTCCATCGATCATTGTTACACAATGTCCGTGCACCACCTCTTCTCTAAAACTTTATTTACGTTTCCTCACAATCATGTCCCTGTTACTTTTTTTATTCTTCATCTGTATTAACTAAATTACACAACAGTCTCATTGCGAGTGACAATATCAATGAGCAAGGGATCAAGAAAAGATGGTGCGTTTTATTAAAAAATATATAGAAAAAAGAAAAGGAAGAGACACCATGTGTGCTTGCTTTTACTCCACTTTTTCACATATTCGAGTTATACTCGGATAAGATTCCATGTTGATTAGAATCGTCGTGTCACTAATAAATGTAAAGAGTCAAGTAGAGTACAAAGTGAAGATGCCGTTTATCAAATCCCTATTGCTATATTATATATACCAATGATTATGTTCAAATGGGATAAGAAAAAAAAAAAAAAAAAAAAAAAAAAAAAAAGAGCACACATCCGGCATCAGTAAATATATATAAAACCTGATAGACTCTTGTTTTTTGAAAAAACAAACTATCTCAACCACTTCCTTCTACTTTATATATATACATATGGATGAAGACGCTGGTCCATCAAACACATCTCACCCTATCCCTCCACTTGAGGATGGAGAAGTTTTTATAGTCATGTCCAGTATACAGAACGATGTGATCATTTTATCAAAATGGCATTCAAGGACCGACTGGAAGAACAGCTGAAGAAAGTTGTCAAATCCTACAAGAACATCCCACAAGTAAAGAAGTCATATTGGAAAGATAAAGGAGGATCAATAGAAACCTCGTTTTTGTTTATTTTATAAAAACCCCGCAGCTTTGTGGAATGAATGCAACGGGAAGCTGAAAGATGGAGGTAAAAAGGAGAGTGAGTAAGTATATTTAAGTTTAATTACTGACCATTCTTTCACATGCAGATGTGCCACCAACTACGACTGCAGATAGTATGACGGACTTCTGTGTCAAATATTATTATGCACTGGAGGTGAAATGGCGAAAGTTTGTAGCAGAAAACGTTGATGCAGTATATGATGAAGTAACCTCACCCAAGAAAGCAATCAGATGACCAGCCAAAATTAAGAGGAAACAAGCGAATGAAGGTGAACCAAGGTGTGAAGACCATAAAGACAAATACGAAAATTATGAGACCAAAATGGCGAGAAAGATACTTGGATGTGATGAAGACTGTTTCTGATGTAGTATACGAGATGTCAATCATGGTACCCCTGATCGCACAGTCCTACCTTGACAGTTCAATCCATCAAATTATATATTGTTAAAGACAGCTAATGCATCTTTGTTATATTTTGGACAGCCATTCTTCTTAATCATTTGTTACTGACATTGTACCATCTTCCCATCTCCGACAAAAATGTGAAAGAAAACTGGCTCACCTCGACCGGGACATGAAGGACAGACTGATGAATATGAAAACAGGAACGGATTCTCAAAAAAGAAAACTATTGGATACATTTACAAATCGACATCTTGAACATCTCTTTTACAAGTATTATGGTACAAAACAACGAAGGGACTGTGCAGTGCTTGATGAAGCGTCATCTTCTCAAATGTCTACTTCTTCCACTGAAATGTCTACGTCTTCCTCTCAAATGTCATTTTCTTCCATGGGGATGTCTTCTTTGAAAGTTACCATTGAAGAGTTCTTACTTCCATACGAAGACTGTGATGCACGCTTTCTAAACGACTTACCTGATGGGTATTATCCATTAATTCTTCCTCAATTCACGATAATGGCAACCAACATTATGAATATGCACGCAGACAACCGGGTGAACTATGTTATGAAAAAGGCTATTACTGTGCTGTTACGGATAAATCTGTGTCCAGAAAGAGAAAAATCATACTATGACAGAATTAACGGGTAAATAAAAGAAAACCAACTGATTCTATATCCCTTGCTGCTCCTGCTACGGCTAAAAAAGGGAAAGGGAAAAGAGTCACTGTGCCTACCACCATTTATTATGGCGATGCTGGTCGTGTTTTGATTCAAGAATCCATGGGCAAGAAAGAAGAAGTACGGACCGGCTACAAATGGCATTGTATTCAAAATCAAATGCAAAATTGATCGACACAAACGAATACTTGTCATCCAAACTATGCTGCCTTTGTGATAGTCGTGTCCAGCATCCAAAGCGTCGGAACGGTCGCGCTAACCTTGGTGTCGTCCATTGTATCAACCCCGACTGCTTTGGAAGAAAGCATGGATACTCACTTTGTGGTTGAGATGCAAATGCTGCCATTAACATCATTAAAATTGGTATACATCTGGCTGCCACAAATGTGGCGTATCCTGCCATCTCAACATTATCATCAACAACAATAACAATAACAGCTAGTGTGTTCGCTAAACATCTTTTTGAATCGCGTCCTTCCTGGTATGGGAACACTCTCGGCTCCCCGTCCTCTGAGGCGAGATGGGTCTCTTAGAAGGTGAGTTAAAAAGTTACACATCATATCTTCTTCCGCAAAACGCTAACTGACATTTTATTCTCCGCGTATTCGACGAAAAATTCAAGTTACTCATGCAACTTGGTACCTCCGTCTCAAGACAATCAACCCCAACCTGATGCCTTGCCCGATCGATATCTGTTCCACCATCATCCAAGTCAATTTTCCCTGTCAAAAGTTTATTATTAAAAGTAAGTCAAGTAAAACTATTGGTATAAATAACCTTCTTTTTCTTGAATCCATTGAATTCGGAGAAACCAGTCAAAGTGTAAGCACCCATACCAGTCCAATATAACCAATCACCTTCACGAAGCAATGGCAATCGAATGGATTCTTTTATGCAGTCATCATGAGCACAAGTCGGACCTGTTTTCAAAAAAGAGTAAAACAATGAATTCTCTCCCCCACCTTGACTCGAGCATGTATCTACTTACCCCAGACAGAGCATTCAAATGTAGGCTCTTCGAGCTCTTCACCATAGAGATACCTTTTATTCTTCATCAGTACTTGAGGTATGGGGTTCTTGACATTGAAAATCGAGGCAAAGAATGACCCAAAAATACCGTCATTTACATAATCTATGAAAGAAGTGTTAGTAAACTATCCCATCATAGGTACACGAGTCCACTTACACATATAAGAAGGTTCACCGTTATCTGTTTCCACTAACCGTCGCCCAATCACTTGAGTACAGAGTGTAGATGCCGAGTCGACAAAATAGGCACCAGGTTCAGAGATGACATTTATATCTGGTGAAAAGTATTTGTCTACAACCGGGCCAAAAGTAGAAGTAATTGATTCAAAATCCGCTTCACGACCGGGGAAGCCACCACCCACATCCAACAAAGTAAAGTTGAGCCCTATAGATTTAGCATAATCAAATAGAGTTCTGGCGCGACAGAGAGCGGTAGTGAAGGCATTCGCCTCCATACACGCAAGACCTACATGGAAGCTTGAGAGAAAGAGAGCGTTAATTCCTTTTTTCTAAAAGATTCTTCTTTTTTTTTTTATTATTATTATTACCTAACCCCGATGACATTAAGCGAAAGCTCTTTAGCAAGACAAAGTAGTTTGTAAGCGGACGCCATAGTTGCACCGTACTTTTTTCCAAGCCCATGGATTTCGGCATCGTCAGGTAGTAAACGGATCAACAATTGAGCGTCGGGGAATAAGGATTTGACTTTGACTAGTTCATCAGCATTGTCAAACGTCATCTTGTACACCTTGTTTTGAGCAGCATATTGAATATACGATGCCTGTTTACATGGATTGGCATAAATGATTTGATTGGGATTAACACCTAGTTTAAGAACGAGTTGAATTTCTCCTTTGCTGGCACAATCAAAGCCAACTCCGAGGGAGTCAAGTAGTCGAGCAATCATGGGGTCAGGATTTGCCTTGATGGCTAAAAAAAATCAATGGTTAGTCATGCATATACTCCTTTTTTTTATGATTACCAAAATAAGGTTTGATACGAGGTAGACATCGCATCCATTGCAAGTATTGACGATACACATTGCCCAAATCACAAATGTAAAAAGCATCTCCTTGATCCAATTCCCACTTGTCGGCCGAATAAGAGTCCAGTTTGTGTTTGGCAACGTTTTTTACAGTAGCATTTGGAATAGCACCGAGATCTTGTTTAACAATAGAGCTTTTCTTGTGGAGAGAACCTATAGGATTATAATTAATACGTTTGTTATATACAAGAGGGTCAAAAAAGGCAGACATTTGATCTATAAAATACTTTTTCAACGCCAAATTATTATTGCCTTTTTATACGATGTTTATATTATGCTCGAGATCAGCTGGTCTGATCTTTACCTAGAATAGCATTCGTATATGATTGTTCGTTGTACCCTTGAACCTTCGCCATTCAGGGGCAATATATATAGCTTTAGCCGACCTAGTACCGCATTTCTTTCATTGTTGGAGCCCAACTTGACAATCCATCACTATGAAGAAGAGGCTGATCCAGTCGGCTTGTAGCGCGTCAAGTACTTGCTAGTGTCATTGGTGTTGGGAGCATAGTGAATCGTAAAATAGTTTGTTCAAAAGGAGAATGACGGGGGCTGGGGTGAAATGGCAGTGGATAAGCAAAAGCTACCATTTTTTCGGGTTTCAAGAGCATAAGGAAAAAAAAGGGCAACGAAAATCATCCTCCTTGCAGAAATGCCTCCTGATAAGACTAGTGATGAGGATCATGATGAGATCTATCGTACTATGCATATGTAATTGGGTGCTACCAAAAACACGAAATATCATACCTTCATTGCTACCATGCCATGCACCGAGTGCTTCATTTCTTGATGTTTCTAATCCTGTCAGGAAAGGATTATTTGGCTTAAAATTGACCAAAGATGCAGTAATGCACATAATGAAATCCCCTACTTCGAAAAAAAAAAAAAAAAAAAAATATCCGCTATACCCCGTAAAACAACATTAGTGATGATAGACATAACCAGCCAAAAAAATAAAAATAAAAAGTTGGTTCATTCTTTATTACATTCAACAAGTTTTCTAATCTAATGAATACATGTTATATCATCCGTGTCTTTTTAATAAAGCTAATCTATAATAGTAGTCATGGTTGGTAAAATAATGATTGATAGAGGATCCCACAATGGTTGACTTCAAATCTAAATATACATATAAAAAAAGATAAAGTTTGTTAGACCTTCAAGTAGATACACCCCCCCCCCCTTTATTACCTATAAATTCGAAAGAAGGCTTTGAGAATAGATTTGTTTTTCGTTGTTTGGTAACAGAGTGATAGTAAATAGTTCCATTCTGCACCAATAGATCCAAAATATGTTGACATTCTGCTTTTGACATGAAACTGAGGCATAATTGTTCAAGTTCATTCTATCATTCATAGTAAGATTAATTCCGTACCCCCTGTATAAATGATCTACCTTACCTGAGTAATTCCCGGGTTTTTTGAAATGTGCCCTACCAATGAAGCGCCATAGGCATAGAGCATATTTTGATTCGTAGTACCATCTAGATGACACCATATGTTTAACCGCAAGTATGTTTCGCTTGAAGATGACGCCCGCATCATCCAATGTTTCGCATGAGAGACACAAATCCAACGCAGTTCATCATAACCAACCCTTGTTACCAATGGAGGAGAATGGTCAACCAAAGCTTGAAGTGTTTCCAGTAATTCATTATCTGATATAGATACTTTACAATGTTCCATCTTGACCTGTAATAATAGTGAAAAAGATGATGTTCGTAAGTTTTCCCTTTACATCCCCACTCCCCTATACAATTGACTTACCTTCAATTCTATAGACGTGGCTCCGTTAACACCGAATCCATCGAGGACATCATATACATAGTTGGCATGTTGAATCGATTTAAAACGTAAATGATGCAGGTATTGCTCAGTTTCCAATGGTGTGATCATATCGATAGATGACTTTGGGGGGCTTGATATCAATGGATCCAAAGTCAACTCTTCATGAGTGTGTATACGCATAGTGTCGTATTTCCTGGCCCAATGTTCAATAAGACCACCTACCAATAAACATAATTAGCATTAGCATTAGTATCATAACAACCAGTGTTAGATATATAAAAAAGTGCTTACCATTATGTCGATCAGGGATTGGGTATGCTAATGAAGATAATTGCTCGATAAACTGTGGTTGTGTTTCATTGACCAGGGTGATCTAGAATACAAAGAGAGTAATGAGCCAACCACCATTTTGATTTTATTAGAGAGTATGAGACTTTTTACCTTGTCCTGAGATATTAGATTCAACAAAGACATCATAGTGCCACTGTCAAGATCGTCCGGAATGGCTTGTCCGTGGAAGATATCCTGGTGAAAGTCATAGGCATTTTCATAGAGTTGTCTTGATACAGGACCAGCCAAGGCCAAAACAAAGCTACCACCCCAAAAAGACAGGTCAGTATTATTATCCTTATTGTATCATTTTTTGTTCATTTTACCTGTTTGATAGTCTGAATTTCCGACCAGGTACTCGTCGTGTGTCCCCATGTTTTGACAATACTATCATTCCAGATAGCTTCAAGTTAGAGTAAGCTTCTTCCACATCTTCTATACGGCACTGTGATAAGAGGTTGTATGCCAAACGAGAATCAAAGGTTGTTTCAGGGTGCACCATTATCATCTAGTCGAACATGTTTTCCAAAATAAAAAGTATCAATACTAGTAAACCAATTTGTCTTTTTGCCGAGTCACTTTACCTTGATCACTTGAATGGCATTCGCAACTGCAATGCTTTTTGTACCGAGCACCTTGTTGTCGTCAGTGCAAGTATTATTCATGGTGTATGGAGAAGACATCACCGGTCGATGATTGGATTCTTGTGGTATATCCGACTTGAGTGAGGATACTGGAGTCACGGTATACATCAAGTGAATACTATTCGCATTGCTAGGCAACATCATGGTAGGCTGGATCGGAGGCGTACTAGTGATCAATATATATATATATATATATATATATAAGAAGGAGACGTTAATGCACAAATATAACTTTGATTATAACAAACCTTTGATCCTCCAATAATAATTGAGATAAAAAGTATGCCAAGTAGCCAACCAGATCAAAATTTTTGGTATCCCAGGGCCGTTCGTCAACGATTTCCTTTTTTTCAATACCTCGTGTATAGATCCTTGCCCATTTTTGCTGTAGCGTGTCGATAGTATCAAGAGAGGCAGAAGACGAGGCGATGAGATTTTGTAAGCGGCTTGCACACTGCCTAATCGATTTTAATGGTATGACTCTAGTGATCGGACCCCAGTAAAACTTGCCATGGCGTGCACGATATCGCATAATGGCAACTGCATATTCAAAGGTCGATTTTTCCAATGGCGTAAATGGTTGAATGGCTCGCTTTATACTTGTCGTAGGCCAATCTATAATAGTAAAGAGTGTGAGTTTTCCCGACTAGTTTCATTTCTTTGTGATGCAACTTGCGTTTTTTTCTTGAGGTTGATTCGTCCACGTTCTTGATGTATTTCCGCCGCAAGGACCTGCTTCCCACAAAAGTAGGGACAGAGAATGTTTCATTGGTGGATGGTACTTGAGTGGCGACCACTTTCTTTTCCTTTGCAGCTTGTAGTAATAGTTGAATGGTGTTATCCAAGGGTCGTTTTCGTTTTTTCGGGGATCGGTCGATTGGCTTGTTGTCACCTGTCAAGATTTGTTCATTGACGAGTTGTTGCCCCAGTGTGCTCCGTTTGGCAAAAGCGGTCCTGAGGTTCACATAGTAAGACCGGATGCGATAGGGAAGCAACCCAGTAGTACGAGATAGTTGTAAATACAATGACCAGTCATTAGTCGGCACCTGCCCAAGAGAATAGTCCACATGCTGATCTAATTGTTGCTTCTGAGAACTAGTTATCATATCACCACTGGTCCATGTCCGTGAGAGTGTGATTGTCGATAAAGCATCGTCGCCGTTTTTCATCTTGAGTGATCCCCGATCTGTTTCCGTACTGTAGACGCAAGTACACGTATACTGTAGTTCATTCCAATAGTCGATCACCGAGTCCAAAGTAGTAAAGCGTTTTTCTGCTAATATAGGCGTATCTGGCAAGGTGTAATTTCGGAGGGTGCCCACGAGGTGGAATGTATAGGTGATATTGTTGGAGGTTGAAGCCAAAGATTGAAGCAATTCCAGTTTTTCCAAAATCAACAATAATGCTTGTACCCTGCGCCGCATTTGATAGGTGTTTGGTATGAGAAGGTGCTTGATATTATCCGGCATATCGCAAAGAGCCATCCCTGGATCTTGATTCGTTTCCATAAAATCTTCCACAATTGGATCATGATGTTGTATGCCAATCACCTTTTTAAACACGTCCAAAGGCATAGCACCAATCAAAGTCACCAAAGAAAAGGACCATTCTTTGCCACTGTCCAAAGCATCGCCACCACCTTGCCATTGTAAAAGTAACTTGACCAAAAACAGATGTAGTTCCTTGGCCCGCAACCACTTTGAATCTATCCAGCCGTGGCGTTTGGCAATATACCGCCAGTAGCGATCAGGCATCACTCGGTATTGATGAGGGCTACAACCATACCGCGTCACTTCTGTATCCACCGTTTTCAGTGATCCACCACTGCTGACCGACCGACCAGAAGGTATCATGGTACCGTTTCGTATCTTTGCCAGATAATCTTTCACCAACTGATCAGATTCGCCAAGTTTAAAAGAGATGACCAAAGTTCGCGGTTGATTTCCACCAAACATGTCATTGGGCATCACCTTGATCAAACGTATCAGACCTGCTTTCTCCAATGAATCCACGAGGCGTTGTGCTGTTGGTCTTGCCAATTTATGTTTCTTGTCGGACCCGTCTGTGGACTGTATTTCATCAAAGAGTGAAGAGTTAAAGTCGCGCACCTTGTCCCGGTTGATAATGTCCAATAGTGCCGATTTTCTTCTTTCCATGGTCAAGTTGACGCCTTTAGTAGATCGATGAGATGATGCCTCTGTGCCACCAGTCGAGTTTGTCGGGTCACTCGTTTTCTTCTTTTTTGCTGCTGATTCTGCGGAAGAGGTTGATAATGATAACCGCCTTTTGGAGCATGGTGAGATTGGATGCGTTGTTGTTTCTACGCGAGTGTTGGTATCTTTGTCTGTTGCATCAACAAAAGGTAGGTTGTTTCCATGATGGTCTGTTTCTTTTGCCGATGATGTGCTGTTTCCACCTTTAACAGATTGGTATTCCTTGAATCCATCTTCGGAGAAGTAGCGGTATACATGAGATCGACCTTGAAGTTCCTTGATTACAACCAGTTGAGAATCTTGAGCAGCTTTTACCTTCTTCATGATATAGTGAATTGTCGACTTTGAGTTATTGGGAAAGGCCTGATAAATATCCTATTGGTTTATAACAATGAATATAATAGTTGAGTTTTCCCCTGATTTCATTTTTTGTTACACTACGTACCTTGTTTGTGCAGCCATCTCCATGTGTTCCAGTAATATACGCAATAACATTTTCCAGAGTCAAGGCACATGTCTTTTCCAGAGGTGGATCCATTTCTTGTGTTGGGAGTATGTCGTCATTAGCAACAACGGTATGAACAGGACTTGTCGGACAAGCTAGTCAAAAGGAGGGGTGGAAAAAAAAATAGGTTAGTTCTAGAAGATTCATGCAAGCGATGTTTATTTTACCTTGTCGCGGTGAGACTGATATGGGTTTGATCAATTTGATGCACATTGTCTTTTTACCATTTGCAGTTGCCAAGAGTTTTTCCACAAAGCCATCAGCATGTTGTTTTGCCAAAAAGTTTCTCGCCCATTTTAACTGTTTTTGCGAAGTAAACCCCTAATAATAATAATAATAAATTAGTCCAAATGTACATTTGTAGCAAACTATAAACCATTTTACCGTTAGTCGTATTAAATCTGATAGTGCCATCATATTGTCTGTCGTTCTTGATAAAAGGTGGTTCATCTTTCTAGCAGTGTCATCATACCGAATGGAGCCATCGATTCCGATTGGATTAATAGTCTGTATATCCGATAGACAAGATTGTTTTGTCGTCAAGGCAGTATTGGCTGAATCAGAATAATGTATATGCACGCAAGTGTTGGTATATTGGCCTTGATATATAGATGGAGTTTTGGTTCTGATCGCATCAAAGGTAATAATAGTTAGTATATTAGATAAACCACAAAATACATTTTACCCACATTAAATGGAGTGACTGAAGCTTTTTGAGATGGTGGAAAATTGTCTGAGGCTTGAGTTTGAGATCAGTTGCAATCACACATTGGGCAACACCTTGAGATCCTGATGCTCCAATCTTTTCCAATATCAATCGTTGTAGTGGCGGCAAAGTGACCTGGTATCAAAAAAAAAAAAAAAAGAAAGCGAGTTGAATATTATGTCGTTTCCCCCCTCCTCCGAATAGCTTTTCGCCTGTTTTTACCTGTTGACCCTGAAGGAGGTAGTGAGTTTGTTTGGACAAAGTTGCTGTCCAATAAAGAGAGTGTCCATACTCGAGAGTGGGTTCTTGTTGAGAATGGTTACTAGGAGAATCATTTGGAAGGGGTTCGTCAGACTACTACAACAAAAAATAAAAAAGTTACTAAACGTGTTACAATGAAAGACAAACCTTCTTCAAGTTGTAGGATCTTACCTTGTGAAGGACCAAGTCAGGATTCAAAGCAAGTTGTTTGCAGATATCGTGAACTGTGTCCAATTGTTTTCCATGAAGGATCAAAAGCGACTGTATTTCGTCAGTTGATAAACCTAGAATAAACCAAAAGAAGAGATCCATGTTAGTTTTTCGCTACCATATCAAGATAAAGCTACCCTTGTCACCGGTCATTGCGACTTTTTCTGTGATCCAGGATATCAGATCATCATTGCTATTCGACATGTATTGAAACCAATCAAAAAAAAAAAAAAAAAAAAAAAAAAAAAAAAAAAAAAGTGTTTCAGAAATCGGACATTGTCGCAGGGAAAACCGGGTGAAAATCACCTCTCCCCCTCCTCATTTTTTTCTTTTCCAAGCAAAAGAATCATGACAGACTCTAATGAAGACAGACTGAATTGGGATGATGATCGTAAGTAATAAAACATGGTTTGAACAAGGGTATAAACTTGACTTTATATATACAGTCTTGGAAGATGATTCACTCATGGAAGATGACGACGACTCATTTGACCGGTACATGGACGATCGACGTTCCTCACAAGGCGACTTTTTGCGCAACTTGCCTCGATCTGCTCGTCAACAAAAAGGTAACTGGACTGAACCTTTGGACGATAAAGGTGATCTCTATACAAAAGCCATAGAAAAGAATATTGTCCACAAGGGGTTTTTTAACAGTAAGTAGGGCGGCGAAAACCAAGCTAGTCGACTCACTCTTTTGTTTTTTTAAACTAGCATTTGATGACGACTTTGACGACCAAGATTTAAAATGAACCCCCTATCCTCCATAATATACCTACATTCCTCTAATTTCCAGTATTACTCCCCTTCATTGAATAAAACATTTGTTATATCAACTTGTGGATGACTTGTATAATGTGGGTGTCTCTTTAATTGACTGGGGAGAGCCACTTTATTGTTTCGTGGGTGGAGAATAAATTCAAATGCCGACAGAAAACTTTTTCCCGCTCAATGGATTCATTCATTCCCTTTCTTCTTCACCTACAACTTTATTATTTAATACAATGGCCAACACTGGACACCGACATCTTCGAAGAGGGGGGCCAGAACTAGAAGATGCCAGTATATTGCAGCTGGGTGAAGGTAAATCTTGGAAGAAGAAGAAAAAGTCAACATTGCCCAACTCAATCTTGTTTTTTTTGGGGGGGGGGGTTTATAGAATTCGAAAACTCACAATGCCTCTACATCTCTGAAGTGCGGATTCTACTAGAAGCTCAATCAGAAGCCAAAGAAACTCGATCCACTTCAAAGTAAGTATAACTACTTGGACTCGATAGTTATTGATGGTGTAAAACATAGTGTCATGACGAAAACTTTGGAACACGTACGATCTTTTGGTCGATTCAACAACAGAGAACCAGTGGTGGAAGTACGAAAGTAAGTGAAAACGAGATAAGTAGAGGGGATCCAGTCAACTAATTACGCTCTTTGAATAGGCTACTGGGTCGGGAAACGGAACTCTCTCAATTCGAAATCGCTCAATTAGCGAATTTGTGCTGTGAAGATGCTGAAGAAGCCAAAGCACTTATACCAAGGTAATAGGATGGAAAGTGGAATGGAAATAATGTAGGCTAACTTTCTCTTTTTTTTTTTTTTTTTTTACTTCTACTAGTTTGACGAACAAGCTGGAAGATGAAAAGTTACAAGAACTGTTAAACCAAATGATCACGATCCGGAAATTCCAAGGTTAGAAAACACTCCCCACGTCCTTCTTTAGATATAGTTTTTGTTGCTACATAGTATATATATATATATATACTTGCCCCTTTGTCCTTATTCTCTACTCACTCACTTGGCACATACACCACCATTTAGGATAGTATAAATCTAATAATAGGGGGGTCCTCATATACCTCTCATCATTATCATTATCATCACAACAAAAAAATAATAAACCATTCGAGTCACTGTCTTTATATATATATATATATATCAATATCAATATCTCTTTTGTATCTTGTAGGCATTGAACATATCTTCACTATGTTTTTATATTGTCACTTATAAAGAAAATAAAAGATTGTCCAAATGTTGGTTGTTGTTTTTTATTAGGGAGTATGTAAAAGGATATATGATGTTATAATTATTAAACTACAATGGAGTTATACTACTATCAACTAATGGTATGTTTAACACAGGGGGACATTGACAGCCAGACCACCTTGACTGGTTTCCTTGTATTTCGACATCATATCCATACCAGTTTGACGCATTGTTTCAATCACTTGATCCAAAGAGACACGATGATAACCTTCTCCATTGAGAGCCAATTGTGCAGCAGCTACCGCTTTGACAGCAGCAAGTGCATTTCGTTCAATACAAGGAACCTGGACAAGTCCATTGACGGGATCGCATGTTAATCCCAGATTGTGTTCCTATACATAAAAAGAGGGTTGTTAACAATTACTCTTTGATTACATCAATTTTACCATTCCGATTTCAGCAGCATTTTCGACTTGTTCCACAGTGCCACCAAGTACGGCGGCGAATCCACCAGCAGCCATAGAGCATGCTACTCCTACTTCACCTTGACAGCCCATTTCAGCAGCTAAGAGAGAGAGAGAGAGAGACAAAAGTGATTTAGTCTTGTTTTCCCTCCCTCCCCCATCTAGTTGCGACTTACCAGAGATAGATGCACCACGTTTATATAACATGCCAATAGCAGCTGCAGTCAATAAGAATTCCATCACATCGTGTTCAGGGCTTTCAGAGACAAATTCCAAGTAATATTTTAATACCGCAGGGATGGTGCCAGCCGCACCATTGGTGGGTGCCGTGACAATCCGATTACCAGCGGCATTTTCTTCATTGACTGCAATAGCATAAACAGATAGATAATCCAAAG
Organism: Chlamydoabsidia padenii; assembly: GCA_025330725.1. Lineage (NCBI taxonomy): Eukaryota > Fungi > Mucoromycota > Mucoromycetes > Mucorales > Cunninghamellaceae > Chlamydoabsidia > Chlamydoabsidia padenii. The sequence goes on along the minus strand of JAIWND010000031.1, from coordinate 272,833 downwards.
CTACAAATAGAGATAGGGGCTTCAATTTGTAATGGTATTCTTTTCTTCTTTTTCTCGTAGCACTTACCTGGTAAGAAAAACTTTTTGCGTCGACGTTTAGGTAGTACTGATAGTGAGAGAGATGGTAACTTTTCATTTCCATAATGATAATCGTGTTTGGTAGTCGAGGAGTCACAAGAGGAGATAGCAATGTGAGAGTCTTGATAAGTAGTGTTTGTCAATACATGCCCATATAATCCTTTCAACAATTTTTGATATAACCTAGGTGCCCGTCGACGAATATTGAGTCCACCTGGCAATCGATCTTCTGAGGATTATTAGTAACAATAAATTGCCCCGACTACGTTGTTTACCTTCTGTATTTGCCATGACACCATTTCGAATAGATTCATCCATCGTATTCCAGATCCGTAAAAGCTTTTCCTTGATTTCAGCCGGAGTAGACCACTTGAGTTCATTTTCATAGACAACCTGAGCAATTGTCATGTTTTCCCGGTTACACACCGCCACCAATTCTTCGGCGTTTCTGAAAGGCAAACTGACGACGGCAACATCTTGTTCTTTACGTTCCGCCACATCCACTTTTTCATTTTCTTGTTTGTAATAGACATTTTCACCATGATCCAATTGAGTTTCTTCTTTTACGACGAATCCACCGCCAATACTAAAGTATTCATTAGTAGCTATCATGTTGGTATTCTTGTCAAAAGCACAGAGTCGCATACCATTAGGATGTTGAGGTAGGGATTTAAAGTAGTTGAAGATCAAATGCTTGGCAGGATCAAAATGAATACGATGGGTTCCATCCAATTGGAGTGACTTGTTGGTATGAATATCATGGATACGTGTTAATACTGTTGATGTTTCTATTCCTTCGGGTGTCTACACACACACACACACACGAAAAAAAGGAGCAAGGTTATATTAAATTCGTATTAGATTATCACTTTACCTCGCCTTCAATCCCCATCAATATGGCATTATCAGTTCCATGACCTTTACCAGTCAATGCCAATGATCCAAACATATCTATATCATAATAAATAAAAACAGTATTAAATATTTCCATAAACAGAAGCACTTGCATGTATCAAGTTGGAATTTTACCTATTCGTACAGAATTCACCTTGTCCAAGAGTGAGTGTTCCTTTAGGTCGTTGATAAAAAACTTGGCAGCACGCATTGGACCCACCGTATGAGAGGAAGAAGGACCTACACCAATGGAAAATAAGTCAAAGGTAGACACAACAGCATGGTGTTCCGCCGCATTTGGATCTTCTTTAAGCACCTGAGCAGCTAAGGAGGGAGAGGAATACTGACACATGCGAGTCAAAATGGCACGGGTAGTTATGGATTGAGCCAGTTTGCTGCATGTCCTAGTTTTTGTGAATAGTTTTAACATTGGTCCGATTGAATGTGGGGAAAGAAAGAAAAAAGTAAGTTCTTACTTTTTTTTTTTAAATAATCCAAACGTTTCGGAATTTGAAATTCCACCATTTTCTCAGGAGCACGACCAATGAGATTTGTTTCACCTCCACGATCTTTTGTGCATGAAAAGTATCCGCTAATTACCAAAAGCAGACAATTTTTCAAAAAGCCCTTTTGTAAAAGGTCCCCATATATTAAAAACCACTAGTAAGAATATATAAATACTAATAGATACTATTTATTAATAATCATACATTGACAGGTAAAAAAGGGGGAGGTAATAAAGGACAGTATATAACTAAAGGGAATCTATAAAACTACCATTGAAAGACCGGCACTATGCATCATTGATTTATTGACCGAGGACAAACTTCAAGTTATTGGGGGCAATTTCTGGATATTTGGTTTGAATGGTATCCATCAACATATTGTATAATATCTAGATGATAAAGAGAGGGGGGAGGATGAGTCAAGTTTTTGTTTTATAAACCCAATACTTACGCTGTAACCATCAGCATTGAGATGCAATCCGTCCATCAAGAAGGTACCAGTACCATTAAAGCTTCCAGAAGCTTGTTCCATAATCTTGGACCAAAGATCGAGAGTGGTCACATTCATTTCCTCGCCCACTTGTTTAGCAGCAGCCGCATAGACCTTTGCCCGAGCCGCCGATCGATCGAGAGGGATACCTTCGTCTTCGCACTTTTGCTTCCACATGGTATCATTTAAAGGAGGTTGGTTGATGAGTACCACGCGCACAGTGGGGTTGTAATAAGTAGATTTCTTGTCTTGAATCATTGTGATCATCTTTTTCAAATTGGCTTGGTATTGATCCACAGGGACATTTTGAGAGCTAGATGGGAAAGCAGCATCGTTGGCTCCAAAGAAGATAGTCATCAATTCGATATGGGCTTTTTGTTTGCGTTGTTCCTTCTTCTTTGGTAAGAGTTCACGCAAGATGGGAAGGGCCAAACTGGTGTTGTAGCCTAAATTTGAAAAAAAAAAAAAAAAATGTGTTAGTACCCCCCCCTCATCTTTATGAGATTCATTATTTACCTGAGAATCCACGGTTGACAATATCCATTTTTCGTTGGTACGTCTAAGGAAGGAGTTAAATTAACAGTTAAAAAAGCTAAAGATTTTGTCAGATCTACTTACATCGGCCAGAAGAGTACTCAAACCAGTGAGTGCAGGACTAAAACTAATCTATTTTGTTGAAAGAGTCAACAACAAGTGTAAGGACTTTTTTCTTCTTTTTATAATTTACCTGGGTAATAGAGTCCTATACGCGTAAAAGAGAAGTGATTGAGATTCATTAGTCATTTGACAGCTCTATTTCAAGTTCGGTCTACTTTACCCCAAACAAGACAATTTCATTGTAGGGATGGTTCAAAAGCGAGGCAGAACTTGATCCACAGAATACCAAACACAAGAGAAGCAAAATAAAGTGCATTGGAGAATAAGAGAAAGAAAAGTGCGCTTTCACTTTTTAATTTGTTGATTTGGTGATGGCTTTTTATAGGCTTCTGCAAGACCCGTTCACCCCTACTTTTCTGAAAAAAAACTCAAATGAGGGTCGGTATTCAAATTCCGATGCCGTGTAACTCGGTAAAATATCCCACTGATTCAATCTGAATTCCCATGAGATAATAGTACTTTGATATGTCGAAGTAGGACTTTTTCTTCTTTTTCGCAATGCAAATGGTCGGATCAACCCATCAAGTAGTATCCATTGGATATAGAGAAAATTGTATGGTCACAATTTATTTAAAGTGCCTCTTTTTTTTAAAAAAAAAAAAAAAGATAGTCTTGTACATCTGCTCCGGAAATTTCCAAGAGAAAAAAGACGGGGTAAAGAGCGGGGTAAAGACGGGAAACATAATGTTATTACAAATGCAGGATTATTTCCTTTATCAATGTACTTTACTCACTCACCTGTGTTCATAGAATCGTCATACGATGCTCATATCTTTTTTTTTTCTTTCGATTTTTCCTTCTTGTTTCGCGGCAATTAATTTTAAACTCAGTGAGACACGCATTGTTGCCAATGGAAAAAGATGAAAAGAGTAAAGTCATGCCATTGTGGTTTGCTTGGAAAAATCCATATAGAAAAGGAACAGGCAAGTAGTGTATATAAAAAGGGAAGGGCTCACTCTGTTATCCTCCATTCAAAATCAACACTTCTTTATTTTTTTAAAAAAAAAACTTCTTAATCAATATGACTGCCATGAACTTTATTCGTCAAGCTAAAAACAAGCCTGAAATCTTCCCCATTGTTGCCATCCTTGGTTTTGCACTTGGTGGTGCTGTTTATATGAGTGCCCATCAAGCCCGTGCTCCTGATGTTGTATGGAATCATAAGGATAACAAGTACCCCTGGCAAGATGTCCAAGCAAATGAACAAGTCAAATTGGCTACTATCAATCAAAAGTACGACAGTAGATGGCACCGTACTCACTGGTAGATTATAACTCTTACCCTCATCCCCTTGTAATTGTATATATAAAAACCCCAAGAATAATAATAATAATAATAATAAAGTCAAAACTATATTAAACAATTGTGAAGTACAAGTGCAACTTTGTCAATAATTATTCTTTTATTAGTTTTATTCATTATATACGTACTAGTAGTAAACTATATTTAAAGCATTGTATGTATCACCAGTGCCAAACCATGTCAAAGGGAGTACCAGATTATCTATTTGTTGTGTGAGTTCCCAGTATGGAAAAAGAGCTGGGGTTCAGTTCCCTAAGCAAAGAGACAAATCAGTGAATAAAATTGTTTTACCTTTATAAGTCCATTGTAAAGTTGGTGAAAAAGCTATTCCCAACGCCAAGGTGAGCAAAGAAACGATGAGGTTGATTAGTTGTCCAATAAGATCAATAGTGCTGGTAATTGTACTAACATGATGGGAGTAAAGTAGTCAATAAGGAAGAATCCGCCATATTATAGAGGTTGACTGTTGGGGATTGAATGAATGAAAGAAAAGGGCTTAAAGGGAACTCGGGAAAAAAATGGTACCTTATCCTCCCACCAGCCCCACATTATAAGTTTCAAATACCGACTGAATGTCGCACCTATTCAGATACGCTTAGGTATGACATGTGATACTATTGTCATCCTATATATCGTTGTATTGATCAGAATCATGATTTTTTTTATTGTACTGAATATATAAATAAAGACTGATATGATATATGGTAATGTGATATGGAAGTATGTATGTATATGATATTTTTTTTCAAGACAGCAGATCATCGACAGTAAGTGGTCCTTGTTGGTGATGTGGTTTCTGATAAGGAGTATTAGTTGCCATCCAGGGATACCAATGTTGAGTCAACTGTTGAGGTGAAGTGCTTAAACCAGCATACCCAAGAGGATCAAAGTCAAAAGGTGTGGTAGGTGTTTCCACTGAGTTCATGGGTGACACCTGGCTGGGTTGGTTATAAACGGGGTTGTTTTTCATCATAGGAGTAGAGTAAGGGTTATATTGAGTGTTGACATAACTAATGTCACACGTTGGCATGTCTAATAGTAACAGGTCATTATGATCCACACTTGTCCTTGTAGATGAAGCTGTCATGATATCACAATCGAGGTCCAAGAGATCATATTCCTTTTGTTTTGATTCTTCATCGAGAAGATCCGTACCTGGAAAAAAGAAAAGTTCAAATTCCGAATCCGACAATTCATGCATATGCCTTTTTCTTACCTTGATCTGGAGAAGCAAAGTCTCCCCATCCATCACCTTCTTCATTATCATCCACTGTGTCTTGTATGTTGCTAGTATTGACTACCACCTCCTTGTTACTAGTATCGACTGCCACTTCACTAGTTTGTTGGGGAGGTTCTTCAACAGGAACAGATGGTTTTGATCGAGAAAAGACACCTGTCAGGCTGAATCGCGATTTCTTTTTGGGTTCCTTGATTTCCTTGGTTTCAATAGGAGGTTCAACAGCGCTTTCCTTCTTGGACTTTGTTGTTTTCTTGTTCTTCTTCTTCTTCTTTGTATCATCTTCATCTTCTTGTTCATCATCAGTTAGTTCATCCACGGACAGTGTAGCAGCTTTTCCTTTACCGCCTGCAGGAGGAAACACCATGGCATGATTATCTTCATCCAAAGGATCAATGAAATCTTCTCTAAAGATCACATTATCCATGTCATCTTCTGCCTCTTCTTCTTCTTTCATGATAGCAGGAAGAGGATGATCAATGGGAGGTAACTTTTTGGTGAGAGGAGGGCTCGAATTGTTTTCCTCTGTAGTAGGAGTAGTAGGAGTAGTAGGAGTAGTAGTGGTGATATCATTTGAACCCACCCCGATGAATCGATCTTGAGAGAGACGGCTAGTTTCCCGAATGCGTTTGATTTCTTCTGGGCTGTTTATCAAGTCTTGGACTGTTTTAGATCGGATGCGCACTAGATTTTTTCAAATAAATAAAAAAAGTTTAGTTTGGGTTACACAAACCCCTCTTTTTATACTTTACCATTATAACCTTTATCTTGGCCTTTTTCATCAAGGAATTCAAAAGACTGTAAAGTAACTAGTACTTCTTGATGTGATTGAACAAAAGGAAGAACTTGATCATCACCATATTTAACAAGATACTCTAATAGTACAAGTGCCTAAATATATATAGTGTCAAAGCCAAAAGTGGGGGGAGTGAGTTATGCACATGATTTTTTTTCAAATCCCGGTCCGTCTAGACTTTTACCTTGTAAATCTGAAGCCATTGTCTTGTATCCTTCACAGTCAATCTTCGATAGAGAGATGGCATGATGACATTCAACTTGTCACTATAAAACTAGAGTTAGGTTCTGATAATAATCGTGGTTTCATCTATTTACGTTTCTCGGGTACCATCCGCCAAACTTCGCAGGAGTGAAGAAGGTGCTCCCCAAGCATCTGTATTCGTTGCTTGTAATACTTTGGATTCCATCACATTATAATAATGGACGGCTTGTTTACTATTAACGAGGGGTGGAAAGGTGAGCAAGACAAAATACTGGCCAGCTTTTTTTTTTTTTGGAACTTACAATTTGTTAAAAACGCCCTGAGAGAAGAAAAATAAAAGGTGAATCCCCGTTGCCATATTCATCTTTTTTTTTTTTTTTTTTTTGTCTTCTTACTTTGACTTGGTAATCGGTGGTCATTATCGATTAGTATAGAATGAATGAAAAAAAAGAGCAAAGCCAAAGATGAATTGGTCTTTTTATAATGAAAAGCAGAAAAAACTTATTTTTGGCACCCTTTTTTTTTTCTTGTGATAGGCCCGAGCCACAAACAAAAGAGAGAGAAAATGATAAGCCCAGTGATTTTCAATCCCCGCTTTTCACACAGTGGGGGGAGAGAGAGCTCAAATGTGTCACCTCCCTCCGTTTATGCATTGACGACAACATGCTGTCATCACATTTTCTATCTCTCCCTTGTCATGCATTTCACTGTACGATTTTCAAATTCCGACGGTGTGCGCGCCCCAGACTGTCTAGACTATGCTTTTTGACCAAAAGGCTTCATATGTCAAAGGGACCGGATGTTTTCGTTGAATGAAATATTAAGGGGAAATATGCGTTGAAAGAAATGAATGAGGGGGTGAGTAAAAGAGAGGGAGTGAGGATATCATGGGTACATAATTCGATCCTATTCATTTGCTGTACACACACACACACACAATCATCTTGTTGATATACCTTGAAATTAGAGTAACATTGATATAAAAAGGAGATTTTCTTCTTTATTGTTTTTTTTTCGCCCTCATCGATGTGATCTAACTTGTTGGGAATGAGGAGCATTCGATATAATAACGAATCTTAAAAGGACAATGACAAAGAGATCTATCTTGTCAATGCCGGTCGGTGATTGAATAAGGGAGGGGTCGATCCTTCAAAGTGGCAAGGAGGGGAGAGAAGGAAGGAGAAGAACCGGGTTACCAAATAAAGAAGATAATTTTCAAATACCGATCAGTGCTTTATAAAATCACCCACTTCCCCCCCCTTTTTTTTTCTCTTTCTTTTTTCCCTTTCTTTCTTCTTCCTTCTTCTCAATACTTCTTTTCCTTTTTTGTTTTTTGATTGATATTATATATTACCAAATGACAGCCATCATCTTACCGTCAACGACAATGTCGACCTTGTCCACCACCACCACCAACAAAGCGGCACCCGGAATCAAACTAGCACCATTTATACGCCAAGCCAATGTGGTATCTTTTGAACGTCGACAAGGCAAAATGTGGTTTATCATCCATGTGGATCCTCACCAAATCAACAACAATAACCATACGGGTTTAAAACGACATGCTTATACTATTGCTAGACGATATGACGATTGCGTGCAATTCAGTCAACGACTATACGATGCCTTTCCCTTGCTCAACGAATCAAAAACTCTTCTTTTCAAATTGAAACCACAAGGACTCTTAAACAAGAAACAATCCAATGGGCAACGACGGGCGGAACTGGATCGATTCGTACAAGCCCTCTTTCGACTGCCTACCACTATCACTCGAGCCTTGATTGTATTGGAGTTCTTTGGTTTACAAAAGAGCGATACTGAACAACAAGTATTGCGGGATAAACAAAACTTGGTACGACAACAACAGGCGATCGTCAATTCCACAGCAAACCATCAAATGTACGTGGGCGGTGATTATTCTTTCTTTGACGATCCTTTTTATACATCAACGATGAATACAGAAGATGATGCTTCCACATGGGCGTCCAAATTCAAAACTTTCCGTGGTCGATCGCCTTCTTCCAACAGTTTATCGTCTTTTTGTACTCAAGCGGCACATCGGTTACCTTGGACACCACAACAACCAAAAAAGAAAATCTCCTTTTCCAATACCAGCACTTGTTTGATGAAATCTGTGGATGATGCACCAGGTCTGATGAGTTGTAGCAGTAGTACGACTTCCAGCAACACATCCACATCCACTCTTCCTACTTATTACCAACAACAACAACAACGAAGACGAAGCAGTACAAGAACAAGTCATTGTAGTAATCAATCCGGTGTGATTCCTAGTGTATCATCCTGGTCTGATCCCACTATTTCGTCGGCGGTACGCACCATGAAACTCAAGGTCATTTATGATGTCGATAATATTGTCGTCATTCAAATCCCTCGGTCTACCAATCTGGCGGCTTTACGAACAAGACTTCACGACAAGTTCTCCACCATGCTCGATCCATCGTTGAAACCTTTGGCCGATCAATTTGTATTGTTGTATAATGAAAACACCAGGACGTCTTCTTCTTCTTCTTCGGAACTTCATTTGGATCAATTGCCTACCACTTTGGCTTCCTCACCTTCTATTACCTTGATCTCCTCTGAGCAGCAATGGGCAAATGCAATGAAGACATGGGATACTCTCGAAAAGGTCACTTTAAGGTGTATTCACTAGTTTTTTATTTATTTATTTATCTCTCCCCCCCCATTCCTTCGTTTTAGTTTTTTATGTCTATAACACACACACACACACACACACACACACACACACACACACATACATACATACATACACACTCTTTTTTATTCTCTCCATCCACACACTCATTTAGTTATACATATACTTCCTTGTCCATAGTCCATTCCACTCCTTTTTTATTATTATTCTTGTCTTTTTACATATGTCTCTTCTTGTATAGTCCTGTTATTACCTGTATCATCTTGACAATTCCCCGCCTTCCCTTCCTTCACATTTAGCCACTCCTTTTTTTTTTTATTATCTTCTCTTTTACATTCCTTTATACACATACTGTGTCACAATCAATAAAAAAAATCATTCATTCTTCACTGCCCATTCCCCAAATATAAAAAAAGTCCCCCCCTGGATCGATGTTTGTCTGTGATCTAACGGCTTGTCAATTGATATTCCCCCTCCCCCGTAAAAAAAAAAAACGACCCACAGGCCGACCCCTAAATTCTATATGTTCCCGTGCTTACATCCTTATTTAGGGAGTACCCTAAAATCAACACCCCCCCCTTCTTCCCAAAGAGACCTGTATATATAAAGATATGTACATAATACTTTATTAATAATGTTAATGATATAAAAAAGAAGGATCAAACTATACTATATGATATCATAGTGGGGTATTAAAAATGACTATTGGTGGGTATTTTTCTTGATCTTCTTGGCAGTCGTTTTCCTTGATTTCTTGATACTGACAGATGTGTGTAGTTTGTATACATGCATACCAGGTATCACACCAGGTGATGTTCGTTTTGATCCATGATCCTCCATTGTTGTTGCATGACCTGTTTTGTGGCGCTTGTCTGTCGATCTGTCTTGTTCGACATGTTGTCTTGTCATCAACGTCAAGGTGTCTTGGTAATAATCTGCTAGTTGGAGACCCATATGTGCAAACTGCTGTTCGATTTTCTCCGCATACACCCGCATTTGAAAGACATCGTTGACATAGGCTTGGGTTCCCTTGAGTAGGACGAGATTCATTTGTAATTGTTGGGTTGCCCATTCCTGCCATTGGCTGTATTTTCGTTCGTTTTTATGATGATGATGTTGATGGATCCGTGTCGCAATGTTGTGAATGGCGAAAAACATGTGATGATAGGTGCTTTGATCGCATCCACGAGACGCCAGTTCTCGAAGCGCCAAGAGTAGAGCGAGATTTGTTTCCAGTCCATCTATCAAAGTCGAGTCGTCCGGTTGCACCACCATGTCGGGTTGGAGGAGTTTGTATAAAATCACCAATCGCATGGCATTGTAGCATAAATGAAAGTGTACGTTTCCATCATGTCCTGCCGGTCCTGCCGTAATAGACGATTGTTGTTCTTCTTGTTGTATGAGTGCATACCATTGTTTGAGTTCATTGGTGATTTGATCACAAAGAGAAGAAGGTCGCATTGTGATTGGTTCCATTAGTTTTCCAGACTGCATGATTCGAATATATCGGCGGATGAATCTGGCCAACATGACGAATTGATAATGGCTTTGGTGATAAAGTGCATTGTTGTTGTTGTTGTTGTTGTTACTAGATTGAATAGTATCCAAAATAAATTGTGGTGGTTCGTCCGGTAATAAACAATCACGTTGCAAAGTCAGTGCCATCCAAGCATCCACATAATACCACCGACAGAAACATAATAGTATCGCTTGATCCATCGGTCGGCATCCAGTTTCCACATCTTTAGTTCGTAATTGTAAAGCAATCGATGCTAATCCACCCCAAGTACGTTGTTGTTCATAAAGTCGAAGCAAGTTGGATGTGTAACTGAGACAAAAGTAGGATTGGATCGTCATTGACTTGACCTTGGTTGTGCCATCATCATCGCAGTAGTTACTCTTGTCACTTTCGTCATCAAACACAATATCATCCATTTTACGTCGAGCTTGTTCATAGAATTCCATTGCTGCTGTCTTGACATAGGCTTGACCTGCGTTGTGATCCATAAAGGTGACCAAAGCAATCGATGCCACACAATAGACAATGGTGATAGGTGCTTGCCGCCAGTTTTGGATCACATCCAGAGTCACCGGAGCCACCTTGAAGCCAACACAACACCAATGAGATCGTGCCTTTTCCATTAATGAGGCCAAAAAGGAAGCAGATTCTACTGTGTCACGAATAGCCATTGGTATCAGTTGATGCTGTTGTTGTTGTTGTTGTTGTTGTTGTAATAGTCTGATATCATTTCGACTATTCCGCCTGCTTGGATATTGATGCTGGGAAGAATCGATTTGGCCATAGAATGATTCAAGTGCGTTCTTCAAATCATTAAAAGAATTGACTTCTAATTTGATCCCTAGTCTGGTAAAGTCGTCCATATTGTCCAATAAAAAAGTATCCATCAAAGTACCAGTCGAAGCCTCCATAGAGTTATCGTCGACAGTTGCTTGTAGAATGTCAAGTAAAGTATTATCACATGGCTCCTCCAAGTAAGAGGGTTCTTGTTGTATACTCGGTAGAGGATAAAAAGGCAAAAGTGAAGTATCTGGTATTGGTTGCTGGTAGGGTAATTGTGGGGACTGGAATAGATTAGTGTTCAGGTGCATTAGATAGTCATTGATGCCAGGATTAGTTGTCGATAGCAGACATTCACTTGACAGTTGTGATGGCGTACCACTGAGTTGGGTTGGTAAAGTAGACGGTTGTTGCTGACCTTGTAGATAGTTGAAGATTAGTGTCTCCATGTTGTTGTTGTTGTTGTTGTTATCGTCATTATTGTTCAAGTGTAAATACTGTTGTGAGGACTTGAATACCGAAGTCATGGCGTTTTAAAAGAATAAAGACATTAACAGAAAGGAGGAAAGAGAGGAAAAAAAAGAGAGAGAGAGAGAGAGAATTAAGAAAGAAAAAGAAGGAGAAAACCCCGACACTCTCTGTTTTAGGGCCAACCAAAATGGAAAATCATGCACGGTGTCATGCTGGTCACTCCTCCGCTAATCAGGTACCCAAATGTATATTGGTGAAAGGGAGTCGTTCGAGTAATTTCCCTTACAAATGGTATTTTATTCAATTCAAAAAAAGTTATCAAGATGAAGTATTCAAAAAAGATGTGCCGTATAAAAGTACAGAGTGTAACATGAATAAAAACAAGTCTACATTGTCAGGGGGGAAGACTACATCCACATTCATGTTGGAATTAGTAATAAAAAGGAGAGGAATAGTTTATTTTGTATTTGTGGTAATAATAAGGATTAAAATAATATGGAAGAATACATTGAGGGGGGGGACATATAACTTGATAGATGTGATATATAAAATAAATTATTAACTAGAAAGAGAGAGAGAGAGAGATCAAAGTTTAGCATTGTCTTGATTCAGTTTCTTCATTAATGTTTTTTGATTAGGTGTGGGTTCCAAGTTATCTTGTCCAAGGATATCCGCCAACCGTAACACCCGTGTGCTGACTATATGTAAAGAGAGAGTTAGTTGCTTCCCCTCTTAAAAAGTCCATGGTTGTTTCCTTTACCTGTTGCATTGTCACGTCTATTTTTGCCTTCCCGGCGGAATTTACCAATATGTTCAACCAATTCCCAAAGATGACCATTAGGAGTCAACACACCATTAAGACGTTGAGGGATATAATCAGCATGTAATGAGATTTCTGACCATGCCTTTGGTTCTGCATGTCGTCGTTTCACTATAATCCCTTGTTCTTGGAATCTTGTTAAAGCATTAGAGAGTGTTTCTTTGTTGACCGCCTCAAGGTAACTCTATGCAAAGAAAAAAGAAAAAAAAAGTCAATATGTCTTTACTCCTTTATCCTTTCTTTCTTTCTTTTTTCATTGTTTACCAAATCACCCTGATAATAAAGTGTTTTACCCAGTGCTTGTGATCGTTTTTCGTATAGTTTGCTTTCAACCCATACTGGGACTTCAGACGGAGATCCATTAATGTTGGGAGGTGCCAAAGAGAAGAGACTGACACAAGCCAACCAGTATGCTTCCACAAATGGCCAGATCATAAAGCATAAAAAGTCTATATAAAAATTAAAAATAAAGATGTGTGAGTACGTTCAGGTCAAAATTTCGATGGTCTTTACCATAGTTTTCCCGACCACATTGTCGTTCAATATCAGATAATCCAATCCATCCTTCTTCGTCCACCTCAATCACTTGGTTTTCAACAAGCCATTGTACTGTTCGTTGAGTATTGTGTTCGATGCCCCCAGGTTTGTAAATCATATCCAATTTTAACAGACTTGACAAGAAGGATACTTCTTCCAAAAGTTGACCGTATTCCATACGTTGCATTGCCTTGCCACCACCCTTTTTGACCACGGTATATAAAGCAGCACACACAATAGCTAAAAAAGGAAGATGATAAAGGATCAATATCAACAATATATGCCCTTTATAGATATATTACCTTCTTCCACAAACAGATGGATGATTTGATTACGATAATAAGAGAGTTCAAAGGGATTGATGCCATAAAAAGTAGGTTCCAAGATATCTTTCCCTTTACGTTCCCCAATCAGATCCTTGTGAATCAGCAAAGTACGATCCACGATATCCCCTGTTGACATTTCATGGAATTCGGATACTTGACCGCCTTTGGCTGTAATAATTCGCACTAACCAGTCCACCCTGCGAATCAATTCACTTCGTCCCACCCCACGTCCACGCAAGGTCAAAATCACCGTGCCCACCAGAGCAGATGGCATCACCACAGAAACATTATTCTAAATAAATAATAAAGTTGTACATTATTAATATCCTGACCACTTTAGGTTTCCGGGATCTTACAATGTCAGATAAAACGCGGTAGCCCAAAGATTTAAGAAGGATGGCTTTTTGAGTAGAGTCAGTCAAATCTAAATTACTATGAAATGAAAAAAGTCGGTTCATAAAAGTTACCTTGTCAATAATCTTCTTCTTTTGCTAATTTACCCACGGTGTTTCAGTTGGTCGTCTAACCAACCACGTAAAGAATAAGGTTTGCTAACCCGCACTAGTGTAAAAAAAAAATGGGTGAGATTCGATTGTGTATTATAGTATATGATATACTTACCGTCAACACGACCCCATTTGAGTTGTAAGAGTCTTGTATTAGTGATCACACCCCTAGCAACAGAATAACGAGAGTAGTTAGTTGTTATTGTCGTTGTTGTCGTTACTCTTGATGGCAACTATATTTACCAAAGACTTTCTTTTTCCTTGGGATTACCAAGTAGTTCGTTTGCATAACTACAACAAAGGCGAATGAGGGTGAGTCTATATGATGATGATGATGATGATGATGATAATGATAATGTTTGTGGCGATGCATTATTATACTGTACCTTGATGTTTCGATGATCTTGTCATAACCAATAGAGATGGGAACAATATAACAATCCGAGAATCTGTTGCTAATCAAAGATTCCAAGATAATCTTGACAATACCTAGTTTTGGTTGAAGAAGTTTACCTAATCTTGACCGAGTTCCTTCTACAAAGCATTCAATGTTCACTATAAAAATAAAACAAGATATCAAGTTAATAAAGGGGTATCATTTTATCTTATCAAAAACTTACTTCCTTCGGACAAGAGAGTTCCCAGATATTCTTCCATGACAGTTTTGTATAAGAGATCATCACCCCATTCACGGCGAATAAAGAAGGCACCAGCATTTTGCAATATGGGCCCAACCACAGGCATATCGAGATTTTGACCGGCAGCTAGATGAATGATAATAGTAGGTTAATAACAACTTTCATTTCCCCCCCCCCTTCTTTTCTTGTCATCACTTACCAATATGTGGGATTTGGAGACCAAGACGGAACATCAAGTAAGATACCACCAAGTAATCAACATGAGATTTGTGGCATGGGAGTAGAATCAAGGATTGCTTTTTTTCTTGAGCAATCAAAGCAACGCGTTTCAACTTTATGATGATTATGAGTAAGAAAGGATGTATTACACACACAAAAACTTCCCTTTCCGACCCCTCCTCTTGTTGTCATATTTTACCTCGATCCATTCGCTTTCTTTGATATGAATTCCTTGATGATATAGCCTGACCAGGATATTGTTCACCGTAAAGGCAAAGAACCTATACATATAGATAAAGAGGGTTATTCCAAAAAGACATCATTGTTATTTGCATCACAAGACTTTTTTTTTTTTTTGTTTACCTGATAAATCGCATGCTATCCATTCGAGATATACACTTGTCAGCAATACCTTTGGCCACCGCTTCCAATTCTTGTCGCAAAGCCTGTTTTTGTTTGTATATCATCTTGGACTTTGCTTTATCAGACATTTTGGACATTTTGGATTGGTTTTGAGTACGTTGGAGTCGTGCTGACTGCCGTTCTGCTAATAATTCAATGACTTCTTGTACTATCATCAAGAGAGAAAAAAAAAAAAAAAGTAATGAGAGCCGTGTCTTCATAAGCAGGGAGTCACTTTTTTACCTTTTTTGCTTGATAATACCATGGATTTCATTTTTGCAGAGAAGGTCGGGTAGAATACTTTGTTCCCAATATAAGACTTGTAGCCACGCCAGCCCTATACCGTCATAAAAGAATGAGTCAGTTAAACAAGGTCGCTTGTTATCATGACTTACTGTTCCTTGATAATAAAGTCCAAGATTCATCATAAAGGCCACTGGATCTTCACGCATTCGACGAGGTTCGCGTTCCCTGTTGAAGAATATTAGAATTACTAGTTTCTTTTATATACATATATATATATATATATTTACACAACATTCCGGTGTTCGTTACTATTATGGTGAGGTGTGGTGGTAATAGGCAAAGTGGTGGGAGTAGACGAAGCATTGTCTTGATTATAAGCGTCAATCAATTGTTGTAGCTGCTTCTCCGTCTTGCTTGTCATGTCTATCGAAAGAGAAGGGAAGGGAAAAGAAAGGGGAAGAAGTTTGGGGAAAAGAAAAGAAAAGAAAAAAAAAAAAAGGAATGAACAATACCGGGGTTTGAATACTGTTATTTTTGTGTGGGGTTGAAATGGGGGGGGGACTCTGTTTGAATACAACCAGATGATTCCGACCCCACATCATAATACCCACACTTGCTTATTTGTTGTGTATGTTGAAACGACAAGAGACGGGTTCATTTCTACCCCATCCATGTTGTGTGAAACAAACAATCATCCAGGCTATGTAGATAAGCGAATCAATTGTCATACATAAGCGGGACTCTTGTATTTATATTTGGTCGGAGACGGTACATGTCTCGATATACCCTACATATGCCCATAATATGTACCACCAGATAACGTAGTATGAATCAAAAACGTGCTTTTTTACTCTTGTCGATGGTGTCTATGCGAGGCAAAAGATGGCAGAAATGTATCAAAAGGACTTTAAACCCCGATCGTTGTCTTTGTGTCACCAAGCTGACAGACTTCTTTTTAAAAAGTGCTACTCCGTCTCCACAACATTGTCACTACTTTTTTTTTTTATTCAACACCAATAAAAACCCAGATACATTACCAATGACATGTTATTGCTTTTATATTACACACGCACCTTCATTATTGTTTGATTGTTTGAAGCCTTGGTAGAACCTGGTCAGGAGAGCTGGAAGGGGTGGAAAGAGGACGAGGAAACTTTGAAGAGGGAGATGAAGAACGTTAAACCTTTATATAGGATACAGGAATATCTTGAATAAAGGACCACACTTGTCAAACAGAGTTGAAGGAAATAGCCAGTTTGTAATGACCGACTTCAAATCCAAAGTAAAATTGACATTTAAAAAAAGTCATCATTTAAGATTTTACTCTTTTCTTCCCGCTTTATCACTGTAATGAAATTGATTTGCACTGTGAACAATGCTTGTACAAATGCTCGATGGTTGGTCTACTGGGGGTATTTTTAATTGAAAAATCAACAACTGACATGGACAACCAATCAATCAACAGCAACAACTATAGCGTACCTCCTCATCTCAACACCATATATTCACTCACTTTTTAATTTCAGATAGTGTGAAAAAGACATTGTGTATAGCCCTGACCTTTCAAAAGATGTTTATACTTTTGGGGTTAAAAAAAAGTTTTTTATTGCGGTTATTTAAAGACGTTGAGCTTCATGAGAGATTTCATAACATAACATGGTATTCATAATAGTCAAATAGGGAGTTTTCATCGTCGAGATGCTGACGATGGATATCGGAATTTTCAAAAGATGGTTATCTAGGAATTCCCAGTTTGAAATCTGATCGGAGTGATGTCTTTTTATACATAAATAAACCAAATGAGAATAAAGATGAGAAACATTGATTTGCCTTTTTATTCTTTCTGCTGCTGCTTAAAAAATGTGCATGTAGTGGTAAAAAAAAAAAAAAATGGGGCATGTGTATGTACTGTACATAAGTTTTAAAAGGCGCGCCCTTTTCAAAGCATATATATGAAAAAAAAAAAAAAAAAAATCTATTTAGTGATGTGCATAATCGTCGGTTGTTTCTTCGACGTCTTCTTCGTCAGACATGGAGTTCAATAAAGGATAGATGGGATTGGACACCCGGTGAGATCTGGATTGGTGAGATTGAATGCGTTCGATATGCGGATATGAGTAAAGATTTTGTTGATGGGTTGACAAGGATGTGCCCTGGTATGGTTGATGATAGTAAGCGGATAACATGGAGTTACTATCGATACTGGCAGAATGTTGCAAATTGGTGGCAAGGCTATGAATCGAAGGTAAACTGGTAGTTCGTTGAGAAGAAGATGGATTATCCGCTTTGGGTTTGAAAGAAGCCGAGGTGGGATCTTGAAAAAAGAAAAAAAGAAAAAAAAGCCAAGTCAGACAAGGAAAATGATTTTTCAAACGCCGCTGCAGGAAACTTACCGTGGTAGGATTGTACCAAATTGGCAAGATCATAAATCATCTACAGAGTCCAGACTTTTTAGTAAAAAATGGAAACACTCGACTGTTTGTTTGTTTATTTTTTTTTTTTCTTCTTCACTTACCGCTTGTTGTTTATAGATCAATGATTTGATATCTTGTAGTTCAGTCGTGAGTTGAGTGACACTGTCCGCTACAAGATTGACTTGTTCGTCCAATTGCATGATCCGATGTTCAACTCCGGTAGTCTCCTCACTGTGATCTTGTGGTGGAATCGGTGGCGGCGGTGGATCGTCTACACGAGTAGTATTGATTTTGACAGCATAAGAAATGCTGGAGTTACCTGTGGCCGACATGGGTGAGGGTCTGACAGATTTACGTTTCACCAAAGTCAATGACTGGAAATCACCACGTTTGAAATGAGGGTGCTTGAAATCCCACGTTTGATTATCCACACTCAAGTTGGAATGGATCATTTCATTGATCTTGCTAAAACCATACACTTGAAGAAAGATGCATGAATGTCGGAGTTTATGTGAGCCCTCCCCCCCTTGAAATACTTACTATTTAATTGCCGTACAAAGCTTTGCCAATTGTTATGCTTGAAATATTGAGGTAGGATTTGTCGGGAGAAGAGGGCAGAGTTGTAGACGCTAAAGTATTCCCCATTGTTTGACCAACAAATCAAATCTTGAGTAGTGTCTTCCAACATTCTATATAAAGAATAAAATAGAACGAAAAATTTGTAAAGAAGGGGTGAGTATGTGTTATTTGTTTTTCTTTTTGTTTCTATTTGCTCCCCGATCGACATCGAAGCCATTGTTTTAAACTCCCGCTTGGCACTTACTTGTAGAGTTTGCCGATAAATGCTGGTTGAGTACGTAGAATGGAAAGTGCAGTGGGAGGTCCAGATTCATGTATAAATCTATCATTCACTGTTTCCATCGGTGATGAAGGTGATTGAATAGTGGAACTTGAGTTAAAGAAGGAAAAGAGTAAAATGTCAGTTAAACAAATTCAAAATTCATGCATCGGGGTTTCAATCCTTTTCTTCGAGTGACCTAGAATATTCTTTTACCACTCACCTTCTATTCCACGGGTGTTCATTGTTTGGGTATGGTTGAGAAGACGTGGGTGAGGTAGTGTTAGGATCAGTTTGAGGAATAGGTGGAGGTGAAGAAGATAAGAGCCGGACTTGTTGTTGATGTTGTTGTTTCTTTGATGTCATTACACGGGTGACGTTACAATCCGAAGTCAACGTATGATGCCTATACGGAAAGGTGGTAATCCAAGAATATGGTGAGTGTTTGATTCGATTTCTGATCATTATGGGTATAAAGAAGTATTGTTTTGTTGCCTACTTTATATATTTTTTTTAAAAAAAGCCCTGTGAAGATCCTGTGGAGTAAGTGCTTCAAAAGAAGATATAGGAACAAAAAAAAAAGAGGAGTGAGAAGGGTTTATATAAAGTCTTTTTTCACAGTTACCGAGAAAGATAAATGTCCCAAAAAGGCAAGTTAATCGACAAAAAAATGGTTGGTTTTCTTGTTCTATTCCAAAGCAAGTATTGTCAAAGAGGAGGTTTTGATCTATAAAGTTCTTTTTGAAAAGTGAGTTAATATATTGGTCGAGGTTGGGAATCGAACACCGGAGAACAACAAAGATCATTATGGAAATTCCTTACTATATTTGTCAAATCAGGGGCCTTGATATTGAACTCTATTCCCTGATAAATGTCGACAGGAAATAAAAGAAAAATATAGAGAGAGAAAGAGAGACTACAAAAAGATCACTGTCAAAGTAGTAAAAAAGGGGGACTCTATTTATTGTAAAAAAAAAAAAAAAAAAAAAAAGAGTGCCTATTTTATTGCATTAAACATTATAATAATCTAAACTATATAAAGTAATACTAACTACAGCCAAGCATCACTAAACCCAACAGGACTATCCTATATCTATAGGGAGACAAGGGAGGACTGGCCGGCAATCCCGTCATTCCCGCCTATTCATCTTTACCCTATAAGGTTAGAAGGATACAATAACGCAGGATGCATTGCGGATAACTTGTCAAATGCTTCTTGGTATGCGCCAATTGTGTGATCTAGTATCGCTGTCTTTGTTACGATCATTTCTTCACAGATCTGTCGGTTCCCCAAGTGTACAGAGTAAAGAGGTCGACTAGCCCCTGGAATATGCTTCGACATGTGAGCGGTTGTTGTTTTCCCTTTATTGTTGCCGCCACCAAATCGTTTCACCCGGCGCCGTCGTATATGAATTACCTTTCCTGGTATATATAACTAGTTCCAAAAGGATTAGTACATCTACAACTTTCTCGTGCATTCTTTTTCCTTACCACAGGCGGAGAATCAAATGTGGATGTTTGGAAGATAAGGGTTCGGCACTTGTCAATAATTTCAAACAAGAGTTTCCTAGATTTGCTGTTTGTGAGCACCTTGGCCATCCCACCTAGAGCTTCATAAGAGCTGATGGTATCCAAAATCAATTCCTTGAGTTTCAATGCTGTGCCATAAGAGAGTCGGCCCACAATATCATCTTGTACAATAAAACTATGGATGTATTGATCGTATTGAGATGCCAAGTCGTAAGATACCAGAGCAACAGGTGCGTAACTATAGCATTGAAGGTTAAAGTCGGGATTTTCGGCCAGTTTTCGTAAAGTTTTTAATTCGTCCGCCACCATCATTGTTAGTAAGCTAGCCGCCCCACCGCCAAGAGAATGGCCCGTGATTACAAAACCCTTCAAGTATTTTCGATGTAAATGGATATACCTAAATATTTGTGGTACAATATGGATGAAGAACCATTGAGCAGAAGCAAGCATCCCCGAATGTACTAGACCTCCTTTCCATGGTGCATAGTAACCTGTTATTAAAATAAATAAAATAAAAAAGAGAGAGAGTTGGGTAAACAAATCATGATGATTACATATGCAGATATGTCTTGTATACAATTCTTACAAACAAGATCAGTGATAGCATCATAGAGACTCTAAAATAGGGTACAAGGGCAGAGTTAAGCGGGATTTCCATTGAAGATCATTTGTTATACTTACCCAGGTCCCTCGAATACTAAGCACAATGTTTTTCTTTGGTCGATCAACAGCCACAAAGTAACTTGGTTGAAAGGCAGCACCTTCACGCATTCCATATTCATAACCCAAGAGGTCACCTGATTCCACACGCAAGTAATTGAGGATTGCCAACCTATTAGATCTTGATTTACCGCCTGATCTTCGTATGAGTTGTCCGTAAAGTCCCAAGTATGCCAGTCCACGCCATCCCTAAAGATATAATAACAATCAATATGTCATGGGTTAGTATTGTTTGGGTCCATTCAATCCCCACTGTTTCTTACATAAGCCACCAATGCGTATCGAAAGTAATGATTTCCTGCATCAATAAGGTATCTGTCCGTGATTTCTGTCGATGATATTTGCCTATGAAAAAGTTAGTGACCGCTCCCCCCCCCCCTTGTTAAAAAATCAGACCACTTACTTTGGCAGACTTTTGTAGTATCTTTCCAAAAGAAGCATAGCCTTGACGAGTTTAAACGCTGTCACTTTAAAACCTTGACCCTAATAATCAAAAAGCATATAAAAAATAAGGTTAGTGATGATATCATAGGTGTCAGTGTATTTCATCTACTTGCAAAACTATTGGCCAAAACGATGATCGCCCTCACCAGAGCTTGTGTCTGAGTTTTAACTGCCAAGCCAATCAAATGATCCGCCACAGGATGAGCGAGAGCCACCACTTCAAAGGAATCCTGCATCCACCGGCTTCCAAAACTCTTGTCACCAAAGTCCACGCTGGAGATGATATGCTTGGCCTTCTTTTTCGCCCGTCGAGTCAGTCGATATGCCCGTCCATGTTCCTTGTTTACTGATGGTTGCCAGTGTGGAAAAGAAGCATCGCCATTTTTGGTATTATTAACACTATTTTTCGATGTGATGATGTCCTTATTTGCCCCTTCTGTATCATTTTGCTGGAATCCATACCGCCGACCCCGTGCTGAGAATTCATCCTTGTTTGGATTTAAAAGTGCTGTCCACCAATCAAAAGACATGCAGCGAGTCTTTTGCCTCTGTCGCTTGTTCCGATTCTTTTTACTGAATCCAGCTCGCCAGTGTCGGTGGTGATATTTAGTTGTTGATGATGATGATGATCCAGTGGGTGAAAATGAGGATGTTTTTTCATTTGGTATATGTGTTGTCATCATCTTTTCCATCTGGTTTTTGAAGAGTTGGTTGATAAAAGTTTCGTCCTGGGCCAAATCACCACGTCCATGTTGAGATCGAGAGTTGTTGTCATTGGTTTTAAAATTGGAGGATGATATTGATGGTTGTAAAGAAGGCCGTTTGGTGTTCCCCTTTTTATTTTTGCTACTTTTCCTGACAAGAGTACTGCTGCTGTTGTTGTTGCGTATGTTGGTACCTGTTTGATGTGAAGTCCGTCGTTCAGAAGAAGAAGAAGAAGAAGAGGTGCATGGGTGGGTATCATCAAGTGGGTGTATAACATCTAGTGTTGGCCTATTTTCGCCAAATTCATTGACTTGTTGTTGTGTATCTGTTGTGATTCTGCTGATACCATTGATTTGTTCGGTATGTAAAGTGTGTTTCCATTGTTCGATGACTGCTGCCGCTGCGTCTTCTGCAAGTTGAAATTTGTAACGAATCCGAATTTGTACTGATCCAATCAAATTTGCCTTCTTAAAGATGGTGCCCATTGCTTTTTTAAACATCCCAGATCGTTCAATAAGTTCAGTTGTGTCAGGTGGTAATCGTCGTCGTGAGTTACCATATTCATAAATGGGCAAGAATCTATATCAACCAAGTCAGTATTTTCCATTACACGACGTCTTTACAAATAAACTCACGTTGTAAATACATCTTCCCGTCCTTTCAATCGAGATATCTTTAGTTTAGCTTTTCCAACATGGTTAATCCCTTTAGGCCAATATTTTCTTGGTACATCATAAAGATCAAACTATTAAGGATTTTCAGTTTAGTATCTCGGTGATAAAAAGTGTATAGGCAATTTTTGTTTACCTCGATAGTGTTGAATAATTGAGCATGATATGATACCATAAAGACAAATCCTTCATTCCAATCCCCAGTAGGTATAGTCGATCGAGAAGACACATACTTGATAGCACCCATTTTGACACGCATGGCTGGTCGCTTCAAAGGTGAGTCCAATTGAATATTCAGCAAGTCCACCTATTCACAATAACATGCAGCAGCAAAGAGAAGCTAGTCAATAAATACCGTATTTAACCCCACAACAAACTACATTGTCTTTGTTTTTTTTTTTTTTTTACCTGCAAATGACAAGGCTTGATGGTGTCAAGACCTGTATTTTGATATAGTTTCCATTCCTTGTAGAGTCGTCCTAAATCTGGTACTGACAAGGCTCGTTTTCGATGAGCAGACATCCATTCATTAAAAGGCCTTGTTTCGGTAATGCTGTCTAGTGAGTCATGGGAGGTAGATGGCAACAAGAGGCTGGTTATTAGATTACTGACTGTTTGGTGTTTGTTGTTACCATTAGAGTCGCTGTCATTATTATCTTGGTCAGTAAAAGTAGCACCGTTCAACAATAGAGTGGGAGTTTTTTGCATCATCGTGGAGGACAGTCGCAGTAGTTGATTTTGACTTTATCACTTGAATTCCCCATAAAAAAAAAGAGAATAGACAAGGGGAAGAAGTGACAATTGAAAAACAGTAAGAGACAATCAATGGAAGGAAGAAGGAAAAAAAAGCAAGTGAATGGAAAATGTCGGGGTTTTATGACGGAGTTTGTTCGTTATCCCAAAAAACAGCAAATTGAGCTTACAAAAAACCTTATTGTACAAGCATCTGTGATTATTTACGTGTAATATGGCCTACTTGAAAGGTTATATGTATGCCACTGCTAGCAGCGTTCTAACTATTTTTTGGCTCATCAAGTTTACTTCTGGAACTTTTCTATGCTTGAGCGACAAAACCATCAACAGCATTATTAATAAAGGATAGCACTTGTCATTGAATCAACTTTATAGCAATTTCTCTTTGCTATGGTCCTACGACCGACCTATGAAATCGGGTTTTAAAATCACTTTGCCTTTTTCCCTTTCGGCACTTTTGCTTTTTTTTTTTTTTTTTTTTTTTTTAATAAATATAGATCATGACACCTTACGATTCGACAATAAAAAATACTCGCCCAACAGCACAAACACCAACAGCACAGACAGCGAATATAGACAAGGTATCATCGACTACAGGCAGATCACAGCCAGTACCCGGTTACAGAGCTAGTTTATACCAACCAGCACCTCGTCGCTCCACCTTGCCATTCCGTAGAGTCGATCATAGTCAACCACCTGTAGAAAATCCAAACAACACACCCGAACGTAACGCCCAATTGTGGAAAGAATACGAACAAGTACAACAACTTAATCAAATGGTGGAAACCGTGATTGAAGATTTTGAAACGGTGGCTCAAAATCTAAAGGTACTTGCAATAATTGGATTACTGGGATTTTTTTTTTCGCTAACATGTGTGTATGTGTGTGTGTTTTTATGATACTAGAACTTTAATAATGTCGTTGACGAAGCTGATCAGCTTTTGGACTTATGGACGCAAATATTATCATACTCACAACAAACGGAGCAACTATTGGATCACGCTTCTATCGATAAGGTGAAACCTAATGAAAAGGTGGAACCGACGGCATCTTCAACACCGGCAATCACAACTACCAGCACACCCACCTTTCGAAAACCCAAACCTGTCGGTGCACATTTGCTCAAGAAACGTAGAATATGATACGATCTCTTGTATTGGCGCGTAACACTTGGTTTATATTAGAATAGTGGGATATCCTTTATATAATCAATAATAAACTAGCTTATTATACCAAAAATTACTGTCTATCTTTTTTAATCATTCTCTCTTGTAGTCACACATAACAAAGCTCTATAAGACAAGTTATAGACACTTATGTTTTATTATCAAATAGGCATATTACATATAGTTAAATAAAAGAGGTATAGGAAGGGGTAGAGGGAGGGGGTATTAAAACTACACTATTTATCCAGAAGGAGTGGCTACATTAACCTTGTGAGTATAATCGCGCATCAACTGTAAATGTCGCTGTTGAAGTAATTGTATGTCTTGGAATACTATAAATCATAAATAAATAAATAAAAAGACCAAGTCAAAGAGACTAATTATTTATTTTTACCTAGATCAATAAATGACACTTGAGGTTCGGCTTGAATCCATACAGTTTGTAAAAAGTTCAACAAGGCACCGGTCAAGAATAAGGATTGAGGTAAAGGCACCCTGTCCAAATAATCAAAGTCGATAGCAAATGGATTTTTCGGACTTGGCCATGATACCCTTGATATCAATTCCCATACCATTTCCCACAAGGCAACATCTATCAGACAGAAAGAAAGAAAAAGGTAAGTGAGGACAGTGAGAGAGTAGTAGTAGTAGTATCACTTACTTTTGGTTGTCCAGGACATAGTTGATTCCAATCTAAGAGGCACATCTGGTTCTACCGCATTGTTCATATATTTCAATGCGCGCTGTGATTGTTTCCAAGCATAAATATATGGACAATTATAAACCGCATAACCAGTGACTACAAACACTGTACAATCCATAGTCTAATAATAATAATAATAATAATAATAATAATAAAGGTGGTTGTTCAATCATGTAGCCTCTTTTTCTTTTGGATTAGTTACCTTGATATAAGATTCATCGAGAAGATGGGTAGAAGACATGAGAGTCAAGTTCCTAATTATAACAATAACAGTGTTCATTACGTACTTTGCGCCATAAAAAAGGTTTCCATCCTACCTTTTCCCAGAGTCCATTACACCAGATGGAAGTATGCTTAGTAAAAGTTCTTCTCGACTACGCATACATACTTCAAAGTGCTGAAACCCCTATTTGAACAAGAGATGAGTATTGCCATTAGTAACATTCTTAAATGTTACTTACAGAAAGGCAGCCAAGAAGGGAGCATTCCTGTAAAAGGCCGGCCAATCGCAAAGTGTTCTTCTCCAGACTTTTCTATATAAATAATTTTCAAAAATCAGGGTTATTTTATAGTTGTCATATCATACATCTTTATAACTTACTGTGGGATCAGTTCCAAGCATAACAAGTGTTATGAAACAAGAAGGAAAGAATGTGTTGTTGAAATCCAGCATTTGATGCAGTCGGAGTCGGATATTGAATTTTACCAGGGCAAAAAAAAAAAAAGTAGCCCGTGCGCAAATACTGGTCAAGATCATCCGAATATTGATAGGTTCATTTTTATTGTTTATAGATATAAAAAAATGGGGATGGTGGTGGGGGAGGGCACGTTTAAATAAAGGGGAGGTGAATATAGTAAGAAGAAGAAGGGGAAGCAGGTATACAGATATTCAAGTAACTATAAAGAGGGATGGGTATTTGATTAATTTGAACAGTGGTTATCCTATAATAATTATTACTACGCTATTGATTGATGGTCGCAAAAGCAGCATCTACTTGTTTTTTAAGAGCATCCTTGTCAAACATCAGTGTCGCCAATTCTATAAGATCCACCGAGTCCAGTAATGCGATTGTCACTTTAGGTGCTTGTTTTGTACCAGTTGCCTTTACCAAAGGGAAGAGACGATCACCCAATAGCTGTTTCTTTACATAAGTACGTTTTCCTTCCATGTCTTTTTTCAACGATTCGATAAATTCCTTGTTTTCCTCTGTGAGTCCGTTAGTCTCCTTGTCATCTGATGGAGCTACGATGGGAATGGCCTTGGAGATACGGATTGGAATGCTTTTTGGAATGTCACCTTCTTGGATGTATGATTGATTATCGTCCATAGTTGTTACTAGTGGAGTCGATTTCACTGGAGATATTTTTTTCACAGGTTGTCTTGGTATCCTACACAAAAACAAAAATGGTTAGCTGCATGACACGCTTTGCATATATATGCTTACATCTTTTGTAGTGCCTCTTCTTCTTCGTCTTCGTCAGAATCATCACCATCGTGGAAGATTTCCAATGCTTCTAAAGCCAATAGAATTTTCGCCTTGATAAAGTCTTGGTTGAAAAGACATAAAGATCGTTCCTTCTTCTTGAGAGTCAAAAGCATATCCACAATATCAGATACCAAAGTTTGATCGTCAATGACCATGCCACATTGGAGAACCGCCAGAGTCAATTTTTGTCGTTGCAAGTTGGCGCTTGATTCGGTCATTACGGTGCACACTGATTCCAATGATGATTTTCTACGTAAAGTAGGACGACCATCTGATGTTTGTTTATATTTGTTAAGCCCAGATACTGCTGTTTGTGCAAATGTAGTTGATTGATACTGTTGAGTTGGCATTTGTTGTACTGATAGACCAGATGCTAATGATGCTAGAGAGTGACCGGTGCTACCGGAGATTGGAGAAGAAGAGAAGGGCGGTGACATGCGCACTTGTTGCGTCGACATGTAACTATCAGCAATAGATGACTAGATAAAAATAATAATAAATTAATTGATACATCCTATTAGTCTTTTTGTTTTTTTTTTTTTTTTTTTTTTTATTACCTTGCGCTGAATAGGATAAGGAGAGGTTGAAGGATAATGTTGCCCAATGGATAAGTCCTTAATATCCATAGCTAGTTGATCAACATTATCAATACCTAAACCATTGATTGTAGATGAGACCATAGAATTACTTGATGGTGTAGAGTTCAGACTATGTTGTTGTTGCCCTGAATCTGGATATGGTGAAGAGTATTCATGAGATGAAGGTGTTGGTGGTGCTTGACGAGGTTTCTTTGGTGCATGGAATGATACCATTAATGGCTTTTGATAAAACAGTTTTCCATTCATTTGTTCCAAGGCCAATCTAGCTTCATCAGATCGACTGTAACTGACAAACCCATAACCTTTTGATTGATTATTGGCAGGATTAGTCATCACCCGAGCAGAGACAATACGACCAAAGGGACGGAAGGCATCAAAGAGATCATTATTATTGACTTTGGGATCAAGGTTCTTGACATAGAGGTTCATTACATCAACATAGTTTGAATCTGAAGATTTGTCGGGATTCATTGATAAGGAGTCGTCGGCCTATTAAGAGTGAGAGAGAGAGTGAAAGAGAGAGAGAGAAGGGAAGAAGGATAAGGTAAGTCAAGTAGAATGGACTTTGTATAAATAGATAGAATAAGGTACTTTACCGATTTCTGATAATGATCATTGGATATCAAGGGTTCCACTACACTATTTGGAAGAAAGAGAGATGATCAGTAATAGGATATACTCCTTATGTTTCACCCCTACCAACATATGCACCCATGCTCTTTCATTTTTTTTTTCTTTTTTTACCCTCTTTTGCTTCTCCTTACATTCTGTTTCCATGCACCAGTTGACCATGCTAAAAGGAGTAAGTGTGTTAGTGAATAAAATAAAAATAAAAAGAATTATAATTTCCCTTACCATTGCTTGAATAGCGGATTCCGAATGTTCATGATAAAAGTATTGGATCAGAGCAGTACCGAGAAATACAGTGTCATCTTGTTCCAATAACAGTTTGCATAAAGCCAAGGGACCAAAAGGACGAAACAGATGATAAACAAATGTATTGTCGATATGTCGAGGTAAGCGATTCACCTTGAGTAAGACACCTTGAGCTTCATGTTGATGATTGGGATAGACACTAAAATGTAATTTGGATCCATTGTTGAATTGAAAGTCTTGGTATAATGCATAAACTTGATCAGCTAAATTACAAAAGAGGAGAGAAAGAGAGTTAACATTGTCACAGGATAAAATAATGATACTACTACTTACCAATGGATGCATCCCTAAACCTTAGATACCCTTCACCATTATGTCGATATAGTTGGATCCTAAACCAATGATAATCATAAAAAGGGTTAATTAAATCAACATATAGGCGCGTATCTATCTAGATATCAGTTCATTCTGTTGTTTTGTTTGTTTGTTTGTTTGTTTGTTTGTTTTCTTTTTTTTTTTTTTAACTTACTCTAGAGGTTGATATTGTTGTAGTAAAAGGTGCAGGTTAGATTCAGTAACAGTCGAAGGGAAGGAGACCAAGTATAAAGTTTCAGACACCAAAGTACCGTTCACCTGATTAAAGTACCTATTGTCCACTTTGCTTTTGGGTAACCGAATTACAGGTGCTAGTCCATAGTCAGTCATTTGTGTATTTGTATCTAAGCAAGATGTAATGAGTGTCAGATGCAATAATGGTCAAACGTAACTTACAAGATGATGATGTAAAAGTCAAAGATGATTCAATAGGAAGATAGTTCAAAAGTGAATTGTTTTTCCTCTAGTAAATAGAGAATGGAGATGTATATATATATATATATAAAAGGGGTTCAAAAGAGATGAGGGAGGGAGACAAGAAATAAAAAAGAGGCGCTATTTTTTTTTTTCTTAAGTGATGAAGCGGGCATGATAAAATTGGAAATGACCAGCGTGAGAGCCAATCAGATCACAGTAATCCTTTATTTGTTTATAATCATATCTAATATCTACGTTGTCCTCTATTTCTAGGCGAAGAGTGGTTTGATGGTCTTGATTCTTGTCGTTGTTTGTTGGTAAGGTGAGCAATCAATCGATCTTTTACCCAGATATGGTCATGTGGCACATAAGTCTATGTAAGCGAAAAACTGTCAGTTGTCATTACAAGTAGCTTTATTTTATTTTTTTATCCCACTTACGCTGGTGTTTTTATCAAAGACGAGAGCTACAAATTCCTTATGACTATCAATGAATCCAAGGAGATCATCGGCCCTAAGAAAAATCAAGTAGTGTTAGTGGTTTATTGGACCTTTTTTATATGTATCTTGTCATTTTACCTGTATTGAAGTTGAGTGAGTCTTGGTGTTTCTTCCAAAAGTCGATCTTCAAATAACGACGCTATTTCTATTCAAGAAGAAGAAGAAAAGTCAATTGTTAATTATAATAGTATTCAACTGTCAAAAAGACACTACTTACGATCCATAGCCAAGGCCACCGTTTCGCAATCACTACAACAGAATCAAAACAAAACATCTTGTTAATATTCCAAGTTGATTGTTTTGATCGGTCACTTTACTAGTAGATACGGCTACTATAAAAAAGCATAAACAAAAAGCAACCAAGTTAGAATTCGTTTAAAAAGTACCTTTCATTCAACATTTTTATACTTACCTTTGGTCAGTAGTAGGCTGGATTAAAAGGATAGTGTGTGTAGTCTATTAAAAGAAAAAAAACCCCCAATAGTAGTTAGTAATCTGTCCTTTCAATAAACGCCTTTTTGTATAGGTGATTATGTGTTTATACAAACCATTGTCCAATTAAGTCTTTGGCGAAAGCAAAAGAAGTGGGAGGAAAAAAAAAAAAAAAAAAAAGCTAGGAGACACATAACAATTGTTAAAGCGGCGATTAAATTATGGGGACAAGGCAAAATGTAGGTCGCACCGAGAATCGAACTCGGGCTGCCAGATTCAAAGTCTGGAGTCATAACCATTAGACCATGCAACCATTTGATGTCCGAAAAATTGCTTGATTCTATATAAATTAAAACGTCGGAATTTCAAAAGTATTGAATCTCATTGGCTAATATTTTTGCACTGTAATTGTCTTTCACCCTCTATGCCGTTAAACATCGTGAAACATACATACTGATAATTAGTAAAGTAAATTGCTTGATTCTATATAAATTAAAACGTCGGAATTTCAAAAGTATTGAATCTCATTGGCTAATATTTTTGCACTGTAATTGTCTTTCACCCTCTATGCCGTTAAACATCGTGAAACATACATACTGATAATTAGTAAAGTAAATAGCATACAATCTATATAAAAAAACTACCAACTACGTTTGTATAAAAGGGGAAGATAGGTACTTGCGCAAGCAAAAAAGAAAAGCGACTGGCGGCGGGATTTGAAATGAAACGATGGGGAAGAAAAAAACATAAAACAAAAAAAAAATTATCATTTCCCCTTTCTCTTTGTCTTTTACATTTTAACCCACCATGACCACACTTTTACTTCAACGATCGGCACTTATCAGAGCTCCTTTACGAACTGCACCATCATCCTTCATCACGAACCGACGATTCCTTTCCACCAAGGTCGATCAAGATCCTACGACGATCTATACTGGTCCATTATCTGGTGTCGCCAAGAAACTCAAGTTATTCTCAGTCACCTCGCTTGGTTTAGGTTGCAGCATCTCACCCTTTGTGTATATCATTGATGTACCTGTCCCTTTTATTGCCAAGACAGCTCTTGTTGGTGCTGGTAAGAAAACGCCATTGACCTCTTCTTTTTTATTAACCCTATTTTTTTTTTCTTTTTAATCAAGCTATTGCCACTAGTGCTGCGTCCACAGGCTTAATCCAATGGGTCATGTCTCCTTATGTCACCAAGATCACCACGACCAATGATGGTAAAGACCTCACTATTCATACATTATCTTTTTTGGCCAAAGACCATACCACCAAGGTCCCTGTCGATGCTCTTATGCCTTCCAGTCGGATTTTTACAAGTTTGATGGTCTCAAATGTCGAACAAGCAAAAGGATGGGTGAATGGTCAACCTGCGAAACCAAAGGCCATGTTTTATGTCCATCCGGAATTATGTGAAGAAGAAGGGTCCTCTATCAAAAAAGTCGTGGATCAAACTGGTATTGGTCAAGGTTTTTAGATTATAGACTACTCTTTACTTTATTGTGTGTATATAGAATGCGCTGACATTTTTTTTTGTCTAATATTAAAACGCCGTCTCTTCCTTTTATGGATACTGTCTTTTTTTTTTTTTTTTTTTGTTATACAGGGATCAAGTAAAATGAACAATGTCATTTGAAGAATGAATTCAGTGGAATATCTGCACTCAAGCGATGGGTTGATTTGGTATGTAAGAACAGACATGGTTAGTACTGTAACCCCCCTTTAACAAAAACGACAAATGAAAAAAAAAAAAAAGTATGTATGCCTACTCTATCTGTACGATGGTGAATGTGTTAATACCTTGCCCCTTTTAAATATATTCACATTGAAACTGTAGGGAATCACACACGCGTAAACTTTGTAACCCTGCTTCACTCCACGCATCTTTCTCCCCCCCCCTTATTTTACATTGATGATCGTTTCGATTGAGACATCACATATAAATCTTTTTCTCTTCTTTTTATTTATTTATTTATGTAAACCCCTGATAGAAACCTCTCTCGACAATCCGAATCTGTCACTTACCGAATAACAACCGTGTATCAATCACAGCATGACCAAAGAGGTCCCTTACACCATTTTCCCCTTCCTCCTCCTCTTCCTCCTCTCAAAGTGACGTTCCTCCCGATCAAAGACATGAATATATAAAAAACAACAACAATACCCAGGGTATAATATACTAGATAACAACATATTCTCCTCCCCAAAATAGATACATTCCTTCATAAACACTGGGTAAACCCTCCCCTTCACCACATTCTAATCCTCCTCTTCACCTCCCTCCATCGTGATAGTGTCATTAGTTGTAGGGTCCCCTTTTTTCTTTGTAATAGCATAATGTTTTGTATATGTTTGTATAACTTGTTCATTGGCATATTATCTATTATGTTTATCATTACAACTTTTATGGTATAGTGTGTTTATGCCACCCTCTTTGGCGTGCATTAAAAAAAAAAAAGAAACCGGGATTTGAAAATTGAAATTCCATCAAACGCCTTGCTGCCCTTGGGGGGGTCCATTTCTCCTTTCTTTTTCCTCTCCCCTACTTTATCAGTGTTTCTATTTTAACTCATGATTACCTTCCCATCTTATTGTCTTTCTTTTTCTTCTTCTTTTAACTTTTTTTAAACTTGACACTTTTTAATTCAACTAATCTTGACTAATGACGACTGCCTTGACGACTACCTACTCTACATGTCACCAATGCCAAGATCGACTACACCATACGTTATTCCAGACTGATAACAACAGTATGCTTTTATTACGGTCCGAACTAGGACAATTACGTGAACAATTAAACAAGAAGAATCGACTATTGGATCAACAACAACGGGATATGGAGCAATTGAACAGTAAATACGTGGCGGCGTTGGACCAAGTAGCAATGATACAACATGAAAAGGATTTGGCGGAACGGGAACTGGAGGATCTAACTTGTCGATTGTTTGAACAAGCAAATATGATGGTGGCAGATGAAAAACGAGAAGTGTATCGCCTACGCACCGAACTCGACCGAACACAAACCCAAATGCAAGTGGAACAAACCAAATACAAACAACTCCTTCAACAACAACAACAACGACAGGAGTCAACACCACAGTTGGAATACCCGGGCGGAGGTGATGATATGGATGTAGGCTATGATCAACTCTTTTCACACTTTATCCAGTCATTTACAGCTAAACCCACCTTGACTCTTCACAAACAACACCCTTTTATGAGACAATGTTTAATTGGTGATGTGGAACCTTGTCTTCATTTTGGTACCACCAATCGATTACCTTCCATCAAGAAAATGGTGGATTCAATGATGCAACAACCTTGTGTATTGGAACAAGTACAATCGAACTCAACCACTTGTTTGGATGTGTTGGACTCGCCAAGTATTGGATCACGATGGAATCGATTTGTATCAGGGGCTTCACTAGTGGACTGTGCTGGCTGTGGAAACACCCTGAATATGCAACATTATTATCGTTTTCGATTAATGGAGGGTGGTGGCGAAAATGATTGGTTACATCTCGATACACATTGTCGAGACAGGCTTTTATCGGTTTGTCAGTTTTTTGCCTTTATCCGTCAACTATCAATGAATCAAGACCTTTTGGATTATCCTCTTTATACTGAAATGACTCGGTTACGATTGGATATGTTTTATGCTCGTTTGGGAATTAGGCGATCTTCTTTTTCTTGGTCTGCAGATGATGATGCAACTTCTACTACTTCCACTCTAGGCCCAATGACCCCTGTCTCCTCTCTCTCAAGGCAAATCTCAAACAAGGCTCTGGATGAAAAGTAGGGGTTAAATACAAATACAATATATACATTCTTTTTATAAAAAGTAGTAGTAGTAGTAGTAGTAGTAGTAGTAGTAGTAGTAGTAGTAGTTTACACATTTAGTTGTTTATAGTATTAGTTTAATAATAATAATAATGATATTGTGTTTTTAATAAATAAAAAAAAAAGTACAGTTATCAAATCATATATGTAACACATTTGTTTAGTTTGAATATAGGTTAATAGCATGCACGTGCAGCATCATCAATCAAAAGGAGGCTAAATGAAAAAGGAGTATAAGTGTGGGATATTACATAAAGATGAGGATCAAAAAAAGGTCTTTCTATACTAATCGCTGCATAAATTTCACATATGTGCAGTTGAAGCTTACTGGGTTGTTGTCAGATGACCTTGCCCCTCCCCCTCTCTATGAATTGAATCCTCCTTCATGAAATGTTTCTACCTTTTTTTATTTATTTATTTTAAAAATAGATATAAGGTTGGTTTTTGTTGATCCCCGCTATCACGTAGATCTTGAGTAGATACTAACAAAAAAAAAAAAAGTTGAAACGTTGAAAGTACATGTGGGATTTGAAATGTGCATGAATGTCGGAGTTTGGTATTTTCCATACATGAAAATAGATATTCCATTACACTGGGGGTGGAGTGTTGACTAAGTGGTCCTGAAGCACCTTCCTTCTGAAGATGTCAACATGGCGGCTTATTAAAATAATAAAAAAAGTGAGGAGTGATGTTCGTTTACTCAGCATAAGAATTCAGTACTAACACAGTTTCCGTTTTTGTGTTCTCCGCCAGTGTAATGTTGCTGAGTTAGAATTTTAGTTGTGAGAATGATCGAGTATAACAAGACAGGATAGACACCAAGAATATAGGATAAGAATAAGATAATCGTTTATTGATAAAAAGAGGATAATAAATATATAAACAATGACGAACTCTTATCCTCCCGAAACCACCAAATATCCCAACATCTGGCCCTCAACAATCAACGACTCCGATGGAAACAAGCTTGTGATTGGGACAAAGGCATTTAACATTCTGATAACCTCTGGACAAAAGCTGCAATCCGGAACTTGGACCCCACCACGAGCTCATTCATCTTGGATACACAAGAAAAGTCATTATACACCAAGATATTCAACAAAGAAACAGCATGAAAAGCTGCAACCGCCCTCGCCGAAGATGCAACTACCAACCAAATCACGACCTACGACCTTATCAACCAAATCCGCCAAATCCGCACCAAATTCCACAATGAATCGACGTACATTCGATGCAGAACTTCGAACGAGCCAACTGACGATGTAACTTCTCGGCCGTACACAATATCTACTCTTGCCGATTGGGATAGTGGCGTAGAAGATGTCGTATATGGTATTGGTTTATTTTTAGAAGTGAGCAATCAAGTCAAGTTTTTATTTTTATTTTTATTTTTTCAGGAACTATACAAGTGGAAGATGATCACATTCGGACTACGAATATGGGACTTGACTGATTTATAAGAGATAGAAAAACAGTAAAAGTCTTTTTTCTTTTCCTCCTTTACTTGATATTAAACAAACTCATTACGTCTCGTAATCACGTCCCGTATCACAGAAGACTAGCCTATTTTCAATAAACTTTACATAATGGCCAATATACCAAGTCCACTGTATAGAGCAATATAGCCTCATGGTTGCATTGACACTTTTCCAGCATTTAGGTGTCATCGTGACATTGGGTGACAACAAGCTGCCTGAATCAAAGGTGTTTGCTCTCAGCCAAATGATCAAACCGAACACTGAAATGGCCAGGTGCTTTGCCGCAATCCTGGCACTCTACGATGAAGTGAATGGCGACAGCGACAGCAGCATTGATATAATAGGGAACAGCAAATTGAATACCCAATTAAAAAAAAATCGTCAATCAACTCTCATCCAACGAATCTGTCAAGTCTTCCATTCTGTCATCATTTAACCGTTGTTAGCTTCATTTCATTATCTTTTATTCCATCCCATCATCCCCTAACAACGGTAGTTTAATATTTCTCTCTAATAAAACATTCTATATCAAAAATCTTTGCTTACATTGTGATTTGAAAACAATGCAAACAATAAAAGTAATAGCTAATTAACAAATATTGAAATTGGGTCCAAATGTGTGTAATGTTATTTGATGTATAAAAGATGATGGTGATAGTATTACGTATATGTGTATAAAAAAGAAGTTATGTGGGATCCGGTTTTAAAAGTAAGTAATGTTGAATCAAATCAACTACCAGACCTCTTTGTTCCTCTGCAGCTCCAACACAATCCAAGCAGAAATACATATTCAAACACCGCCATCCAGCGCACGATTTTCACGAATTGAAATCCCGGTCAAACTCCGGAAAGCCACAAAGCCATTATTTTATACAATGTCTTCTCTTTTACTCTCTCTCTCTTTTTCCCTTCTTTGGAACCTGAATTCTTCGTGTGCAGTGGTTGTCATACTTATCGTCATCCTGATATGTTTGTTGGACGAACCTGCAGTAATCGTATGTGCTCTCACTGCCGACATCGTCAAACACCGCCAACTCTTGCTCCTTTGTTTGAAGATATGGTTGATCTGTATGACCTTCCTATCGATTCAACCTTCTTCTCGCAAAGCACAACAGCTCTCTTCGAAGCTAACGCCTTTATGGACAAACATCTTCTGGATCTTGATTACGACGCCATCGACACCGAAAATCTTGAAGCTGTGGAACTCAAGGCTGGGTACCAACACTGTCCGCAAAGGATTGGTGACACTGCGTTAAGCACCGCCATTGTCTTCTTCGCCCGATGTATCCAACGGGAAGACCTTCACCAAACATTGGATAATGATAATCGCCAAAGGCACGTTGTCTCTCTGCTCACATTCAACTGTAAAGGCGAAATTAAAGAGCATATCCGCAAAGACCAAAATTAAATACACCTTCAAATCACACACACTGTTAATCATGAACCTCAGCAAACTCAACGGGTCATTTGACTAATGAAGAAACCGATTCTACCACCAGTCGTGCCTCAACAATGTCCAACCCTCAATTATATCATGCAGCGACTCTCCAATTTGGCGATCATCAGCAAGGCTCAAGTATACCATTGAAAAACGCGTGCTGTGGAAGGTTTGTATCGCCGGCATGATGACGATATTTTATCAGCCAAAAATCTTGTGGAAGAATGGAATGATCGTGGGTTTGAGCAATAGGTAAAAAAAAAAAAAAAGTTAGACATGGGGTAGTGACGTAAGGCGATAATGGCCGGAGACAAAAGGATGATGGTTGGGGATAAAAGAATGAAGACGGATGGTTTAACTCGCTGGTTAGAATAGATCATTGTAAACATGAATAGTATAGAATATAATTATTGTCAATTACTAATAAAAAACGTCTATATATATATATCCTGTCTATTATTGTCGTCTTGCTATTGTTTTCTATTATTGAAGCTTTTGTGGGTGGATAGCGAGCGGTATATGACTTTTGGTTTTAAAGCAACTTTCTTTGACTTGTGCGTGCAATCCTCAGATATTAATCAAATAAAAGAATACCACATTGATTCCACTTTCCGTACCAATCAAGCCAATTGTGAGCTTTTCGGGATTCTTGCCAACATAAATGGTGCTGGGTTTCCTGTAGCCTATATTTTTCTAGACATAACACTCAAAAAAAATGAAGAAGCCGTGCAACAAGGGTGTAAAATTCCTGCTATCACTTCACTTTTCGAAATCATGCAACAACAAGGTCTGGATCCCCAGTTTATGTTCTGTGACAAAGGCATGTCTGAAATCATAAGCAATCATTAATGTGTGAGGGATTCAAAAGCTTCGTCTGTGCCTTTGGTTTCTGGGGCAAACTGTTGATTGTGGATTATCACCGATTCAGCGACGCTCAAGAATAACTTGTGACGTTAACTTGGCGATACGCGAATTCTTTTTTTTTATCAGCAATCAATTTTTGCCTACCTGCACTTCCACCTAGAACACATTTAGCCAATGTAGCTCAAAGAAAAAAAAAATAGTCAGAATGATGAACGATAATTATTGTAGACATCAATACTATATTGAAGGTAACAATAGGAGGGGGATAAAGGAAGCGGGATTTGAAACAATATTCATGCATTCAATTCCTTTTTTGGGTAGCCGTCCAATAGGTGTTCGTGATTTCGTTCCTGGTGAATTCGAGCTACTAGGTAGGTCAGTCCATATCCGATGTGTTGAAATATTGCCTACAACAAAATTTAATGGGCATATTTGTTCCGTAACTGGTATACACAAAACAAATGGGACCAATGGGCCAGATCTAATAATCAATTGGTTCCTAATAGTAAATCGACAATGTTAGTTGAAGGTCATTGGCGTGCATTGAAGCACAGCCACCTTTATCACCATAACCGACCAAGGTTAGATTTGTTGTGCTTTATCATCACGGATGACTACTACACTGATCTAATCAGTAGTTACCGACAAAAGGTATTGATTCGGTGTGTGCTCCATGCTTGGGAAGATGAATATATAAAGACATGGAATAATCACTTCCTTCGACAGCACAATGTTTCTCGGGGTAATTACAATACCAATATTGCACAGTGGACCTGTAGCTGCCCACAATTCTACACAAGTTGGTTCCTTCTTTGCAAGCATATTGTCCGCGCAAGCAACAACGGTGTCATTGCTCCCCACCAATATTTATTAAACGAAATTTGGAGTGGCCATATATCCAAATGCTTACAGTAAGTCAGAGCATAAAACCACACATACAGGAGTGGAAGCCAATACAAATGTTATAAAGTAAGTTTTATTAATGTGATTTATATAATTGTTCTATACTAGCCTTCAAGACATAACCAGTACCATTCTGACCACATTGGGAATGATATCAATAACAACAACACTGCTGAAAATATCACCCATCGTCGTAACCGGGCAAACAACAACACCACCACCACCTTCAACACTGACACAGACAACAGTGACAACCCACCTTTTCTCAACAATGTGTCACCCACAATGTCTGATTTATTTTCGTCGCCACCTCCTAGCCAGCCATTAGTCACCGATCCACTTTTCCCCAACAATGTCCAATCTTTTTTCACCCGCACCTGCCAGCATCCCGCCATCCCCCACCATTCTACCTCTTTTACCGACCTACCATCCACATTAACCGCATTGATATCTTTACAAAGTTCATCATTATCCACCTCTATGTCACTATCCTTGTCACCTACATTGCAATTACCATGTAGGCCAAGAGATAAAGAAGCAGCAACCCATCGTAAATTCACCACTTGAATTCATCAAATTCACCAGTTTCACCACTCGAATTCACCACTCATTCAATTCACCAGCTGCACCGCATTCATTAACTCACCAAATTCGCCAGCTTCACCAGCTCCACAATTCTCCAAATTCACCAAATTTGCAACTGTCACCTCCGATGATCAAGAACTCCGTGTACATCAAGTTATTCTCATTGCCCGGTGGGCTCATTTCAGGAACACATATCAATCAGGTATGATGGAAACCGTACAGCGTCAAATGCAGATAGATGGCGCTTACCATGCAGTCTTGGCTTTAATGAAATACCTCAACGGCGGTCAATTGGATCAAGATGAATCCTGGCAAGAAGTATGTGATATCTTGGTGATGGTCAACATTTATCTTTAACATCAACTGAATAAGATGTGTTATCAACGACTCTTCGAACGACATTTGACCATTGACTCGTGTATCATCCTATTTGAAACTGTCATCATGGTAGATGAAGATGGACTCCAATCATCAACATTGGATTATGTATTTGCTCATTATGGTATGGTGAGCAAGACTCATCTAATATCAAGTTTGATTCCTCAAGAATGTATCCCCGATGAAGCCATTTAACAGGTCGGCCGATCGAATGTGGTCATCACCACACCATCATCATCAACACCAACCATGCATCCCTATTTCAGAACAAGTCTCCTTAACTATCAACAACAACAACCGATCACCGATCGACATAGGCATTTTTCCTTACTAACCACGTCATTGACCGTCTTATACTCTCCTCCACTACAACGAATATTGCGATCACAATGCCTTCTCATCAACGATCTTCCAATGGGATGATGATCGGTGTCTGATAACATTCCTTTAGCATAGTACTGTAATGATAGTCTCTTATCCCATTCTTTTGACCCCACACATAAACCCCCTTCCAACACCATAGACAATGTATGATTTGTATCAAAAAATATAATAAAAAACCTCTATTTGTCCCATTATCGAAGTCCTAATGTTTTCTTCCTTTCGATCCAATATCATGTTTATTTACATATATATACAACATCAAGCTAGATAAAATACTACACTAAGCATAACGTGATTGTCCCATACCTTCCCAACTAAGGCCAGCCACAGTATCACCAAATCCAGCTGCCGCTACATCCCCGTCCAAAGTGTCGTCTGTCGTGGTATAATAGTTGTGGTCATAATCAGATCTATATCAAAAAGCAACAACGACATGTCATCAATAATTGGTACAGAGAGAGAGGGAGAGAGAATGGTTGACTTACGCTTGAGTCCTGGGCCGCTTGTTCTTCTTGATGACATTGGTCAGGGATCGTTTTTTCGCAGCAGCATGACATTTACGGATATCATTGACATTCCATACTTCTCGTCGCAGTTGACCAAAAAAATCAATATCGGCTTGTTCATCATCGTCGGTAGTTGACTCGTAGCGTATTTCCCAATCGTCGTCATCCCTGGTTGCATTGTCCTTGTTGGATAATGTATCACTGTCAGACTAGTAATAAAAATGATGAGTTGTGTAGGAGTCCTGTTTATTATCCCTACCTTTTTTATTGCACATGGTTGATCCAGAATGGTGTTTAAAAAAGAATCAACTGCCCATGTATCATCGTTATCGTTTTCATATTGAACAGGCTCCAACAATGTTGTTCGTTTGGTATGAAGAGTCGTTCCATGAAGTGAGGATTCATTAAGACTGAGTCGTGTTGCGGTTTCAAGGTCCTTGATGAAATGATTGTCTTGTTGCTCGATTTCCAAACGACTTTTTTCCAAAACCTGCTGTAATTCCCTGTCGTTCGTCATGGGGGGTTGATTACTGTTCCGAGTAGATTTTCGTTTCTCCTGAGACTGTCGTAGCCATTTATCCATGGATGAGAGTCTATTAATTCAAGAGAGGGAGAGAGAGAAAGAAAGAAAGAAAAGGAGGGCCCTGGCCTCTTTTTTAAATCATGACCCCTTTTCAAATCCCGACGACGGTTTGTCAAGCAAGCGAAAGTGTTAACACTGCACGATTTTCACAAATCGAAAGAGACTCAAGCTTCACAAAAAAATCGCGGAAACTTCAACCCCCGCTAGGCTTTTCGTAGGCACGGGATTCTTTTTCGCGGACCCTGACAACCAAAAAAAAAAAAGTTGGGGCGATCTTAAAGAAGACATTTTATTTTTTGAAACTAGATGTGTCTTGTATATGGATCATCGTCTTGCCACGTTCTTGGTAAAGTTGTACGTTGGCGTTCTCGGATGACAGCCTCAATGTAAGCATCGACACTACCATCATTCTGAGCACGGTAAAACACAGTTACTTGTGTTGGGTTTGACACCTCCAACAAACTGGCATATTCGCCTCTTGCCTCCTCTTCTTCTTCCTTGAGATTTTACTAATAGCTCTCTGAGTCTTCTCGCATCGGCACGCTTATCCCTGTACCTGATTTTCAACGCCAACAAATTACGCTCCTCATCCACGACAGGGGCTTCATCGTTGCCTTGGTCACCCTCTTCCGGATCTCGCCTAGGAATCTTTCTGCGTGGAATCATCAAATCAGGGATGGTGAAAGGTGACGGTTGTTGCTGTTCTAGTCTTCGGTGTGTGATTATCAGTACCGGTGGTTCAACATCATTTGCAATACAGGATAACGAACGTCGCATAGGAGGACAAGGCAAAACGCCTTCACGAGGATAATTACCAAAATGGTAAGGATTGGGGTCGATGGTCTACGCGTAGAAATAGTTAGCATAGTTAAAATAAATTAGGTCGATTAGATATAATTACCTGCAGGAAACTGATGAATGGTGGCATGTGTGATTGTTTAATAAAAAATCTTCTGTTAACCAAATCGTCATAATGTAGAAAATATGTTTTCACTAAATGCTTGCATAGTGTGACAGAACTGTGCAAGAATGCGGGACAGCCACATACACACTGAGACAAATTTGTCGAGTAGTAGCGCCCGGAAACCTGCGCAGCCTTTCCTTTAATCCATTCTTCCATGAACCGTGCTTCGAATATAGATGTTTCAGACCGGTACACCACCATTGACTGATATTTTACTTTCAGTTTTCTGTAATAGTGTTTCAAGATTACAAATGTGACCAAGTCCAGCCTTGCGCGATTATAATGGTACTGTACAAGTGCGTTCGTTTTAAAACCTTCCAGTGGGTTTCAATGATCATGGTCTTTTTCCGATGGGGATCATACCGTTTACAGCAGATT
The DNA here is from genome assembly GCA_025330725.1 of Chlamydoabsidia padenii. Lineage (NCBI taxonomy): Eukaryota > Fungi > Mucoromycota > Mucoromycetes > Mucorales > Cunninghamellaceae > Chlamydoabsidia > Chlamydoabsidia padenii. Next base: position 230,597 of record JAIWND010000031.1, on the reverse strand, counting down.
TCACCCAGCAGTTGTATGCAGATTTTGTATACCAGTTTTTATTTGTATATATCTTACTATGGTTTGATATCATACTTCTCCCCCACTGATGATCCAATAAAGCATTATTTTACATATTCCAGTTATTTTTAATTCTGAAAAACCTAATCTGACTGAAGGCGATTCCAGACAACGGCTACCTATCTTCACCAATTCGATATCTACCGACGGCTATACGGTCGACGTGCGATTTACAAGACAAACCACCAAATCAACTCTGCCTGACCTCGACATGAACGACTTCAACAGGAACCATCTACATCAACAACATTTCAACAACCATTTTCGTCTTTGGGCCGTGGATCCTGGGATCAAGGATATCTATTGTGCAACTGATGGACAGTCCGAATACTGAAAATTCTCAACCAAGGAATGGCGTGCAAAGTGTGGAACGACTAGACGATTACCAAATTAAAGGCTTCGAAAGCGTATTGACGGCATGTCACCAATTGAATCCAACATACCAACCACAAAAACAAGCTCGTCAACAAAGTATATGGAAGCCTTAGTCTACATTTTGAACAATCTGGATCCTCTGCTTGCTCACTACGGGGATACCTTGTATGCTGAAGAACGACTACTCAATTACTCCTGTAGACAAAAGATGGATTGTTAAATAGTGAAGAACTTTATTGATGGTGGATACAAATCGCAGATCTACGCCCAAACAAAGACATCAAATCATTAAGAGTAAGTAAAACAAAAAATAATATATAGGTAGATGATACTGATACTAATGATTGTTATTACTCTAACAGTAACCGTCATTACAACAAACCCTTCACTCGCACCTCTACTATTCCCGTGCTGGCATTTGGTAATGGAAGTTTTGGTATGACGATGAACGGTACAAAACCAGACATGTGATCCCACGTTTAAAAAGGTTCTCAAACAAGCCGAAATGGACGGGAAACTGGTGATTGTTCCAATCAATGAAGCATATACTTCAAAGGTATGAACAAATAAAGTAGTGTCTGATATTTTGTGCCAACTTACTAATGTAATTTACCTTAGGTTTGCAGAAAATGTCATACAAGAAACATGATAAACAAGACCGTGGATGAAACCTCGAAATTACACTCGGTGCTGGTCTGCCAATGCTGCAACACTGTGGCATCGCGATGTCAACGCTGCCAACAATATTCATCGCCTTGCTACTTGTATCATGGAAAGCAACCCTCGTCCAGGCATTTTCTGTCATTAGGTTTCTCCTCCTCCTCCAACTTTAACATCAATATCAAGTTTACGTTAAGATAAAACCTATCAACCTTACAGGTAAGTCAATTAAAAGAAATGACCAGGTAATTGCATTGACCAATCTTCTCTTGTCAGTTTTAATCGCCGATCTCGTGACGAGGCAGTACTGTATCAAGCAAGTATCTTTCCTTTCCTTCTTTTTTTCTTCTTTTTCTTCTTTTCCGCTTTTCCTTCTTGAATAAATAAACATGGCCCAACCTGTTGTCACTATTCTTGGTGGGGGTATCTCTGGATTATCAGCAGCCTATTATCTTTCGCGCCTCGCTCCTCAGATTAGTATTCGACTACTAGAAGCAAGCGATCGTGTGGGTGGATGGATTAAAAGCGAACACGTCAAAGACAATGTCCTATTTGAAGCTGGACCACGAACACTTCGACCTCAAGGTGTGGGTGGTGCCCTTCTTCTTGATATGGTAACAAAAAAAAAAAAAAAAAAGAGTAATTAGGTGGTTAGACAACAACTTGGTAACTTTAGATCAACCCTTTTTAATTTTTTATTTGAATCTAGATAAAAGAACTCGACCTGGACCGACATGTTCTCGCCGTACCGAAAACACATCCATCAGCTCAACATCGTTATATTGAATACCAAGGTCACATCAACCAATTACCTAGTGGATTACCCGACCTTATCAAGAACAGTCCTCCCATAATGTCCTCTGTCATTGGCTCCATTCTGAAAGAACCCTTCAAGACACCTCAAGGTAAGAGGGATGAAACCATCTACGATTTTATCGAGCGGCGCTTTAATCGACACGTGGCTCTGACTCTCATCGGTGCCTTGACCCATGGTATCTATGCCGGCGATTGCAAAACCTTGTCGGTCCAATCCACTTTCCCCCTCTTGGCCGCCTGTGAAGATCGCCATGGGAGTGTGGTCAAGGGTATGTTGAAGGGTGGTGTGGAGCTCGATACCGAAAAGGAACAACAGTTGGCGTCACTGTGTCGATCAAGGTACCCGGAATGGCAACAAGAAATGCAACAGGCTAGTGTCATTGGTCTTTTACCTGGTTTGGAGTCTTTACCCAGGGCTTTACGATCGTACTTGTTGAATCAACCTAATGTGGATCTCTTGACGAATCAGGTTGCCAATCGTCTCGAATCTTCTTCTCCCACATCCATGGTAAGCTATATATATATATATATATATATATGTATATATTGATAGATAAGAACAAAAAAAAGTAACTCATCTTTTTATTTTTATTGTATATGCGTGTAGACGATCACGACAAATCAAGGCCAATACGAATCCAACCACGTTATCTCGGCACTCCCTTCACATACCTTAGCCTCACTCCTTCCAACCGCCTTGCCTCACTTGACATCCAATCCCAGTGTGGATGTGGCAGTGGTGAACCTTGCTTATAAAAAGACCGAATGCGATACTGGACTGGATGGATTTGGGTTCCTGACGCCACACCGTGACGCCCCTTATCGAAACAAGGTACCGGGTTTATTGGGTGTGATCTTTGACAGCAATAGTATGGGCCAACAGGACGAAGCCAACGATGTGGTGCGATTCACTGCCATGATTGGAGGCAGCGATTGGGACCTGGCGTTTGATGGCAAGAAGGATGTGGCTGGTCACGCATTGGCATTGGCGCAACAAGCGATGGGGACGTGTCTCGGTGTCCATGCCACGCCTGTTCATTCTCGGGCACATGTACTACGACAATGTCTTCCTCAGTATCGGGTCGGCCATCGACTGGGGCTCCGTCAATTACATAGTGCATTGCAACAACAATGGGGCGGGCGGCTCAGTGTGGTAGGGTCAAGTTATTTGGGGGTCAGTGTCCCGGATTGTGTCAAACACAGTCGCTTGCTGGTAGATGATCTGGTATCAGTCGGTGACCTGGGAAGTCAATCTGTCAAGATCACTGGGTTGGAAAAATGCATGATGGAACCATGGTAGATTAGTTGATAGTATTTATTAGTTTATTTAATAAAGTAATAATAAAATATACATATGTGTTTAGAGTACTATATGGTCTGACTTTTTTTTTTTTTTTTGTCTTGTCACTATGTATGATATCTTGTCACAGACTAAAACAAAGGTGATTGTCTTTGTAGTTCCAGGGACTCGATCTCTTGTCCTCATTTGCATATAAAAGTAACGCATATACAAAAAATTGACTTGTGTTATCTTTATATCAAGGGTTGTCTAGACTATTGAACCGAAGGGCTGATCAACCGCTCGAACAAGTCAGGTTCCATAACGCATAAACCGGGATTTGAAAATATAAAAATAGAAATAAGCTCTTGATCCAAAGTAAGAGCAATAAGGCGACAAAAGTTAGGCTTGTTAAGTAACTTGTATATATAAGAGAGAGAGGCTAAAGAAGACCTTCTTGATTTGGTACTAAAGTTTTTATTTTTGAGAACTTGAAATCTGAACAAAGAAAGATTTGTTCAAAAAAGTGGGATATTTATAATAAATAAATCAGGGATAAATAGTCAACGAGAAATAATAGTCAACAATTAAAAAAAAAAAGATCAAAATGGGTCAATGTGATAAGTAGCCAAGGTGCTGTTTAGTTGATATCAAAAGTTTGATATTCAAACGCCGCCTTCGCAACACCATTCTCCCTCTTACAGCTGGCCCCCAACTCTACGCCCAACTTCTCGTCCAAGCTTTTTCTTTTACCCGAGCTGCCCTGAACACGCTTTTATTAAGTCATGGTTGGAATGTCCGCTTTGGTCAAAAGCCACGCACTGTTCATGATAAATTAAGGATATGTATAATGATTTAAACAATGGGGGAGCATATCAAAATGATACCACTTGATGATTTTGTTATTATTGAACCCATACACAAAATTCATAACCTAGACAAGACCTAAAAAGAGGGACATTTTAAAATGCCGTTCAGGGTTAACAAAAGATAGTCAAATGATGGATTTTATTAAGGGCAATAGGTGTATGGATGAGGGTAAAGTAAGAGGTTATTGTGTCTATTAAAAAAAACATTAATTAAACCAAGTAGGAGATAAAGACAATAAACACGGGGTGCATACACAGCACAAATACATCAACATTGTGTGCCGCCTTTTCCATTTCGAACATTCTTGCCAAGTTCATATCCCGCAGTGCAGACTGATCTAAGACCGCAATTAAATAAAGTGATAATCGCCTAATGCAAGCATTGGTATATTTTATTAAGGCAAAGACATAAAGTAACAATAGGTTAAAGAATTACCAATAAAATAATTGACGATTAAAAGAGTAAATGAGAGGAAGAGAGGGGAGAGAATAAAAAAGTAAAGATGGGTAAAAATTAAATCCCCCCCTAAGCCCCGCCAAGTCCACCAGTGCATTACTGCCAATGATGTCGATGGATTCCCCAAGACTATGTACTTGTCATAAGGCTTTGGTGATTTTGGTGTGGTTCGAGCTGTCACATCTAACGCCCATACATCGTTCCAATGCTAGTCGTTCCAGGCGTTCCTTTTGACCATGTTTGATGTCTTCAATCAAGCCAAAAACTTGCGAGGCTCTCCTTACCTCCGACTTGCGTTTTTGTGGAGAGTCATGTTCGTCTAGGGTGAAGATTGTCATAGGTTGTCGTTGAATGGGAGACGATAGGTCGGAGAAGGAGTGACATATTGTATATGTTGATAAGCAGTTGAATTTGCTTAAGCAGGTGCTCGGACCCGTATTGATCGATTTTGAGTCTAGGCGAATGCTGGAAGTGATGAGTAGGCTGTTAGAATAATGGATTTGTACACCATTTTTGTCCTTGTTGCAAAGATACTAGTTGGTTCGGTGTTGTATCAGGAAGAGCAGATATACGTCTACAGCGTAAAGGATTGGCGACCAATAGTTTCAGATAGTTGAAAGGTAGATTGATGTGATAGTTCCGTTGACTTGGGTTCGCCTATGTTTACTTTGATTGTTGTCAGTACAGGAATTTGATTTTTTTGTCGTTGATGGTAAAAAAAAAAAAAGCGACCAATGCCTGTGATTTGAAGGCAACACCTGCTTCCCGAGTCTTGTCATGTATTTTTAACATGAGGACAGTTACATAGTGCATCTTTTGCATCATTTGCCTTGATACAACATCATCATCACCATAAATAAAAGCATGGGGAAGCATAGATTGTAGATTGACAAAAGGATCGGGATCACCTATGTTAACATTGACACCAGACTCTAAAGTTTCCTCCATTGTTTCCAGATCAACAGCCACAGAATCCGAGATAGCTTCCAAATCGACATCGCGTTCCATTATGTGTCTAAATCGTCTGACGAAAGGTGCATTAAAAGTCGTTATTATCATCATCAACACAGCCACCATAACGTTTACCTTTGCTGTCCACTAAATCGTCATCGCCACCAGGAAGACCACCAACACCATCATTGGAAGAAGCACCACCACCGCCACCAGATGAAGCACCGCCACCAATAGCCAAAGAACCACTGAGTTCACTAGTTGAATGAGAGCTTTCAGCATCGACAATAATAACATCACGATCGTCAAATTGTTTAGCCTTTTTTAAATGTGTCGTCGTCTTCAAAATGATTCTGAAGATTGCGGTTTCTGACAAAGGTAACGTCGCAAGTATCGCACTTGAATTGAACCTGTACACGGGCCTGTCTTGTCCTTTTATGTATCTTGGTAGCAGCAGTTTTTAGAATGAGGATATCGTAAGGTTTCTTGTTTTCCATTTGAGTATAATGAGTAGCAGGTAAAAAAAGGAAGACAAAACAAAAAAGGAACGGGATCATCCACTATCCACATTGCATCCAGTGTGATCCAAAGAACACGACGGGATTTCAAACCTAGGGGCTTATCAGTGAAATTCATGCGGTTGTGATGTCTTTTTAAGATAGAGTTTTTATTGACTAGTTTATATATAAAAAGGGAGGAGGATAATCAATAGCAACTAATCTATATTAAAAATCATTGTTCATACAAAGCCTTCTTGGCGAATTGAGGCAAAACAAAGGCGGCCTTGTGGATGTCAGAGTTGTAGTAGCGCAACAAGTTGTTTTCTTGTTCGGGAGTGAACTTGCGAAGAGGTTCACGGAAGTTAGTTTCAGCATTCTTGGAGCAAAGGACATGACCAATTTGACCACTGGGGTAGGTAGGGATGCTGGTGTAAGCATAGTTGACGGTAGGATAGAGACCCTTGCAGAAAGTGAGCACCTTCTTGATCAAAGGCAAATGGAGCCACATACATTCACCTTGAGTGGAAAAGACACCATTTTCAGTCAAAGCATTCTTTAAAAGTTCAAAGAATTCAGCACCAAAGAGACCTTCAGCAGGACCTATATTGGGTGACAAAAAAAAAAAAAAAAAAAAAAAAGTCCGTTAGTTCCCGCCGGCTTTTCTTTTTTCTTCTTCCTTACCATCGGGATCCGAGGAATCGGTGATAATGACATCGTATTGATTAGTCTTGTCCTTTAAGAATTCAAGACCATCACCAATATGAACCTTGACATTAGGGTGTTCGAAACCAATAGCCATGTTGGGAAGGTACTTTTTGGAGACACGAGGGACAGCTTCATCAATATCGACAAGAGTAGCTTCTTCCACACAATCATGCTTGATCACTTCACGGAGAACACCACCATCACCACCACCAATAACGAGAACCTAAAAAATAAAAGATTTTATATGAGTCATCTATATCTACCCTTCTCTACCTTGATCCTTTTTATACCTTCTTGGGGTTGGGGTGAGAGTTCATAGCAAGATGGGTGATCATTTCTTGGTAACTAGTATTGGCATAAGTAAAGAAGGATAGACGATGATTTTCTTTGTGCTACTTACGAGAATTCATCGCGTTCAGTGGCTTGAATAACACCATCAAGGACCAAGACATTGCCATAGTTGGAAGATTGGAAGACAAGGACATCTTGGAACTTGGACTTTTCAACATGAAGGATTTCTTCCACTTGAAGAGCCATAGCTATATAAAGAAGGGGAATACATCATTATCCAAAATAGTGTGTTGTGAGTATATCTATCCCACCCATCAAGATAAATATATATATATATATATATATACTATACCTTGACCGGGCCACATGGTGGACTTTTCCATGAACCAACCGTCTTGAATATTAGGGTGTGTGAGGGGAGCAGCCATGATAATCTATGTTTGTTAGAGAAAGTGAAAAAAAAGAAGAAGGAGAGAATGATAAAAAAAAAAAAAACTCGGATGTCCAAATAACAAAGAAAGAAAAAAATTTGCTTCAAGCGGGACTTGAATGTAACCCCGACCGTGTGAATCATGCATCTCTTCACTATCAGGGGTTGTGACAGTAAAAGATGCTACCATGTGTACCTCTAATGCCTCAGTTTCATACCAGCACATGAGGTTTCTTCTGATCATCAACTGGGTTTCTACTTTTGTGATTTGACATAAATCATGTCTACCCACTCTGCCCCCACCCTAAAAAAATGTCTCTAGTGATACGATGTCGAAAAAGACGTCAATTCCTCGTGTCATTATCACTCGATCGGTTTCCATTATCATACAATAAGCTTTTTTTCAAATCAGGTACCTTTTTGGTGTCGTACATGGAAAAAACAGATGTCGGGGATTTCTTTAATTAACCTGTCACCCTTTTGGTTTTCACTTGTCGCCCAAATCAGTTGTTGGAGTATCCTAATAATAACAATAAAAAAAGTCAATGTAAAAGATAAATATACAAAAGAAATTTATTGGGTATAAAGATTGTATACAAATGATATAACTAGAGGGGGCCGTTGCTTTGCAGGAGAGAAGTAAATCGCCGGGTTCAATGTTGTTTGATACATTAATGGTGGGGTTGATGGAGGAGACGAGTCATCAAAGGTATAATAAATACTACGTTTTCATTGTAGTTGTCGCAGTAGATACTTTCTAAAAAGACCTTTTACTTGTTTCTAAAACAGATAAAAAATAAGCAGGTTAACTACCAACAAAAGACACTGGTATTCGTCCAAAAGAGCAAGACAGCAAACCCACAACTTACCTGCAAGTAAAATAATAAAGCGACCGTCTTCTTGAAGCTTTCTAAATCATAAAGTTCCATGAGAATCATAAAGTCAGAGATACATATACAAATTCCAAAGCTTTCACAGCTATCAAGTGAGAGGATCCAGGGTCATGTTTCAATAAATGGCTTTTGATATCACAAATGACATTTTCAGCAGTCTATGTTATAAAAAAGTAGTGTAAGTCACATGGTTAAAGCATAAACAGTGTTCTTTTTGTTCACTTACATCAATGATAAGATCCAGGCTTCTTTCCGTAGGTTCACCAAGTGGGTCAATTGTTGTGGTTCTTTCTGTCCTAGTGGTTGTGGTATTGATGTTGGTGTTGGGGTCGAGATAAGTCACTTCAAATACTACTATTTGGTTAGGGACAATGTACTTACCCAAGATGATTACACTATCACTTGCTGAACTTGGGTTACGGCTACATCATACTTCTCGGAACTGAATCCTCTCGAACAATTCTGGCCAAAATTGACAAACTTGATCAAGATAGAAGCATTATGGGACTCTGACACGTTATCTTCAAGAAATATCGGAAGCTTGCAATAGGATGACTGGCGACTCACAAACATCTTGATGAATATACTCGCTATTCCATCTCATTGGAAACCCTATTTAGTATAGTTTAGTTTACCATTAGTTTAGATGATATGATTATGTTTACACCCAATAAACCTCTTTTGTGTCTTTGTCCTTTACACCGTCTTTTTTTGAGTAGCCCGATAAAGAAGTCCTGACATTTTTTTTTTTTTTTACAGGTGACCATACATAAAAGAAAGTCCTTTATTGTTACACCGGCGATTGTTCTTTTTTGAATATGCCTCAAGGTGATGTTGAATTGTCGCGACGAACTGAATTTCCTCAATGCGATGGCATCTGTGTTATCCATTTACAAAACATATATGATGAAGCACAGTCCAACACACACGTATACATAAAAGATAAAAAGTTTTATTGAATAGTTTAAAAAGGAGGGATTCAACAATACAACTAATCTATACTTCATACAATTGCTTTAAGAAGCGGGATTTGAATGTGATCCCGACTGTGTGAATTATGCATTTCCCTCCACTACATTTGTGACAGTAAAAGATGCTACCATGGGCTTCTGATGCCTCGTTTTTAATACCAACACGTGAGGGCTCCTTCTAATCCACCCTATGGTCTGCTCAAAACCCGGTGATATGATTTGTTGAAAAAAAAAAGACGTCGTGTCATTATCACTCGATCAATTTCCCCATAATATCATTACAACAATAAGCTTTGCTCCACCTGATATGCCAGACTGGTTTCCTAAAAAAGAAAGTGCAAAAGTTACACTGGCGATTGTTCTTTTTAATGCATCAAGTGCCGTGACGAACCAAATCTCCTCAATGTGATGGCATCTGTGTCACCCTTTTCAAATGTATATACGACGAAGCACAGTCCAGGCCATATTTAGTTCACTATCGGGGTTATCGGTGATTCAAAATGTTGCGTCATAGCCATCTACTCCTTATGTCCCCTTGTGAGACATTCCCTCAAGCAAAAGAGAAAAGTATATGGAGGAGACCCCCTTTAAATCATCTATCATATACTGATGTTGTGATGGGAACTCAGACTTCTTTTGAAAACATTCAAACCCCGAAAAATGTGCTTTCGGTGCATGAACGACTTTTTATTGGTAAGTCAATTATAGGGCGAACTTTATCAGTCTCACTAACCAAAAGGGACTATTAAAAAAAGTCAAACATGTTCTTATTGACAATGTGAGAGAGCTTTTGGAACATTTAATGTCGGTGATGACTCGTAAAGTCATATTAATAGTGATGAAGTCATTCATCTTGTGATCGACGCAGAAACTGCTGATCATGGTAACATCGTGAGAGGAAAAAACTCCGCTCGGGAAAAGTGATCTTGACTTAAAGTTTCAAACAAGTAGTAAATTCGTATCATCATTCAATGTGTTATAAAAGAAGAAGGAGGGAGAAGTGTGTGTGGGTGATACATACTTCTTCCTTGCTCGAGGGGTTGCCCAATTTAAGGAACGTGCGGAAAAGTTCATTGCAGCTATTTCATATTGCTTTGGCTCCCTCCATATTTGGGAAACTACTTAGTTTTGTTAAAATACGTCATAAACTAAAGTCAGTCATTTTCTGCAAATTTCAAAACTTACTTCCCCCCCCCTTTTTTTTTCTTCTTCTCTCTCTTTCTCTCTCACTTTTTTTATTTTTATTTTTATTTTTTTATTTTTATAGAAAAGTAGACTCCATCCATCACTTGTATATAAACATCTTTTACAACTCTTTTATAGTCATTGTTCCCTCTTCTCCTTCTTTTATTCTTTTTATGTCCAGCTCGTACCTTTTAGCTTGTCTGGAAACGAAACTATACAACACTTGAAGTCAGAATGGAACCAACTTTCCAAACTGGTCACCCTCCTCCACCATCTCTTCCTTCTTCTCACCACCACGATCGGCAGCATCGTCTACCGTCAAAAACGTCTCAGTATCATGCGGAACTCTACTCTGAACAAAAAAGACTACAAAACAAACTCCTACAGCAAACCTCTTCAACAGCACTACCTAAAAAGAACAATAACAACAACACTTCAGACGCCACTGTACGCATCACCCTACCTACACTCACCTTTGAAACACCTAATTTGTATAAAACATCACTCAAACTATCAAAGGAAATCAATATACACAACTGGTGGGCTACGGTAGTCGAACTGTTTACAAGCGATTCCTTTCGGGCCTCTCGGGTGACCTTGTGTATTCCTCAAGATGCCAGTGATCCTTACAATGGACCTTGGGGACTCAAGGCGGTATATGACAACACTAGTAATAATAAAACCAATAACAATAAAACTGATAGCAACAACAACCACAATAATAATGAAAACGTACTTTGTACCCCTGAATACTTTAATATCAACAATATAACACAAGGTGATTCGGCATGTAACAACAAGGATGGTAATAATATCACTAACACAACAACAAATCAACAAATTGACCGGCATCATCACTCGGATTCAATCTCTTCGTCCTTCTCTTCATCATCATCATCATCATCATCATCAACGTCATCCTCGTCCTCGTCCAATGTATCAGCCTCCTTACCATCACACTCCACATCAACAAAGTCTGTGCGTCAATGCTTTGAACGTCTTCAGTCATTGGATTCGGATCCTGTACCTCTCATCAACCAAACCAGTATCCAACAAGTCCTTCGGCGAAAGGATATCATTGTTTTATCAAGAGAATATCGATCACAATCAACATCTGGATTCTTTGCACCTAGATCTTATGTGAAAAAGCCTTGGGATGAACATCAAGACATGATTAGGCGTACATTGTTGGAAAAAAGGTCATCTCTACGTCAATCAGTCAATTCGGAAATACACTCAATGAATCAAGAAGGTAAATAATATCGGTATTAAATTAAAATGGATGAAACTGATTTCTCTCTCTCTCTCTCTCTTTTTTTCTATATAGGACCTTCTTCTTTTATGATGGATTACGATGAATATGAACAACAACAACCGTCTCCTTGGTCACATTCACCAGCACCTTCACCAGCATTAATGGATCTCGACATCAATCCCTTTTTCCAGTCGGTACCTGATATTGACGATGATGCATTCAACCCAGACTCCTCCGAATTCACATGTACCAACTCTACCATAGCATTCCCACCACCAGCATCAAACGCTCATTCATTAATACATATTCCCATTGTCCATCCACCTGACTTTGATGATAACAACAACAACAAAACAACAACTAGATCTAATCATCAATCACAATGTTATCCAACACCAATTGCGATCCTATCTTTTTTATCTCCTGTTGTTCCATACCCGGTGGTGCTTTTAAAATGTCTTCGATCTCTACAAGCCTTTATTGCAACAAGTCTGTCTAATGCCCTGGCTTACTCTCGAATGGTACAATCTAGATTCAATACTGACCCTTCTAGTGCCGGTAAAAGTGGCGGTCGGAAACCATTACTTCGTCGGCATTCTCATAAAATAAAAAGGTGGCCAAGTCAAACGTTTGGTAAATCTACGGATGGGTTTAGTGATACTTCTTCGACTTGCTCCTTCTCCTCATCAAATCAAAAACCGACACACTTGGACAACAATACAATATCATCATCATCAACATTACCATCATCTCATCCTTATCCTTCGCCTGATGATGACGATGATGATCAAGTCACTTCTTCCACCAACAGTAAAAGAAGTCATCAACAAAAGGTCAATGAGGCAACAACGTCCTCGAGTGGTCAATACAGGGATCTGCATCAACAAAAACACGGACCACGGATCACAGTAAAAGGTATTATTACCCATACTTGTCATGTTTATATTAATAGATCCTTGCTAACCCTTTGCTTCTTCAAAAGTACCACCACACCATGGCCGTACCAAGAAATACAGGAAACAACATGGATCTGTGAAACGACGAAACTCGGCAATGGCGACTTTTATGGGACCACGACCTCGACGAGCTTCAATTACATCTGCATCAGAAGATCATAGGCGATATGTCACTATTCGACATACAAGATCAAGTGAAATATTCGACAAGTATTTGTATACACCAAGATCTACATTATTACGACTCGTTATTGATGGAATTCCGATTCATGTATTGTAAGTATGGGAGGGAATGTGAATGGCGATCTTGATGACGATGACGATATCATAATTTACTCTTTCTCTCTCTTTTAATTATTATTTTAATTCTCGCGTGGTTTATGTACGATTATAGCACCTGCTCCACTACCACTGGTCAAATCACTTGGGTCAACAATCGAATCTTACAATACACTGGCAAGGCAATGCAAGAACATTTGGGACCTGGCTGGCTATCTCATATGCACCCTGATGATCAAACTGATTTTAGACAAGCATGGGAAAATGCTTTCAAACAAGGAAATGGATTTGCTGGTGAATATCGACTACGACGATTCGACGGTGTCTACCGGGGCTTCTTATGGCGAATTGTACCATTAAGGGATACAAAAGGAAAAATCATTCACTGGTTTGGAACCTGGCAAGTACTGGAAAAAATAAAATAAACACGGGATGATGATGAACTAATGGAGAGTATTTATGTTTTAGCACGGATGTCCACGATCAACAATTGGCCAAAGAAAACAACTTGAGGCAAATGGAAATCGAAAGTAATGAACGGAAATATCGACTATTGGCGGATGCTATACCCCAAATTGTATTCACCTTCTCTCCTGGAATTGGGTTGACTTATGCTAATGGAAAGTGGGAAAAGTACTCGTCGCAACCTTTTGATCGGACCCAGGGCCTTGGGTTTATGTCTCAGGTACATCCAGATGATCGTCACAAACTCCAGTTACCCGATCTCTCTCCACACAAGACTGCTGGTGTTGCCTGGCATTCCGAAATTCGGCTCTTGGGTGGTGATGGTTCTTATCGGTGGTTTTTAGTCAAGTGTATCTCTGTAGATGAACTCGACACAGGGGAAGTGCGTTGGTTTGGAACATGGTAATGTAATCTATTATGGGTCAACTATCTATATCTTATCAACTCATTCTCTCTATATCTTTTTATTTTATTTTATAGTACCGACATAAACGATCATAAACTTCTGGAACATAAACTCAAGGAAGCCCATAATGCAGCACAGAAATCTACTGAAAGCAAAACACGTTTCCTATCCAACATGTCACATGGTAAGGAGTATTTATGACCCAGGAATTAATCTAACTCTTCCCTCCTTCACATTGCGTCATAGAAATTCGAACCCCTTTAATCGGCATCACTGGCATGCTCAACTTTTTATTGGATACTGACCTAACGGTGGAACAGTTAGATTATGCTCATACAATTCAACAATCTGCAGAATCTTTATTGGTGGTGATTAATGACATTTTGGATCTCAGCAAAGTAGAGGCGGGGATGATGAAATTATCTGCCGAACCATTCAGTCTTGTCACCATGATTGAAGATGCCAATGAATTACTGTCAACACTTGCCATCCAAAAAGGTCTAGAACTTAGCTTTTGGGTGGACGACGATGTGCCTGCTGTGGTGAAAGGGGATCGAGTACGCTTACGACAGGTGCTCTTGAATTTAATTGGGGTAAAGTGCATAAATGGATTTGAAACTCCGACATAAAAGTACTCAACTCCTTTTTTGTTTATCAATCTAGAATGCAATCAAGTTTACTACCTATGGTGAAATTTATACTAGGTGCAAAATACAAAGTAAAGCTGAAGACAACTCTGAAATATTACTTTTGTTTGAAGTCTTGGATACTGGCACTGGATTCGACTCTGATGGGGAGGCGGTCATGTTTAAACCATTCTCACAGATTGATAGCTCTGTAAGTACAGTACATAGAAAGAAAACACATGTAATTTCACTGTAATAACTAGTATTTAATTAACAGAGTACCCGCAAACATGGTGGTAGTGGACTTGGACTTGTGATATCTCGACAACTCATTGAACTCCATGGTGGTGAAATGAAATGCAGTGGCGAAAAAGGTGTTGGATCAACATTTTCCTTTACAGCAAAATTCGACATTCCAAAAGCCAACACCAGGCCTCTACCTCAGACACCTCAGCACAAGACCATGGATCCATTCTTTAGAACAGATGCATACAAAGTGGTACACGATCAAACTTATCGGCAAGAACTGTTACATCAGCAACAAAAACAACAAGAACAACACCTTGAAACAACAACCAGTACTAATAATCAAAACTCAAGGTCCTCAAACAACAATGATCTCGGCCAATTTTCTCCTTCACCATTGGCACATTCGAAAAAACACTCTCAAACCAATGAACTAGCGCCGTCTTGTACTGATCGATTTCAGGATGCACTAATCAACAAACCTATCAATATGCAGCTCAAACCACCACCGAAAAGGAAACAACCGTCATCACCCGCGTCTCTGAAAGAATGTGTCTTGCCACCATCCATACCCGATACGCCTACCATTGCACTACACAAATCGACCCATCTCGTCACTCCCATCACGTCCTTCAACTCACCCGACTTGATCAAGGAGCTCACCACCACCACAAATCCATCCGCCACACGGGACTTGATGTCAGCCAACACAGCCATCATCTTGCCACCTCGCACACCTACTCGACTCGCACCCTTGCGCACCTTGATCGTATGCGAATGGAACCACTCGAGAAACACCATGGAACGACATGTCCGACGCATCATCCACCAACTGTGCTTGCACCAACATTATACTTTGGATATTGCCGCCAACTATGCCGAAGCGCAAACACACCTCTCGGCCTCCTCTGGTGGCTTTGATTATATCCTTATCAATTTGCGATCGGAACAACACATCCTGGCCCTGACGAGCTCGATCTGTGACACGCCTATGCATTGTAAAGCCAATATCATGATCGTCACCACTCCGATTCAACGGTCTCTGCTCATGGAATATACTTCGTCTGACCACTACCGTCACAGGGAAGTGATACCTAAAAGCTGTGGCTTTGTATTTAAACCTCTTAAACGCAGTAAATTGAACTGGTACTTTGGGATCAGAAACGAACCGGGGGCGACACGTAATGATCCTTACTCTGCATCCGAATCATCACACCGTAGTGCCTCCACCCAGAAGGAAATTTTCAGGAAAATGGAAGCTGATGTGGGCGGCAAAGGATTCCGTATACTACTAGTAGAAGGCAATTAAAAAACAAATCGTCTCTTATCAACCTGCTAACTTTTGATTTTCGTTTACATACATAATAGATAATCTGGTGAATCAAAAGGTATTAACACGGTATCTTCTTCGTGTGGGATTGGTGGTTGATGTGGCAAACGATGGTGAAGAATTTGTAAACTACTTTACGAAGAAACCTTACGGCTATTACTCATTGGTACTATGTGACCTCTTTATGCCAGTAAAAGGTAAATTGGTTTTGGGATTGGGAAAACAACCATGACTCACCTCTTTTTTATAGATGGATTTGAAGCTACTCAAGAGATACGGGAATGGGAAGAAACCAATTTGAATTCTGAACAACGACGAATACCTATTGTAGCACTATCTGCCAATGTAATGAGCAATGTGGCTAACAAATGCCTTGAATCTGGATTCTCAACTTATATATCCAAACCAGTCAACTTTGCCATCCTTAGTGATGTGATCCGTAGTTACTTGTTACCTGAAGGTCATCTTCACCTAGGCTAGTTATTCCCCTTTTTACTCTTTATAAAATCATTCCTTTAACTAGTATACATTTTACATTTTTTTTTTTTCATTATTGCCATCATTCTTTGTTATAATCTTTCCTCTTCCTTTTTATGTATTTATCACTCATAATGCAAATAAATAATAAAAAACAGGGTCCAACTATTTTTACAGGGCGGCCTTTAAATATTTTGCATGTAGGCTAATATTTTGGCGCTGAATCTATTTAGCTCCTACTCTCTTGACAATGTCTTCTTGTAATTTAACTAGTCAAAACACTGAACGACTGGCCACGATTATCAAGAATCACCAATCGGACGGCTTCTTTTTAACATTTGAACCTGAATCAGCACAGGGAAAATGGTATGCGCCAACAAACCGCCCTCGTCTTCTCATACTCGACTCGTCATTCAATCCACCAACCAAAGCTCATGCGGCACTCTTGACAAAAGCCCTCGATACACAGCCAGGTTATTTTGACGCCAGTCTTCTTCTCTTCTCGACACAAAATGTAGACAAGACCTTAACAGGCGCAAGCATTATCGAACGAGTGGAAATGATGGAGCTCATGGCAAAACGGCACACCACCCCTCATCATCCTGTGTACGTCGGCCTCACTCACCAAGCCAAATTTATCGACAAGGCCAAAGAAATACAACAATGGCATAGCGGGGTGGAATTGACGTTTATTGTTGGCCAAGATACTGTGACAAGACTGTTGGATCCAAAGTATTACTTACCTACACCCGTCACTTGCGTCCTCGATCCTTTTTTTAACACTTGCCGCCTCGTATGCGCTGATCGCCCTGGCTATGGTTCCTCTTCTTTGGCTCAACATTATGCAGATAAAATGACTCGTATCTCATTGGATGGTGCGGTTGCTTCAATATCAAGTACTTTGGCAAGACAGGCTGTGGCACGTGTCTTGTCCGGAAGAGACGATCGGGCGGTGCTATCACAGTTTATGGACGACGATGTGGTGGAATACGTATTAGGTAAATCTTTATATAAATAATGTGTTTGTATACTAGCTATAGATGTGTCCACACTTGATAAATAAAAGGTGGGAGGGTTATCGTATGATCATGTCAAAAAATAAAAAGTGCACACCAGGCAGGGGTAATATTTTGAAACGCCGATTTTTAATTTTTTGATGTCTTTATCTTGTTTTTATTTTTATCTATCTTCTTTCTTGCCTATACGATTCTTGTCATGATCTCTTTATTAAAAAAAACTTCCGGTAAATCTGTACCTCTGGTAGGCCAAGCAGTAAAAAAAACCTTGAACCGATCCTTGTTTACCAGTACACCACACTACAACATTGATAACAACAAGGCGACTAATGGCTCACCCTTCAGCGGCATTGTCAACGGCATTGACTCTATCCGATCAACCATTCTAAAGAACACTCCCTTGCGTCATGTTACCAAACCTACTATGGAAACCTTACCTTTTACTGGCAAAGCAGATTCCTGGCATGATGCACTACGGGAAGCTCAAGATTTGGTCAAAACCGACAATCCCGATCGTATGATGGATCCCGTGAAATTACTTGGCAAAGATGTATGGGAACTCAAGGGCAACATTACCAAATTACTAGGCACCGGACACCCCTTTTTGAAAACCATGGCAAAACACTATTTATCGGGCGACACTGAACGTATACGACCTCTCCTGGTATTACTCATGGCCCAAGCGAATGCGACGCCACCTGCCGTCATCTTGGACACTCAACGACGATTGGCGGAAATATCGGAAATGATTCACATTTCGTCATTGCTTCACTATGGTGTCTTGGATGACAATGATAATCAGGCCAGTATGTTTGGGAACAAGATGGCGGTATTGGCAGGGGACTTTTTACTGGCGCGGGCATCACTGGCATTGGCTCAACTCCGTAGTGCGGAATGTATTGAATTGATGGCGACATGTATTGCTAATTTGGTGGAAGGTGAAGTGATGCAGGTCAAGAACAGCGGTGACAGTCTGGACGACTATTTGGAACAATGTTATCTAAAGACAGGCAGTTTGATTGCTCAAAGCTGTAGGTCATCAATGGTCCTTGGTGGGGCGGACAAGGAAGTGGCACAATGCGCATACGAATATGGTAAACATATGGGATTGGCTATTCAGGTAGGATAGGAAACAGTATGAAAGGATTGAATGATTCTAAAAACATCTCTCTCTTTTTTAGTTACACCATGATGTACAAAACTTTGCAAAGAATGCGGCCAGTCTAAATGAACCTCCCATCATAAACGCACCATTATTATTTGCAGCTCAAGAAATTGCAGAACTAAACACGATATTCAACCGTAACTTTAATATGGATGGTGATATAGAAAAGGTACAGTACAATAACAATCTCACGAGCATGGCTAATCAAGTATATGTATTCTTATAGTCTCGATCTTTGGTATATCAAACGGATGGGCTAAAACGAACTCTCTCTCTCGCGGATACCCACTGCCAAAACGCGATACATGCTATCAGTAAATTACCACCCTCTATTGCTCAAGACGCTTTGATCCAATTAGCTCGAACTTTGGGCCATTAGAATAGCAACTCCTGTAGATATCATAATTAGAAATAGATTATTGATGACACTTGTATTAATAAAACTAGAATATATAAAACATCTTTTTTATCTTGTTACTTTTTGTGTTTCTTTTTACACTGAATGATAAACTGAATGCTTATTGCGAAGTGATACCTGCATGAATAGTGGTACCTGATGGGTCGGAATACTGATAATCAGTCGGGATTCAAAATCCACAAGTGGATCGTACGTACCCATGGTAATTGTCTCCCCTCCCCCGCCATCTTCGGTCATGCATAAATCGATACGTGTCTACCTTCATAGGGGAGCACTAATCCATTATGTATTATCCCCTCATAGAAGACCTTCATTTCATAGAGAGACCGGGCGAGACAAACAAAAAAAAAAAAGAGACAATGGACAATACAAATGACGTTATTACGACTAATGTTATTTATTAATAACCAAAAAAAAAAAAAAAAAAAAAAAAAAAAAAAAGACAATACCGATCAAACAAACTGATATTTTCCTTTATTTACCCCAATTACAAAACCCTATTCTAATCGTGTTCTTCTTCTGGCCTTGATGGATTAGTTGAGGCTTGATTCTGTTGCGAAGGAGTTTCAACAATGGAATGATGAGGTTGTGCATAAGGGTGTTGCTGATGTTGTTGCTGTTGCTGATGTTGCTGTTGCTGTGCGGCAAATTGTTGTAATTGCAATTGATATTGTTGTACTTGTTCAGGAGTTAACTACAAATAATCAAGAGTTGGTCATATTCTTTTCTGACTATGTGAGTTTCCTTTTACCTGAGACAATTGTGGATAATAAGCCGCATCCATGTGTTGCTGTTGAGGAACCTATCCCAAATCGATGAGTCGTTCGTACTAGGAAAAAGACTTGTTAGATCTTACCTGACCAGGTGGTGCAAATGAAGGGAGGTTGGAAGTTTGTTGATAATAACCGGCATAGGTTTGTTGTTGATCATACACAGCAGAGTTTGATGCCTACACAAAAACAATATATTAGTAAAAGCCTAGTTTCATACTGCCATCCTTATCTTGCCTTTGTAGCTTCTTCACGAGGGACGATATCAATCAAGAAATCACACATATCAGTTTTCGAGATCGCAGTGGCAATATCAGACCGTTGTAATGTCCGCCGTTTGTTTTCCTCTGCATGGACCCTATTATGATAAAAGAGTTAATTTGTTGAAGGGGGTCGTTTGATATCCAGTAGTAGTGTGGCTTTACTTACCAGGCGCGTTTTGTTAATTCAGTAATGAAGATTTCACAACCTTTGGCAAAAAGAATAGGTGCCTACAAATAATAGACAATTAAGTACATTTCATCTTTTGTTTTTATTATTTCGTCGTTTACTTACTTCGGCACTGATCATCTATGATAAGAGAAAGAGAGAGATGGTTGAAAACATTTAACGAAACATGAAATGCGAGTTGATAAAAAGCAATCCCACTTTTCTTTACCTTGACATCTTGATCTGTTTTCATGACTTTCTTGATACGAGCCAGAGGCAAAGGATGATTTTTAAAGTCGGGTTCACTGTTACCGGCAATAGTCATTTGTTCGTGCCAAAAGCTAGGAAGATCAAAGACAGGATGGCCACCTGGTCCACCTACAGCAGCAGCAGCAGCAGCCATGGCGGTACTATTCGAAGGTTGATGGTGTTGTTGCTGTTGTTGTTGTTGTTGTTGTTGTTGCTGGTGGTGATGGTAATGTGGATCGTTGTTGGATGCCATTTTGTGTAAAGAAGAAGAAAAAAAAAAAAAAAAAAGAGAGAGACAAAAGAGGAAGCCAGCACGTCACGCACCTCATTGGTTGAGAAAAATAATTTTCGGGGAACGGAATTTAAATATCTGAGGCATGAAAAAGATGTCTATTGCAAAAGTACTATGATGAGTATGTAGTCTGATCACCAGTGTGCTTGTCAAGTGGACCCATCAAGCTTATATATTTCGAATTGTCCGTTTCCCTAGTGAATTCTAAATGTTGAAGGGTATATAGGATTGAGTCATATATGAGTACTACCAAGTCTCAAAGAAAAAATTTCTATGATGGACCTAATTGGAAGACTTTGAGTAAATATTATACCATGTACAGTGCAAAGGATGTGGGCTCTCTGATCTAATCAAAGCAGAGAGACATTTTGATACACATTTGTTTGTGACGAGGTCGAATGCCAGGCGAGCGGCATTTTAATTATTACTCTATTTCCATTTTATTTTTTCTTTCTCTCTCGCTCTCTTCTCCTTCCCACCTATAGAATAATCAATGACACAGCGACAATTGACACAATCACTCGACGATATGTTCGATGTTAAAGGTCCTGATGTGGATCCTGCAGCAGCACAATGGCACAACTGGGCAGCGAAAACGTCTAAACAATCAGTGAAGGATCTGAATCTTAGTCTGTTCCCCTTTGATTCCATATTAAAACAACAAAGTCGATCATCACAAACCAACTCACCCTCATCAGTCTCACCCAGTCAATCATCTCAACGACCTTCAAGTTCGTCTCCTTCGTCACCCTCAACTCAACAACAACAACAAGACGATCATGCCAAGGAAGTTGTGGTGGATAAACGACCGGCCTTTATGAATAACACCATTCAGCACTTGTTTACCGACCCCCCTCATTGCTTCTGTCGACAAGTAGCTTCACGCTCTGAAACTGATGCTTTTGGAGTGACCTATGACTGCCACTTGATGACAACCGACACTCCCAGCACCACGGGTATTTGTGGCTTCCATATCCATCACGATGCTTGGCGGGCGATCGGCGACATGATCCGTAAGGACCAACTGGTGGACCCGAATGATCCTGAACTGTCAACTTGTCCTTGGTTTAACTTTACCTTTTGTGTGACCTTTAGTCTGTCGAATACGTACAAGAAACAGAGTCCTCGGGGTCCTAATTGTTTTTGCCAACGGCAGGTGGTACTTTCCGAAAGTGACAACAAACGCAACCCACGACTCTGTTTTGTGTGTCCCAACTTTTTTGTAGAAGGGGCTAAACCGAAATGTAGTTGGTTTTTATGGGCGCAGGAATTGGCATTTATCAAACCACTTTTTCCCCGACATAATGATCAATGGTTGTTGGAAGTTCAGTCCAGAGTGACTCAATCCAGATTGGCTCGATCAACAATCTCCGATTCTTCGAACGATGCGAATTAGTTTATATGTTTAACCCCCCCTTCCCCCAAACACACTATAGTTATAATACCCCCCCCATTTATGTTTATCAATAAAAATAAAAAAAACCTGTTTTAAAAATGACTTGACTTGATCTAACTGGATTAAAAATGTTGTTAATAGGAATTGGGCTTTGACAAAATCTACTTGGTATATAATGTTTAAATGAACAATTTCTCATCTTTAGTTCCTTGCATGCATTGAAATCAAGACACCAGTGCAATTTAAAAGTTCCTTGACTGCATGATCAGCTGTCAACAAATTAAGCTAGCGTGAAAAGTAAAAAGAACGTCAAATACAAGGTTCAAGATCTTTCATGACGCAGGTTATATAAAAATAGATCTCAAGGGGTCAGTCTTATGAAAAATCATATGCTAGCATGAGGGATCCCAGTACTGATTTCAAGACACTTCTTGAAGCAAAAAAAAAAAGATTGACTTTCAATCCCCGACACTAAAAAAGGCAAATAGTGAGAAGAAAACTGCATGAAGGTTAAGCCGAAGAGCGGTAAGAAGCGTCTTCTACTGGGCATGCTTATCATATGATGACAATGAAAGAAGAGGTCAGATTTTCCCACCAATGTAGTCTTCTAGTTT
Organism: Chlamydoabsidia padenii; assembly: GCA_025330725.1. Lineage (NCBI taxonomy): Eukaryota > Fungi > Mucoromycota > Mucoromycetes > Mucorales > Cunninghamellaceae > Chlamydoabsidia > Chlamydoabsidia padenii. The sequence goes on along the minus strand of JAIWND010000031.1, from coordinate 207,766 downwards.
TATATGTAGTACAACAATGAACATCACCAACAAAGAAAAGAAAAAGAAAAAAGAAAAAAAAATAGATGAAACGAGCTATGTATCAAAAGGTTTAGTGCATGATTTTGATAACTAGAACAAGAAGGATTAACGATGATGTAATAAACATTAAAGCGGCTCCCCTCCAGTGAAATTTACCCATAGGTCATTCGTTTCATATCCCGATAGGGCCGATAAAAAACGGCCCCCCTCACTGGCCCAACATTGAACACCCGATTGAAATAGAAGTATTTTTGAATCAAAGAGTTATACCCTTTCCCCCCCTTTTTTTTATTTATTTCTTTGTATGTGTCTTTGTAGCTGTATATTTCTATTTAAACAAAATCGGAAAGTTTTGATTGGTGCTTTTGATCTACTCCGCTCATTTTTTACATCATTAATATGCAAAGCAGTACAATGGATAAACAGAGTCATCATCATTTACAAAAACAAGAAGATGTGGGTCAAAATGGACAAATAAGGGAATGACAATAGTATTAGCCGGTCGGTTCCCCTCATGTGAATTTTGATCTGAGGACATGTGATCTAACGTCAGGAGGGCGATATGCATTTTTTGTGTATAAGCAAGTATCCAATTCAACCGTATCGACTACCAAATAAAAAAAGTTTGACTCAGTGGAACGGCGGTCACTGACAAAGCAAGCTCGGATTCGTGATCCGTAAATCTCCACACTTTTTATTTCATTACTTTTTCAAATCCCGCCTTGGTGGCCTATTTAAATTCTTTCTTCTCCTCTCCACCTTTTTCCTTTTTCTCACTTTTTCTCTTTTTTTCTATTATCTCTACTACAATCATGTCTGCTGCTGCTTCTCTTCTTAAATCCGCCGTACCCGGTGTTGCTGTCATTGGTAAGGTGACTCCTACTCAAGCCGAAATCTTGACTCCTTCTGCTTTACAATTCGTCGCCACCCTCCATCGCATCTTTAACCCTACTCGCAAGACATTGATGCAAAAACGTGTCTTCCGTCAACAAGAACTCGATCGTGGTATCCTTCCTGACTTTTTACCTGAAACTGCTTTTATTCGTAACGACCCCAATTGGCGTGCGGCCGTGCCTGCTCCTGGTCTTCAAGACCGTCGGGTGGAAATCACTGGTCCTGTTGACCGTAAAATGGTCATCAATGCTTTGAATGCTGGTACTTCTACTTTTATGGCTGATTTTGAAGGTAAAGAAAAAAAAAAGAAAAGTCCTTTTTTTTTTTTTTTTTGAATAGATACATATACTCATCTCTTTTCTTTTTAAATAGATTCCAGTGCTCCTACTTGGGAAAACATGATCAGTGGTCAATACAACTTGCGTGACGCTGTTCGTGAAACCATCTCCTTCAGCAACCCTAATGGTAAAAAGTATGAACTTCGTAAGGATGGCAAGATCGCTACTCTCATTGTGCGGTAAGTGAAAAGAACAAAGAATAGGACAATTATAGGTGGCATGTGAAAATACCCTATTGAAATGATTCTGACCTTTAATTTCTTTCTCTAGTCCCCGTGGTTGGCACATGGTTGAAAAGCATGTCCTTGTTGATGGTGAACCTTGCTCTGCTTCCATCTTTGATTTTGCTCTCTACTTCTTCCACAATGCCAAGGAATTGATCAAGCGTGGTAAAGGTCCTTACTTTTATCTTCCCAAGATGGAATCTCACCTTGAAGCTAGGTAAGTTCGAAGAGGAGTTTTGTTGGGGAAACCCATCAAACTAACTAAAAATCTTTTAGACTCTGGAACGATATCTTTAACGTTGCTCAAGACATGATCAACATTCCTCGTGGCACTATTCGTGGTACTGTTTTGATCGAAACCATCCTTGCTGCCTTTGAAATGGACGAAATCATCTATGAATTACGGGATCACTCTTCTGGTTTGAACTGTGGTCGTTGGGATTACATCTTCTCCTTCATCAAGAAACTCCGTAACCATCCTCAATTCGTCTTGCCTGATCGATCCAATGTGACCATGACGGTGCCATTCATGGATGCCTATGTCCGTCTCTTGGTGCAAACTTGTCACAAGCGTGGTGTTCATGCCATGGGTGGCATGTCTGCCTTCATTCCTGTCAAGAACGATAAGAAGGCCAATGATGCTGTCAACCAAAAAGTATATGATGATAAACTTCGTGAAGTAACTGCTGGTCATGATGGTAAGTGAATGACATAACTCGAAAATATATATGATACTCATTCGGGTCATTTTATAAAAGGTACTTGGGTTGCTCATCCTGGTTTGGTACAAATTGCTTTGGATGTCTTTAATGAACACATGCCTCAACCTAATCAAATCCATATCCGTCGTGATGATGTCGTCGTCAAGAACACTGATTTACTGAATGTCAACTTTAAGGGCTCTGTCACTGAAAAGGGTATCCGTGACAACATTCAAGTCGGTCTCGAATATATGGAAGCTTGGTTACGAGGTATTGGTTGTGTTCCAATTCACGGGTAAGCATTTATGAAAAAGAAGCATGGTCATTGGTTTGATTAGGCGGAGAGTAAACTAATCTAAAAACTCTTTATATTTTATAAATATAGTCTTATGGAAGATGCTGCTACTGCCGAAATCTCTCGCTCTCAACTCTTCCAATGGGCCAAGCACAACACTGTCACTGCCGAAGGTACTCGTGTGACTGGTCAATGGTTATTACAAATCTTGGATGAAGAAACCGAAAAGATCCGTCAACGCTTTGGTGATAAATATGCTGCTACCAAATTCGATGCTGCCAAGGCTGCCTTTGCTACTAATGTCACTGGTGAAAAGTTGGACGACTTTTTGACCACTCTCTTGTACGATGATATCGTCACCGCTTCTCACCAAGCCAGACTTTAAATATTGTATCCCCCATTATCTCTTTCAAAAACCACTTTGTACAGCTTCTTCTTTTTATTATACACACACACACACATTTTTTTTTATTCTTTATAGCTAGTATTGTCTTCCCCTCATCCATGTTACCCTATGTAGTGTCTTTATATTAACACTGACGGTTTTACATTTGTAATTTTTATCAACAACCACTTTATGTCTTCAAAAATAAAATCAGCGATTTGTTTAAACAATTTACATTGTTGTTCGATAGGGGTATATCATTTATAGGGTTAAACTCGATCGACTTTCTATGATTGTTTGATTGGATGAAGATTATCGGTATTTAAAAAAATTGATGATTCGGCATATCAATATGGCAGTTTTTATATCAAAAAGGGAATACACCCACCTTGGCTAAAGGTAAACCAAATGACTTTTTTTTCCCTCAAGACAGGCGAACATCCGACACTCGGGTTTGAAGAAAGAAGAAAGTTCAAAAGAGATTCAATCCCCGTTTTGCTTTGTGAGATAAAGTTCATCCACATTCATTACCCCTTTTTGTACAGTATACCGCAGTTTTCATTCAACCGCAGTCAGTTCGGGACTTGTAAAAAAAAAAACTATTATTTATCTGGTGGTAGCCATGGATGAAATCACATCTAATTATGGTGATCATAAAGGAGGAACAGGCATGATCAGAAGAGGGACATCGTTTCCAAAATATCTATTATTGCTTAATCCGGGAGCGGGGCTTTTTTTATCCACATAAAATTTTTTCTATAAATTCGGAGGACCAACTTCTCTTTACTCTTTATCTTTTTTTTTTTTCTTTCTTTTATTTTTACAACCTGTATTACTGGATCTTCATTCATGGATAACTGTAGTTTACTCGTAAGTAATCTAGGCTGGTGATAATGAAACTCACTCACCTTACTCTTCTTTTTATTATGTATATTAGCATCCGTGGGTAGACAATGACTTTACACCATGCTTTAGGGAAACGTAAGTAATCAATTAATCTTTATATTCCTCTGTGACAAAAAAAAAAAAAAGTCTTGACATGGTTCTTTCTCTTTAGGATCATAAATGCAGCATTACCAATTGTATTCTTGGTGGGTTCGTTTGTATCAATAGCGACCCTCTCTTATCGATATAAAAGAACAAGATCGTCGTTGTATACACCACTCAAGACCAGTTTACCCTTCACCTCCTCCAGTTATGGTGCCACCACTAATGGCCAAGATGAACATACCCAAGACGACAATGTATCTGAACTCACTTTACTTGCTTATGAAGAAAAATCCACTCGGTGGTCTGTGTTTAGCTGGTCTAGATTATTAGCTGTGGCTCAAGCTGTGATCTATACTCAGACTCTGGTCAAAGTTTATTTGGATGATTACACTATGGATGAACAAGTGGAAGGTGGATCAGTAGCTAGTTTATTGGTGATGTATGCTGCTCACTCCTTCTTTTGGGTAAGGGATACGTTGAAGAAGAAATGAAATGGATGTGGTGACTAATCTCTTTCTCTCTTCTATTAGATTTATTGCTCACTTTTGGCTGTGACCAACTTGTCTTTATCTGAAGAAGCAAAAACTTTGGCGGATGGGATCTGTAATCAACTCAACATGCTCTACTTTGTACACTTTTTGATTGGATTGGTAGATGTGCGCTCCTTTTATGTGATCTATAATTACTCAACAGTGTCTCCTGGATACAGTATTGCTTTTTACACCACAACTATCTCTTTGATTCTTTTAATCTTTATTATCAATGAAGAGCGACATGCTCCTGCTGAACCTGTGGTCACTGATACTGTAAGTCCATTTTATTCTAGTCAGGGGGGGGATATGGGTTATTCATTGGGGAATTCTCTCTTTTTATTACTTAGGGACGAGTGTTATCTGGAGAAGGATGGGCTTCATTGTACTCTCAATGTATGTTTAGTTGGGTCAATGTAATGATGCGTCTGGGTTATAAACGAACCATCAATGAACAAGATCTGATTGAATTGCCTTCTGCCAATCGAACCAAGAATGTATTGACCGACTTTCGACGCAACAAACGATCGACCATGTTACGATCATTGGCTTATACCTTCCGATGGCCCTTGGTGATCCAGACTGTTTATGCTTTGGTATGGACAGTGGTGGTATTTGGTCCTGCTTATTATTTGAACAAGATTATAAAATACATTGAAACCCCAGACTCCTCTGAACCCGTCCTGACCGCCTTTTTATATGTGTTTGGTCTCTTTGTTACCTCATGTATCCAGTCTCTATCCATGCAACAAGCTCTCTATATTGGTCGAACCTTGGGAATTCGGATTCAATCTATTGTTATTGGCGAAGTCTATGGCAAGGCATTACGACGACGGGATACTGGCACAGGATCAGCGGATAACAAGGACACCAACAAGGACGATGATGATCCCGAAGGCAGCGATATCAACAACTTGCTCTCAGTGGATGCACAAAAAGTCGGTGAATTGACGGCCTACATCTTTTACATTTATGCCTACCCACTACAAATTGTCATCTGTATCATGGCACTTTATCAACTCCTTGGTCATGCCACATTCTACGGTGTTCTTGTCATGGCCCTCACTCAACCAGTCACCTATTTTGTTAGCCGACGTTTCGAACTTTGCCAAAAGAACGTGATGGGAGCGACGGATAAACGACTCAAGCTGATGAACGAACTCTTGGCTGCGATACGTATTGTCAAATTTTTTGCATGGGAACAACAATTCCGCAGCCGGGTGGTGCAAGCACGTGAAGTCGAACTCAAAGCGATCCGTGCCCGTCTGATGATGTTTATGTGGATGACGACTATCTGGTTTGTGATTCCCATCTTGATCATGATCACGGTGTTTTATGTTTATACGCTGGACTCTGCTTTATCGGCTTCTGTGGCGTTTACCGCCTTGGCTCTCTTCATCACCCTTCGTGCTGCTCTGGATGAATTCCCCTTTGTGATCTCGTTTGTGTTGCAAGCCGGTGTGTCGTTGGGTCGGGTGGAAAAATTCTTGCATGAAGATGAAGTGGCTTCGGTGTCTCCTGCTCGTCATCCTTCCGGTACCTATCTTGGGTTTGTCGACAATGCATCCTTTGGCTGGGAACCTGCATCAACACCTATCCTCAAGGACTTGAACATCTCTTTCCCTCAAAACAAATTGTCCATTGTGTGTGGTCCTACTGGGTCAGGTAAAAGTACTCTCTTGTCCAGTTTGTTTGGTGAAACCTATTGTTATAATGGTGCTGTGGTGCTTCCTCCTCGTCCTACTCGCGTGGGTTTGGGTGGCTCGGTTTCGGGTATTGCTTATGTGGCTCAAACTGCCTGGTTACAAAACTGTAGTATTCGGGATAATATCTTGTTTGGTTTGGATTATGACGAAGAACGGTATGCCAAGGTACTTTACATGACTGCCCTGACTCGTGATTTGGATATTCTTGAATTTGGCGATGAAACTGAAGTGGGTGAAAAAGGATTAAGCTTATCTGGTGGACAAAAACAAAGGTAAAAAAAAAAAAAAGAAAGAAGGGAGGAAAATAAACGGAACACTAACATATCATTCGGATAATAGACTTGCTATTGCTCGGGCTGTTTACTCTAATGCGGAAACAGTGATTCTCGACGATTGTTTGAGCGCTGTGGATGCGCATACGGCCAAACATCTTTACGACCATTGCTTGAAAGGTGAACTCATGATTGATCGTACAGTGATCCTGGTAACCCATTATGTCGGTCTTTGTCTGGATGGTGCTAGTTACATTGTGGCTCTTAACAAGGACGGTCAAGTAGCGGGGGCAGGCGAACCTTCAAAAGTGAAAGCTTCGGGTGCGCTGGGTGACGAACTGATGCATTCAAAGGACCAATCTCAAGATGCCAAGGAAGAAAAAGCCGAAGAAGGGCCTATTCCATCTGTGCCTCAATATACCAAGGTGGCCAAGGTGGGTGAAGGTAGTAAATTGGTCAAGGATGAAGTACGTGCCGAAGGTGGTGTGCCTCTATCTGTCTATGCCACTTACTTTTTTGCATCGGGTGGTTATCCTTTCTGGATCACTGTGGTCTTCTTCTTTTGTTTGACGGAAGCTATGGTGTTGGGTCAAGATTATTGGATCAAGGTGTGGGCTGGAAGTTACAACTCGGATAATGATGATAACAACAACAATGCTACTACTACTACTACCTCCTATTCGCTCTTCTCTGCTTCTCAACTTGGATCTTTTGATCATGGTGTTACATCAATGAATTTTATTTCGAATGATAATGATGTGTCTGTGATGGGTGGACCACTCAAGGATCCTCATAGTGTTGATGTCAAATACTATCTTGGTATCTACTTTGCCATCGGTATGGCTGCTTTGGTGGTTGCTTCTGTTCGTTTGTTGATCCTCTACACTGGCTCTATCAACGCTTCACGCCGTATCCATTCTCAATTACTGGATCGTATTTTACGTGCCAAGGTCCGCTTCTTTGATACCACACCCATGGGTCGTATTGTCAATCGCTTCTCATCTGATCTGGAAACCATTGATCAAGAAGTATCACCTCAACTGTCCTTTTTAATGTTTTCCTTTGTGGCTACTCTCATGGTGGTCATTGTCGTGACGACGGTGACACCTGCCTTTTTGATCCCTGGCTCACTCATCACTGTGGCCTTTTGGGTGATTGGGATCTACTACTTGAAGACCTCGCGCGATCTGAAACGTCTCAACTCGGTGTCACGTAGTCCGATCTATGTCCAATTTAACGAAAGCGTCAATGGTGTGGCGACGATCCGTGCGTTTGGGTGCCAGGAACGATTCATCCGTGACAACTTTGATAAGGTAGATAACAATAACCGACCATTCATCTGGATGTGGGCGACCAACCGTTGGCTGCATTGCCGTGTCGATGTGCTCGGTGCGTTTGTGGGCTTTTGTACCGGGTTTGTCTTGGTGCTCTCTCGTCAATGGGTGGATGCTGGTCTGGCGGGTCTGTCATTAAGCTATGCTCTCAACTTCACCAACCATGTCCTCTGGGTGGTGCGAAATTATGCCATGAACGAAATGAACATGAATGCAGTGGAACGAATTGGTGAATACTTGGACTTGGAAGAAGAACCTCCCATGGTGATCCCCGAAACCATGCCTCGTCCTACTTGGCCAGAAGATGGGTCGATCAAGGTGGACAATCTCGTGGTCAAATATGCTCCGGAAAACCCTGCTGTTTTACGAAATGTATCCTTTGATGTCAAGCCTCGTGAAAAGGTCGCGATTGTGGGTCGAACAGGTAGTGGCAAGAGTACATTTGCCCTGTCCCTGTTTAGATTCATGGAAGCTACCAGTGGAAGTATCGCGATTGATGGGGTGGACATCTCTACGATTGGATTGGAAACCTTGCGATCCCGATTAACGATTATTCCTCAAGATCCCTTGTTATTCAGTGGCACCCTTCGATCCAATTTGGATCCTTTTGATCAATATGATGATGCGACACTGTGGGCTGCTTTGAAACGATCTCACTTGGTGGATAGCTCTTCGGAGAATGATACCGATGCGGTGACGCTGGACTCTGTGGTGGCGGAAGGGGGCAAGAATTGGTCCCAAGGGCAACGTCAATTGATTGCCCTGGCTCGTGCTTTGGTGAAAAAGTCTCCTTTGATTGTCCTGGACGAAGCGACTTCCTCTGTCGACTTTGATACTGATCGCAAGATTCAAGAAACCATCCGTGCTGAATTCGGTGATTCTGCTTTACTCTGTGTGGCTCATCGATTGAAAACTATCATTGATTACGACCGTGTGCTTGTACTGGACCATGGGCAAGTCATGGAATATGATACTCCTTATGCTTTGATGAACACATCCGGCGGTATCTTTCAACAAATGTGTCAACGTAATGGTCAATTTGATGAACTTTTATCCTTGGCAAATGGCAAACCTTTACTTTAAAATTAGAACCTCTCCCACCCTTCATTATACATATCCATTGATTCATCACTACTTTTCATTATTATTACTATTTATTTATTAATTAAATAAACATGTCTTTTTTATTTTAAATTTTTAACGGGATTCATGCAAGAATTTGAATTCCCGGTTTTTAAACACCGAAGTCGGATAGTGTCCTTTTGTTTGAAAACCTTTTTAATTAGAATTAATAGTTATGAAATGAACGCTGGGGTCGCTACGCCGCTTCTTTATGTGCGGTGAATAGCCGTTGTGTATCAAGGGCTGGGTCATAGTTAGTGTATGAATTGTTAGGCCACAGTTTGTTCTAAACATCCAACGGGGAAATCTAATCCACGAAAGCAGTTTCCTCGCATTATTTTGGTAAGACCTTTAGAAAACAGGATTTAAATACAGCACATGGAGGTCTCATGGTGTACTTTAACCAGGTAGACCAAACAAACACCTTCTCAATACAAAGTTAATAAGACTTTGTATAATCATAAGATAATTGGTTATTATTTTATTAAATGGGAATACATATGCATGAATCATAAAACTATTGTGTGTGACATAATAAGAAAAAGGTATACTAAAGAAGAGGAATTACATGGATAGATTGCTAAATAAGCGCTGTACATGAACTTGTTCGATTTCGTTGACGAGTTGCTGTTGTCCGTAGTCATTTTGATTTGTTGTGGACTCTATAGAATCATAAAAAATAAAATAAAATAAAAACGATGAGTGATAATCTTATATCCAGATCCAATTACCTTGTAATGTCTGCATTTGTTCCAAAATAACTACAAGAGAAGGCCACAAAGCAGGGTTGACGTGTTGAATCCATTGATGAATGTTGTTCATTGTGTCGGAAAAGAGAATCCCATTGATTTGATCGAATTCCAACACATCCGAAAACTGTTGACATAATGCAGGATCATTTCGTAACACCGTATGGGCTTGTCGTATAAGTACATTCATATCTTGATCTGATCCTTGTGGAGGTATAAACGTATGTTGTTGTGGTGGGTTGATTCTGTTGATAGCAGGCCATGTATCTTGGTGTTGTACTTGTCCGATCATCCCATCACTGCCCCAGTCGTCGTCGTCTATTGAATCCAAAGGATGAGCCAAGATAGTATCCAGTCGTTCACGGAGCATGGGTGCCATGCGTTGTTTGAGTTTATCAAGATTCGCCAGCCACTTGGCATTGGTCAATGGAGGTTGGTCGAACTCGAAACAGGCAACAAAATGGGTGAATTCAGAGCGAGGAAGATGTTGATGTGCTTGGTATAGGACGGTAAAGTTGTCTGCCACCCGGGTTACCATGATTTCATAGCTGGGATCAGCCAACGCCTTGTCCATCATACTGTCGAATTCAGGTCGTAAAAAGTGTCGACTGGGATTCCGGAAAGACGCTTTTAATTGTTGTGAGACTCGGGTGATGGGTACCGAGAATCTTTTTATCGTGAGTTGATGAAGGAGATGGGTAAATTCGTCCGTCGTAAAGTTGTCTTTGATTCGGCATAAAAAGTTGAAGACTTCCATTGTGTACTGATAAAAGGATGAAGAAGAAGAAGAAGAAGAAAAAAAAAAAAAACTGGTCAGGAAAAAAAAAAAAAAAGTAAAACTGGGGCGCCATTATCGGGATTTAAATTTATCGCGCGTAACTTTAATGCCTATGCAACTCTCACTTTGGCTACTTGAGGACTATGATACTACAGCTCGATCAATATACATACGTATTCACTAGAGAAATTGCCTACAATTATTACTATCAACTATAATAAGAGGTATCCTTTTGATTCATGCAAGGGGAATATGATGGAAATTTTCCTCAAGCTCTTCTTGGCTAACATACACAACAAAAGTAACTTGTTCAACTGGAAAAAACCATAAAACATTATTGAAGGACGAGTTAATTCTGTCAATTTCTATTTTCAAATGACCGACGACTTGAGATGGCGTCTAGATCGAGGCAACTTATGCGCCTTATCATCAGATATGAATCCCGCTTCAAGTTCGTTTCAGGGGTTGTATCTGCCCGAGAAAGGTGATCTGTGACCAATAAAATGGGCATAAATATAAAGTATCTCACCACACTACAAAGTCATAAAAATACTACAAAATGAAGTCTAAGTTTAATTTGACTATAAAAGACATTTGGGTGTGTGTGAGAAAAAAAAGTCATTGAGGCAAAAAGTCTTTTTTTGCATATTGGAGGGGTTTGAAAAACATGCGATTATAGCCTTCAACCAGGCACCAATGAACGGATGAGCGGGGAATTAAAATAACCCATTGACCAATCAAAATGAGTCCAGACTTTGACCGACTTTTTCCGCGCCTATTGATTTTTGCTGTTGGGCCTTTTCTTTCTTTACTATAAACGTATTCCACCGAGTCAAAAAAAAATTACTTCAACTATATAATCTACCCCCCCCATCCTTCTTCTTCTCCATGCCTCTTTTACTTTACTTCTTTTTTAACTTTTATATATCCCTTCTTTTATTCACTTTTACATAATGTCCACTCATTCTCAAGAAGATCCTACTGGTGTATTCTCGGTCTTTAAACAGGATACCAATCGGTCTGCCCCTTTTTATTGCCGTTGGACAACAGAAGAAGACAAACTATTGATGGAAGCTGTCAAGGAACATGGTCCTCATAAATGGTCTCTCATTGCTCAACATGTCCCTGATCGCACACCTGTCCAGTGCTCTACTCGATGGCTAGGCGCATTAAAGTAAGTTTGACAAGTACAATGTCATTATGAAACAAGATAGTTTTAACCTTTTTTTTGAATATAGTCCTAACGTACATAAAGGAAAATGGGCACCGGAGGAAGATGAAGCATTGACACAGGCAGTGAAGAAATACAGCAATCGAAATGTCTTGCCCTGGAATCGAATCGCACAACACATTCCTAATCGAACAGGTATTCAATGTCAAGCCAGGTGGACTGAAGCATTAGACCCGACTGTACGAAAAGGACGATGGCGAAAGGAAGAAGATGACATGCTACGTCAAGGTGTGGCACGATTTGGATGCTGCTGGATACGGGTGTCGGGTATGATCTACGGGCGCACTCAACGTCAATGTCGAACAAGGTGGAACCAAATCAAGTCAAGAAAGGAAAAGGCGTTAAAGAAGACATCTCCTCCAGTAACCATTAAAACCGAATCAACGGAGGACATGATACCAACATCACCCATCTCTCTTATCAGTGACCTATCTTCACCGACTTTATCTGTGGAAGAAAAGTCAGTATCAACTCCAATACTCTCCTTCTTGGAACAGCAACAACCTTTGCAATGGATGAATCTTCCCCACAGTATCACCGTCGCCGTCAATCCTTGTGAAACAGATTACTTTTGTCTATCTTCTCCTTCTCCTTCGACTTCTTTGGATGATATTGTGACTTTACCTGACGATGATGATGTAGATAGTGTTGATCACGAGTCTACTATCACCCCACAACTGCCTTCCTTTTTTACACCTTGTGAATCCTTCCGATTTGATCCAGAACTACCTTCCTCTTCTCTTATGCTACCCGACTCTGACTTTATGCTTAATGATCTTTTAACTTATTCCTTCCCTTCACTTTTATAAACATCTTTTTATTAAAATCTATGTATTCCCCCCCCCACCCTTCACATCTTGTAGAATAGTATCATTTTTACCTCTTATATAATAAAATCTATGTGTACAGTATATCTATACTCTGACTTATCTCTTTGTCTTTTTACTGATGTAAAGTCTTTATAATTAAAGTTGTTGCATCATTTCATATATATATATATATATATATGCTTCATTATGGAAGAAGGTATATTTTTAATCCTGTCGCTAAAGATGTATATTTCTCAGAAAGCCCCTGAAGCGGCATTTGAAATAAGGTTTTTACCCCACAAAAACGTGATACTATGGGAAAGAATAGCACCGCTTAGATCAAGTATATTTTTCCGCCGATCTTGATCCAAGCCTATACAAGCAACAACACCAATCAAAAAAGAGAAGACTATGTAAGCATAAGAGACTTTCTTTTTTTATTTATGATTATCATTATTATAAGGACCATGTTAAGTTGTTGTTTTTTTTTAAAAAAAAAAAAAAAAAAAAAAAGGATAGGAAGGAGGAGATGAAATGACTAATTGGTATATAGTAAAACAAAGTATGATGACTATCCAAAGGTGACCAAGAAAGGGAGATTAGGACGAGGAAATAATTGTCGAAGGAAGTTGCCAGGAAGTCATGGGATTTGTCGCTTTGGGTTCCGATAAATGAGACGAAGGAGTTGGTGAGATCAATGGTGCATTATCTGGTTGGAAGGTTTCACCCGAGTCTCTTGTTGTGGCTTTATACCAATCAGACGTGACACTGGGATTGACAGTGCTGTTTTCGACTGTATTGGGTGTCTTTGGCATTGAAGAAGGTGTATCATCATCAGGCAGTTGTGTACGATGATTGGAGTAGGATGATGTTGTGTCTGTCAGTTCTGGAGGAGTAGTGTTGGATTCATTGTTTACCTATTCAAAAGAAGAAAGGAAGGGATTAGCCTCATGGTATATATATATATATATATATATATGTGGTTTTATTTTTATTTTATTTTTCTTACCACTGATCTCCGCTGTTTCGGAGTTTTGGTGCCATTCCTGATTGTTTGCTGCTGAATTTCTCTACGTTCCTGCTGTTGTCGCTTGTGTTGGAGATTCAGTTCGGGTTTAGTATAATCAAACGTCAAAAAGTTGTCCTCCATGACCTGGTATGCTGGATCACTATAAATATCGTATTGATCATTTTTACCACCATCCGCCAGTTCCAGGTTTGATCCGCATTTCTTGGCTAGTCGTTTCTTTGCCTTGAGTGGGTTGTCTTCCAATAGAATTTCCTCCAACTCATGTGTCGGATCAAAGTTGGCTCGTTTGTCCTATAGGATTATATATAAAAATCAGCGATTTATTGCATTATGTAATTTGATTTTTACTTACATCAGGAGTAAAAGGTGGATCGACTTGCTTCTTTTCCAAAAGATCCCACTGGATGGATTTAAACCATGGTTGTGCCTTGAGTTTTTGGAAGCCTTCTTCACCCACACCCAGTCGTTTGGACACGTCTCTTGATAATAGTCCTTTGATTACTTGAATGGCTTCGGGAGAGACTTGAGGTTCATCAGGGAATTGGATAGGTTCACTAAGAATGGCATGTTTCAGTCCATCATTGGTTTTTGCACGGAAAGGCCGCTATATGAATATTAAAAAGAAAAAAAAAAAAAGTTAAAACAAGTGATTTATATACATACTACATGTTTCTGATTTTACCTTTCCATAAAGCATTTCGTACAAGACAATGCCCAAAGACCACCAATCGACGGAAGCAAGATAACCACGTTTCTGTAAGACACAAGGGGCCATGTAAGCAAGAGAACCCGCCACCGAGAGTAGAGGTTTGGATTCGGAAAACTGGACGGCAATATTAAAGTCAGTCAAGTGAGCATGGCCACGTTCGTCCAAAAGGATATTGTCCGGCTTTAGATCTCTAAAAAAGGAAATAGTTAGTTTGCCTATCGGAAACACAATCAGTTGACTTTACCTGTGGACGATTTTCTTTTGATGGAGATAATGAAGACCCAGTGAGATTTCAGCAGCATAAAACCGGACACAATCTTCAGACATGACACCCATTCGATCCATATGATACCTTGCATCCCCACCTGCCATGATATCCAAAGCCAAAAACATATGTTCATCGTCTTGAAAGGCATACCGAAGATTGACAATCAAAGGATGTTCAATAGATTCCAATAGACGCCGTTCAGAGATAATGTTTTCCACAGCATGCATTTTGATACATTTGGCCTTGTTGATATATTTGAGAGCATACAATTGGTTGGTACCTTTATGTTGCACCACACGTACTTTTCCAAAAGCCCCCTTTCCAACCGATCGTAGCAACGTAAAATGTGTCAGGTCAACTATAAAATGAAAGAGAGAGAGAGTGTGTGTGTGTTAGTGCCATCATCATCAAATAAGGAGATACACCCAAGGAAAGGAGGAAAGGAAGAAAAAAGTAGGTTTTTTTTTTCTTATTTTTCTACAAACAAGAATCGGGAGACTTGTATTCATGTTGGAGTGTTTTTATAAATAAATAAAAAACACGTATCTAGAATTCAATGTCATCCATTCATCTGTTCACCACCTTGATATTTGGCCGGTTTATCTTTCTTTCCAACTCTTTACTGCCATTTTCCACTCCTCCCCCCCTCCTTTTTTACTTTTGTCACTTTCCCTTCCTATCCCCTTTCCCCCCTAACTATTTGCCTCTTTTTTTTTTTTTTTTTTTTTTTTTTTTTTTTTTTTTTTCTTCTTTCCAACCATAACTCTTGTTATTCCTCCTTAGTCCAATGTCACACATACTATCCCCTCACCCAAATAATAGTGGTCTTCTTACCTTCACTGTTTAGATCCACCGGTTCTTCTTTGCAACATACAACACCCATTTGACTTGATTGGTGGTTTCTTGTTTGTTTGTTTGGAGTAGATTGGTGTGTGTTAAGTAGTACAAGGTAAGTGAGTAGAGCTTGAGTAGTAGATAAAGTGATAAAAAGTAGAAGAGTTAAACTTGGTACGTAGAATATACATAAAAAGTCCTTTTTGACAAAATGACAAAAAAGATATACAGTAAATTGATATTTTATAACAATAACAATAGCAATAACAACAAACAAAAAAGAAAAAGAAGGGGAAAGAGAAACGACAAAATGCTGATGGGCCACTTTTCTTTTTTTATTGGCCCCTCCAATGTCGGCATTTGAAATTCCAAGTGCACTTGCCCACTTGAGATCTCCTTTTTTTCCTCTCTTCTTTTTCTTTTTTTTTCCTTTACCTCCTTTTTTTTTTCATGTTACCTTTCCCACACCCTCTTTACCAATGTTTATACCTTGAACCACGTCTAGTGCTACCAGAAGAAGCCTCTGCGATTGTTATTATACTTCCACCTGTCCAATCTTTACCTTCTGATGATAAACTGGATATCGATTATCTAGGTAATGCAACACAACTCTTCAAACAAGCAAAAGGGATACTGACTTTATACTCTTTTATTATTAATAGCGAGCCATATACTACCCATTATTCCTGCTAATGTATTGTGGCCAAAACCCCGGTCTTCGTTATCTGCCTCCTCAGTGTTATCAAGGATCACGTCTCCCAGGTCCGAATCCTCCAACAGATTCCAAAAGACACTACCAGCAAAACCAAGATCACAAAGTCTCATTGGGCAACACCCTCCTACTAATCTCATGACACCATCTTCAACTGACTCGATTAAACTCAACAATAAACGGAAAACGTTTATCACCATGAACGACAAGATTATATATACTGGCAACAATGTGGTGACCACCGGCCGCGGGTTTTCTGCCACTGTCAAAGCATCCATCACTCATACTCGACATTCCACTATTCAACTTGGTCCTATCAAGGCCAATCATAGTACGTCACAACAACAACAGGATCAACAAAAGCAGCATCGGCGCACTTTGTCTAGTAGTGAAGCAGATCCAACATCATATGTGCCTTTACTGTTGGTTTATGTAGATAGGCCTATCCTTGTACAAAAGGTAATGTAACTATAAAACCCAAAAGGAATATTTACCATTATTGTGTACTCATATACTCTTACTTAGCCCTCATTACCTGTATTGAATAAAAACCTGACAAGGCAAGTCACTTTGATTAGCCCCTATTCTTTAACACAGAATTTGATGAAGGCTGTCTGGTTAACATTTGTTTCTTCCTCTTTTAATATTATATAGGTTTCAAGGAATCCTGGATGAAATGAATGATCAACTATTTCCAGTTTTAACACAACTAGTCCAAGACGCCTCTGATCAAGCCATTCAAACTCAAGATTTGGACACTCTACATACTATCATTGAACAGCTTTTGGCAAAAGGAACCCAGGTAAAGACAATGGGAATCATATAAATAATAGGTCTCATGTACTAATCAAACTACTTATTACACTTGATCTAGATTTTAAATAACATGCCTATCACCAACACTACTATGCAGGATCGAATTCATGCAGAATTTGAAAAGTAAAGTCAGCGCAGGCCTCTTTGTGAATCACTCCAATCTGACTTTTTTTTTTCTTCCTTCTTTTGACTTTATAGTTATGTAATGGAACAAACATATGATGTAGTTTTTTTTAAAATCACTCAAGTCGTTTTAACTCGTGATCTCCATCTCTCTGAAGTCATCGAACAAGTCAAACATGTGGATGTCACTCAACTCGGATTACCCACCACGGCTCTCCACCATGCTCACCAACGTGTTAACAGTGCTGTCACCATCTTCCAGAACATAAGCACTTTTCGCACTCCCTTTGAAAAACTCGACTGTATCCTTTCCACCATTTATGCACTGTCATCATCAACAGGCATCATGGATACAAGCGACACTCTGGTACCTTTGCTTTTACTGACGGTTATACAGAGTCGCGTGCCTCACCTCACCGCCCACTTTACCTACATGAAAGAATATACCTTTGGATTGGATGTGATTGGTGGGAAGTATGGATTTGCTCTTAGTACGTTGGAGGGGGTGTTGGTCTATTTGGCGGAATCAGCTCTTCTGCAACTGGCGACGGTGTCTCGACAAAATTTACAACTCTGGAGGTGCTTGAAGACCTTGCCACCTTATGAAGAAGATGGACGACAAATGAAACACCTTTACTATCAATGCCATCCTTCTTACTCGACTAGTTCTTCTTCTACACCCTTGTCCCCCAAATCATCAATCTCTTCAGGCTTCTCTTTTGTTATTCGTGATCGACAAGGTAATACACCATTATTGTTGGCATGTCAATCGGGTCAATTGGCGTATATTCCTTTTTTGGCAAACTACGAACGTGTGACAATTGCGACTTTGATAATGGCGGTGCGATCTGGATCGGTCGATGTGGTAAATTACTTGTTGGAACAGTATGAATGGTCACCACACCAATTGGATGGGAAGGCGACGGGCGACGGGATCCCATCAGATAATACATCTTCTTCTTCTGTGGACATGGATAGGACACCAGTACATCTAGCAGCGTGCCTTTATGATGATCCTACTATTCTCAAACGTTTGGTGCGTGCGGGTGCTACTTTGGACTCGGTGGACGACCAGGGCAATAATCCGCTACATCTAGCATGTATCAAACAAGACACTCTCTTATCCACCTCCTCTTCCTTGTCACCAACCATCGACTACTTGCTACAACATCTCCCACCTCGTGCGATCTATCAACAAAACGACAATGGTGATACCTTTTTCCATCTCTGTGCGCATCCACTGGAACAACATCAAGTAATAGTAGATACCGTGAATAAACAGGGAAGGTCTCCATGGTTAAACTGGGCAGCAAAAGGTCAATTCATGCATATGATCTCTCTACTTGACCATCACAATGTGGATCAATTTCGGTTGGATTATTACGGGCGGACAGGACTTCATTATGTGGCAAGTCAACTAGATCTTTTGGAACAAACATTCGGAAACAATGGATCGACAATGGAATTCTATATCAAGAAGCTTGTGTGTGCACTGCGGGATTTAGTGCATGTCCGTGATCGAACGGATGGAAACACACCTTTACACATGGCGGCTTTATCATCCAAGACACTATCCAAACGGGCATCCATCGGCACTTATGGTCTGTTTATGGAAGTACTATTAAACAATGGGGCGGACATGAATGCTTACAACTATGCAGGCGAACGACCGATTGACTTGTGTGATACCAGCGTCCTGCCCGTATTAGAGGCGTGGTGTTTAAAAACCAGATCTAAAGCATCAACCTATCCAGACAAGGATTCGATCCCATCTTGGGCAGTAACTCGCGTAGTGACTGATCCTGTCAGGTACATTATTAGAACAGGAAAGGTAATAACCCTCGGATGATGGAAACTCATGATATTAACCGAATGACGATTATATCTTTTAGTGGACAGATCCTTCTTGTATGACTATGGTGGAAAGAACATGGGATGATTTTTTATTCCTACGACAAGAAATACTCCACGAGCTACCCGAATCCTTTTTACCAATCTTGTCAACTGATACAGGTGATTATCCGATGATGGATCCATGCCTGTTGGACCTTGGACCTCCTCCATTGCTGCTAATACAAAAGAGCCTACGAAGATTGGATCAATTCATGGACTATCTACTACGACATCCTACTTTACGGAACCATGATCAAGTCAAAGCGTTTATTCGGGTACCTCATTTAAATGTAAGTGGATTCCTCTTTTTTTTTTTTAAAAAAAAAAAAAAAAGCGTATACTGATATAACCCTCACTTTAGAAAGCCGCCATTCACGACAAGTCCTATTCCAAACGAAACCTGATGATTGAAAAACTTACGGCTAGACTTCCACCTACTTCATCAGCAGATGAATTCGATGAAGTCTACTTTTTGAAATACAGTCAAGGAATGATTTGCCCGCTCAAGGATGGACTATCAACAACAACACAACAAGCACACCGGGTAATACAATGTCAACAAGGCAAGTTAATTAAACGCATGATTTCAGGGGATACTTCTTCATACTGATCCCCCCCCCCTTAATAGGTTTAAAGGATGCTCTGGATCAAGTAACACAGGAATATGATCAATTGACATGGTTGACAAGAATGCATCAAGAAACCATCAAAATATGTGCAAATCTTGCATGTAACACAATGGTGGGTATAAGAACTTGTGTAACATTATTGTGTACTTTAGATGATGATCCTTATTGACAACTTATTTTATTTATAGCATGTATGTCCTCTCATATCATTGGTGGATACTTTGGAAACAATGGCAGATACAAGTAATGGTGTATTGGTAAGTCAAACAACTATAAATCACAAGGGGGGGGGCTGAACAAGACACTGACCATTGGGCGGGGTTTTAATATCGAATGAAAAGAAGACACTAAACTGATTGCTCTTTTCCATAATTAGGTTGCCTTAGATTACCCCTTCACCTTACTGAACCGCAAATCGGAACTGATCCAGCAATTAGAAAAACAACGTGACTCTTTACAAAAGGGACAACATCCACCCTGGAATGGCTTGTTTTCATCTTCAGAACAAACGAAACAGGTGGAACGTGAAAAGGAGAATATTGCCAAGGTAACAAAACCAGATACAAAGAAAACCTTTTACTTACCTCTTTTTTTTTTTTTAAAACTGTAGACTTTATCAACACTTGGAGCAACTACCAATCAAATTAATCAATCTCACCAAATGATATCCGATGAATTGGCACACTATCAACGACTTCACCCTGACGATATGATGACATCCATTCGAACATTTGCTAAAAGACAACTCAAGATGGAAAAACTAAAGCTGCGATGGTTATCACAAACATGGTTGGATGTATGTGGTGATGGATTGCCCAAACAATAAAATGGCAGGGTCTCTCTTGGATTTTGTTTGGTGGTGGGGAATGAAAAAATTACCAATTTGAATGGAAAACCGGTTTATAGGCTTGATATCATGGTTGGCATGTCGCTCTTATGGTGACTCAAAGGTAACCATCGCACACGAAGAAGAGAGAAAAAAAAAAAAAAACATTACGGGCGGTGTGGGTTGGCTTTTATTCTTATTGGTCGATATCCTTTTTTATTTTTTATAACATGTCACCTCTCTCTCTTCTTCTTCCTTTTCTTCTCTCTTCTCTCTTCTTATCTTATTCTTCCCCCCTTCCACGTTAACTCACTTCTCTTGTCTTTACTATCACAATAGAAATAAATAAAATAAAAAAAAAAGACAACAACTGGACCTGGATACTTTACTTTTTTAATTTTATTGGGCTTTGACTCTGTAGACCGACAAAAAGGACATTGACCCAACTACTACCATACTTTTTACGAAACACACTACTATTAACGCCACTTTATCAATAACGAACCAACCGATATCACTATGGGATGCTGTCTCTCTGCGGAGCGGGTGGAAGAAAAACAACGCCACCAAGAAATCGAAACCCAAATCAAACAAGATCGCATACACATGAAATCCGAAATCAAGATGCTTTTACTAGGTAAAGTAGGGTTGATTGGGGGGGGGGGTGGCACGAGGTGGAAGGAATAAAAAAAAAAATAGGTCGTGGGCGGGATTTGAACATGACGGAAATGAGAATGACAACTCATCAAACTTTATCTATAGGTGCAGGAGAATCGGGCAAATCCACCATTCTTCGTCAAATGAAATTAATTCATGATGGTGGTTTTACGATTGAAGAACGGGAAACATTTAAAGAGGTCATCTTCTCCAACACGATGCAATCGATGCGGGTGACATTGGAAGCAATGGACACACTGAACATTCCTTTTCAACATCCTGGTAATGACACTTATCGACGTTTGGTTATGGAAGCACATCCTCAAGTGGATTATTTGGCTCATGAATTGGTGGAAGCTATTGCTGCTCTTTGGGATGATCCTGCTGTCAAGAGTTGTGTGGAACGATCGAATGAATTCCAATTGAATGATTCTGCAAAATAGTAAGTTGGTCAATTATAAAAATAAGATTGCCTTTTACTAATGACTATTACTGTTACTAGTTACTTTGATTCCATATTACGAATTGGACAACCTAACTATATGCCAAGTGATCAAGATGTCTTGAGATCTCGAGTCAAATCAACAGGCATCACGGAAACAACCTTCTCAATCGGTGATTTAACTTATCGCATGTTGGATGTTGGGGGTCAACGATCTGAACGAAAAAAATGGTAAACCATCCAAAACATTATTGAATTGATAGAGTACTAAATAAGGTTTATATATTAGGATCCATTGCTTTGAATCATGTACAGCTGTATTGTTTATGGTAGCCATCTCGGAATACGATCAAGTCTTGTTTGAAGATGAAACAGTGGTAAGTTACTTTTATATCATTCCCATCCCCCCTCCTCCTCCTTTTAACTGTTTTTTTTTTATTTTATTATATATAGAATCGATTATCAGAATCACTCACTCTATTTGACTCGATTTGCAATTCACGCTGGTTTATCAAAACATCTATCATTCTCTTCCTCAACAAGATCGATCTATTTGCGGAAAAGATTGTCAAATCGCCCATGTCCAATTACTTTGATGATTACACTGGTGGGGATCGGTACGATGCAGCCTGTCAATATCTTTTACAACGCTTTGTCGAACTTAACACCCGTGCTGATACGAAACAAGTCTATACCCATTTTACCTGTGCTACTGATACAAAACAAATCACATTTGTCATGTCTGCCATCAATTCCATTGTAGTGCATGAAAACTTGCGAGATGTTGGGTTAATGTAGACATATACTTTTTTTTTACTGTTTTTTATTTTTTTATTTTTATTACAGGTTTGTTACTATTATTTCTATCATCATCTTCATATACTCTTCATTGTCCATCATCATTTTATAACTTGTCCTCGTTTACAATAGCTCTCCATATACACACACACACACACACCTTTCTTCTAGTCACTTTTTACGGACATTGTTCCACATTGTTTATTACTTTATTATTATTATCTTACTATTCCTTTTTTTTTTTACTGTTGTCTCGATAATAAAAACCAGGTTATATAAATATAACTATTGATCTACCTCAACTGCATTTGCACAATGTTAGTCTCAAGTGTAAACCCCAACTACAAGCATGATAAAGATATTTGCATAATATGTAATCCAATCGCCTACCACAACGCCATATCTTTATTGTATGTTTTTTTTAATATAAGAGTAAAGTAAATAATAATAAAAGAAGGGGTTTATAACCAGTGTAAAAAAAGTGGGGGGGGGTATCCACTAGTCCTTGACATAAGAGGATTTGGAGCGAGACATTCTGGAGATCATGGAAGAGCTACTACTATTGGCCAAAGTAGTCTGCGGTTTGCGCCGTGTTACCGCCGACATTAAATACTGTGCTCTTGACCGCAACGTCGATTCACCTGGCCATTTCATCATGTCCAACATGGGAGGTGGCGAAGGTGGTGATGAATAAGTGACATTATTCAAAGACGAGGAAGAGTGGGATCTTGATGCTAAAAGTGTTGTAGCCTCCTCCTCTTCCGTCCACGATACCGGGGATTCCACCATGCGTGAAGGTGGGGTACAAAATGGTCGATCTGTTGTAGAAGTGCGACTGGTGGATGCTGTGGAATGACGTCGTCGGGTAAAGTTTTTCAAATCACGGAGCACATTGGATCTTGATGTATAAGGAAAGAGAATAGAGGAGGAGGAGGATGAGGTGGTGGTGGTGGCTGGTTCAGGTGTCAATGATCGTTTGGCCATCACCAGTGAAGATGAGGAAGGCGACGAAAAAGTATCTGTCTTTTGTGTTGTAGAGATATCCAATGCCGCTCGTAAATTCCGTAGACTTGCCTTAGAATAACATCGTCCGCCCGGGCCTGCCGAATACGGTCGTGGTGTTAATGCCATCTTGTCATTGTTGTTGCGAATGCCTTCTATCCCACGTTTAGCTGTCTTGGTCAGCAACAAGGTTTTAAAGGGTGTCATCGTTGGTGCCGGTCCTTCTTCTTCAAGTCCCATGTCCACCAATGTTTTGAAAATGCCTTGACGTGCTTTAGCATTCGGTATGGCAAATTTGTAGGTTTGAAGTGCCGCATTTTCAGCACTGACCACTATATAAAGTGAACGAGAGTGAGTTTGATGCATGATTATTATTTTTTTTTTGTACTTGCATTTTAAAAGGAGGAATTCCCGTAGTTCTTCTTGATCAAAAAACAAGGGCGGACTTGGAATTGGAGGACCAAATGGTTCGACATACTTGTTGGAGACTACTTCAACCCTAAAAAAAGCAAATGAGTTTGATTCAGTCTGTATTTTTTTTTCTTCATTGTTAGTTACTTACCTCCAGCATTTTCGTCCGTTCAAAGTTTCTGGGTGCACAACGATGAATACATGTAAAAACTGAGATCGAATGGACCCAGGATCGAAGAGATGAGGTTGATTTGTTTCCATAAATACAAGACACACGATATCTACGTTATAAACAGAGTCATTAAAAATTCATATGGATACCTTTTATCTATATATATATATATATTACCATTTCCAATATATCGTTTTCGATGTACCTGTTGTTTGTCTTGGGCATTGTAAGGCATAAGAGGTCCAACATGAAGCATGATTTCCTTCCCTTCCAAAGTAGTGGCATAAGAGTACTTTCCAGATTCTCCACCTACGTTGCATTAAAGAGAGAGGTTTATCCAATGTTTTTATGCATGTACATTCTAGTTTTTTTTTTCCACACTTACATTTAGTATCCAGTCCAGCTGCATACCCTTTGTAATCTTCTAAAGTGATGCGTTGACCAATGATATTCAAAAAGGTTTCCAGGTCAACAGAGAGGCCAGTATTAGAAAACCACTCATTTTCGGATTCTTGATTTCCTTGCACAGTCAGTAATCCAAACTTGTAGTTTTTCGGAATCTAAAAAAAGAAAAAAAAATGTTTTTAGTTCGTGATTTATACAGGATAATCATTTCTTACCTCCATTTCATCGAAACGCAACAGTTCCTTTTCCAGCCCAGTCAAAATAGTCGATTCCGCTGACAATTCTTTAAAGTATTGTAAGTCCAAATGGGGATAGATCGACAAGACAGCTGCATGAAGTAGTCGTTCTAAGGTGTGACATTTTCTGATTCTGAGCTGACCACTGGTTCTGTCTGTATCATCATTATCTTCATCATCGTCGTCGTCGTCATCGTCATCGTCGTCGTCATGGTGGCATTCATTACAGTCGTCGATTTTATTGGTACCATGGTAATGACAATGTTGTAGTGATGAGGATGTTAAATGAGAAGTGGTGTGGTGGATAAATGCAGATGAGAAGCTACGTAAAGGGCGCCGTTTTTGCTTTTGCTTTTGTTTTTGTGGTAGAGTTGAATAAAAGGGGTTCAATCGATAACCTTGTCCATGAGCATCCAAATAAGCCAAAGTGTTTCTGACAGTAGTGTCAGGAAGCACATAATGATTAGCTTCATTTTTCGTCCGAACGATCAGTCGATATTGAATGTCAGTCGTCCCTTTGGATGATGATGATGATGATGATGTTGATGTTGTTGATGTTGTTGTCAGGTTGTCATTGTCATGAATGGATGATTTCATCGTTTCTTGCACCACAGATATGATGGCACACGATAAAGCATAGTCATCCACCTGTTCTTCTACTTGATGATATACAGAGTCTTTATGATCCAAAGAGGCAGTAGGTTTTCCAATACGTGGATGAAGAATGCCAATCAATGTGATGTAAGGATTACCAACAAAGTATTGTCTAAACCAAGCAGCGTCACAGTTATGTATATTAGAGCACATGGATGCATAATGAGATGGAGTAAGACGAGGGACTACTTTTGGATCTTCTTGTCGATATCTGGGTGATGTTGAGAGACCAGACTTTATATAGGATATAGGATGCAACCAAGGTGTGCAAGTATCACATATCGATTGAATGTCGTGTACCTACTCGACAATAGTATATAAATAATAAGAATACATATACATATATTTAAATATTAGATATTACCACTGTTTCCGTCGATTCTGTTGTGGTTTGAAGTGCCAGTGTCAAAGAGTCCAGTTTTTGTATCAAGGGTCGAGTCACAGTCAGAGGGGCGTCCAAAGCATTCACAAATATACGACTACTGTCAATGGCCATTAGACAATCAGCAACAGTTTGACCAGCAACACCTTTTTCTTTGTCTCCAGTAGCCAACCCATCCAACACATGTTCACAATGTTCCAGTACCCATTCATGACACTCTATTAGGGTTGGAGTGTCTTGAGCCATGGTATAATGTAGAGTGAGGAGAATAATCGAGTATTAAAATATAAAAATGTGGTCAAGATGAGAAAGAAAGAGAAGGAATAAGGGGGAGTTTATCATTTTATGTTGGATCAAATGAAAAGTGCAGGAGAAGAAAAAAATACCCCCTCTTTTGTGCCAAATCCGGTTGCGGGGGTTGAAAATAGTGGGAGCGTAAAATGTGAGTTCGGGGTCCCAAATTGAAGTGGTGCTGGTGGCACCACACCCATGCCATTTTCAGCCTCAAACACGGCTAATCATATTACATTACAACAATGCTCTGTTGCCAAAGACCATGATGATGAGATATGGCTTACTTCAAGTACCAGATATTAAAACCAGTGTTATATGTAGTAAGCACAGCAGGTTGAATGCATTTATTGATGGGTCTAAACTTTGCGATCCAGCACATAGCGCCGTTTTATAATTAAAAGTCCTCTTTTGGATGGGTGTTGGATGGTTGAGGTGGCCTAACTGGCCGTGAAATTTTCGGGGTGTGGTGGCTAGTAATTCCCTTTTTGTCGATGTTGTTCTGGAACGGAAGGAGGAAATCCCTTTATTTCACAATCATCACCAACATTAGTTCAATTACCATATCTTGGATACAAACAAAGAAGAAAAGGAAGTAGGACTTTACTTTTGCTGTCCAACCAAGTCACTGGAAGAGGTGTGAACCTTACCCCCCTTCGCAGGATTTGAAAACTATACATTCGGGATCTGAAAATGCATGAATTCTCGATATTAAAGAAAGATGAATTCCATCTAGAGTTGGCGAACCCATGTTATTAAGGTACAACAAAACATTATAATGGGGTGTGTGCTCATGATAAATTGTGGTCGACTGATTAAACGTACAAGCGTCATAGTACTGCCATGAAAAGTAGGTAAATCCTTCTTTTTCACTTTAATAAAGACCAAAGCTTAGTTCCATTATACTTTGGTCCCTGATCGACGATGTTTGTCTTTAGCCAATTTAAAAATGCCAGCTCTAGCGGCCACATGCGTATGTCCCCATGTGTATTTAAACCTCGTTAGATGCATAAACCGTAAGTAGCACATCCTTTTCTTTTTATTTTATAACCCTTTCTTTCTATCTTGTAGTCGATGGACTTTGGTGGCTATATATGTCTAAGGCTTTAGTTAGTCTATTCATGATGGTTTTATTGATGATAATTTGAATACAGCTACTATATATAAAAGGGCTCTATAAAATTTACAAGATATGTGGTAATAGATAAGCAGTAGTAATGAGTAATAATAAAAAAGAGACAAGTTGGGGAGATAATTAAACAATAGCTTCGGTATCACCAAGGACAGGAGGGACATAGGTGTCGACGAGATGAGCATCGGAAGGTAAACTATAATCCTTTTGTTCTTGACCATAATGTTTCACCAAAGCGTCTCGACAAGCACGATGCTCCGCCATTTTCAAAGAGCTGCCAAATCCTTCACCGAGTTTTCGATCCCCTGAGAAGACGCCCACGACAAACACTGGAGAGCTCGAATGACGGCCTGTTTCGGATAATAATCTCGAGACAGCGGCTTGTTGTTGAGATCGAGCCAACAGGGCGCTCAGATGACGTTTGGGTTCCACCATCCTTCGGAAACCCGTTTGTTCAAGATTGACATGTTTGTTTCGAATGATATAATCGTGGATCATTTTCTTGGCCGCTTCAGATCCCCGTTCTTGATAGACAGCACCCACTAATGCATTGATGCAACTACAAAGCGCATAGGCTTGGCCGTCCACCACACTGTCTTTGATGGACTATTTAAAAGCAATACATGAGTTAACATTTTCATGACCCCTTTTTTGATGAATTCTTATTACCTGAGGACGTTCCCAACGCATAACATGTTGTAGACCAAGTTGTTGACCTAAAGAGGCCATGGTTTTGGCAGACGTATACACACCTGTCATGGACTTGAAGGCATCGACAGGTAGATCGGGATATTTGCAGTGGATATACTCGGTTGTATAATAAAGTATGGCTTCCTTCCCTAGCATGGCAAGTGCTTGATTGTTGTGATTGGAGTCAAATGTCGGATGAGTCACTGCTTGTTGTAAAAGCAAAGGAGGTAAGGTTTGTTGTAGCCCCAGGCGACTTCCAAAGGCTGATAAAGCTGCATTAGTGTTGTTAAAACGAGAAGTTGTTGCATCGTCCAGTGAAGAAGTTGCTTGTTGAATGCTGCGTTGAGTCTGGAAGAGTGAAGCAGTCGCTGTACATTTGTGTCAAAAGAGAGAGAAAGTGTAAGTATGCATATGTATTTTTATCTTTTTTATTTTTGGTGAACACACCTCTAGTGGTGAGACGAGTACTGCATGTTAATAAAGGGCGGTATTTCGACAAGAACATGGTGCCCGATGAGTTGATGGAGGTAAAAGAAAGCAAGAAACAAACAAAACGGAGCCTCAAGAGTTGTGACTGAATGAAAGGTGCCACACTCACTAGGCGCACGGAATTTCGGTGTTCGGTGTTTGAAAATGAAGTTTCATTCCGTCTAGAAAAAGTAAAGGTAAAAGTCATCGCAAGCTTGGACTAACTGACACAAAGGTCTTGGCGCTTAACTCCTGCGGTAAAGTATGTTGGAAATATATCATAGTATTCACATCGCCACTTTAATCATTAGCATCCGTTAATAATTGAGCGAGTAGCACTTTTCCAAAAATCCGGGCACACTTTTCGTGCGTCAAGCATTTCCTAACAAAAAGAAGAGTTACCAAAAAGATTCAAGTGTCGGGATTTAAGTATCTTTTGATCATTTTACAGGTGATCAAGTGGTTTCGGTAATCCTGTGCATGTTGATGAGAGCGAGTGCTGTGATAGTAGGATGATGAGTAATTAGATCCATATCCATGTCAGAAAGTCCGTTTCCATCAAGCCTTATGTCTTCGACTTTTAGGGTGTGTTCCAATAATAAGATCAAGGAGAGCCGTGAATCACCAAACTGATTAACAAACGTATAGACATTCATACAACGATATTATAACTTGCGTATATAAGAGGAAGAAAAGGGGATTTGCTACACACACGTAGCGATTTCGCGGGATTTGAAAAAGTGGATATATCATCAACCAAGGTAGAGCCAAACAAGAGTATAGTTCGACGGATAAAAAAAAGAATCAGTCATTGTAAATGAAAATCTAAAGATCATGCAACATTTAAATGCCGACAGACGTGTGAACCCATTTTTTCGTTCATTGACGGATGAGTGTACCTTCCTATACTCCTGATGTTTCAGTAAAGAATGTAACAAACCCTTGCAAAAGTTTACACCTTTACACATAACCTGGCAGATTTCGACAAGCGACAGCCTTTTTTACAGAGTAACGATACAAAGTAATAGTATTTAAATATGCTCACGTGCATTCAGTCCGCATGAAAAATGACTTTTTTTTTCTTTACTTGCCACAGATGTTAGAAGTTTTCTAAGAGCTAATCCCCTTGAAGATGATCAACTTGCCAGGTGCGGCATATGCTGATTTGAAATCCCGCTCTTACTCGTTATTCCAGGTCTACAGGAATATCTGATGCTCACCATACAATGGATAGATACAATCCATGATAAACAGTAGCATTCTTGGGTTGATCAAAAGCGAAAAATTGTATATTTCATGGCAATCCTTGGTATAGAGATGGTGAAAGCCGATCTTTTTACATACATACGCATGTTTTTGTCATTGGTCAAAAAGTAATATGTGAACAAAAACTAAAGATCAATCCAGGAAACTCCACCTCGCTTACTGTATGATTGACTGGGTACACTACAAGAAGATATTTTACTGTTGCAATCTGTAGTATGATTGTGAATGAATTCCATTATCATGTAAAAAGATTGAAAATTCTATATATTGATCCCTTTGTATATACCCGTGATATAGTCAAGGTAGAATTGTTTTTAAATACCGTCAAATAAAAACCAAGAATAAACTGTAGAATCTTACATTTTATTGACTGTGGATAAATATTTTCTTCTTCTTCTTTTTCAAATACCTCCTACATGAAGTTGTTTGCTAATGCTTCTAGTTGTTTTGATATACTTTCTACAAGACTAATTCGATTTGGTGTACGATACAGTATCTGCGCTATGTTGACCCACACTTTCGAGAATTCAATCGCCGCCATTCATGCATTTTCATTTGTCGATCTTTTCTTCCCATCCGAGCGGGTACTTTACCATCAAGGTGAATGTTTCCCTATCATATCATGTCCTTTTGCACCTGTTTGATTAACACAATAATTAACACTGTAGTGGTCATCAATTGAGACCCATAACATTATCTAGCAATATAAATCAATCAGAATGGCAAAAGAATAATCATGGCTAATCATGATGCAATCCATTACATTGGCAAATACACCGATATAATGGTACACCCGGCAAGTATATTTATTTTTATCAAGGTAATCAACATGATACCAAGGGTAATCTAATGTGTTCAAGCTATACTAAATCATTTGGTAGCAAAGTAAATGCCTTCCTATTGTTACGCGTACCGTTAAAAAAGAAAAGTAAGTTAGTATATGATGATAATGTCTCGGTTACTTTCTTTTTACCTGAGCCACCCATTGTGTATTTTTTGAGCTTGATTTAGCAGCAGCCACTTCCAATTGTCCAGGAATAGGTTGACCATATTGATGGTGAGGGCTTGCTGTTAAATAAGTGTTGCTATCAACATGAACCAGTTGGATCGGTTGCTCACGTAACCAGAATTCTTGAGATCCATCCAGGCATTGAACCAGCCAATCATCCCCGCCATCGTTTCCATCGAAACAACTGACTTCTTGTTGACCGGATAAAGGTGATCGATGGAGATGGCTGTGAAGGTACCCTTTTGTGTTTGTGTGTCGTAGTCGAATGGCCGCCCCACAAGGTACAGGTTGGCTATGTAAAGCAAAAAAGTTGAAAAGATGATTAGTATCCTTGTCTTGTATAGTCATCACTTACCCTCGTAAACATTGCATACCGTGAGCAGCACGGACCATCCAAAAACTGTTGGAATCATCTCTTTCTATAAAGGCAGTGACAGATTGTTGACCAGAGCCACTACCATAAGATACACCATGAGAGTGAAGCCGATGGTTGGTTACCTTGTTGACAAGTTTGATGGTGCTACCACAAGTTACTTTATCGTAGCCTATTTCAGTATAAACGAATGAGTGAGTAAGAACAAAGCAAATACCAACTGAACCTTACCTTCTTCAAGTTCAGGTATAGTAGTTGATGCCAATACAAATGGAAGGATGCCACATAGAAATAAGAATAGTTTCATGGTGAAGAAAGGGGAAAGAGTGACAAGGTGAATTTTTATTGGCGACTTTCATTCTTTTATGTGAGGTGGAGTCACAGCCACGTGCCAGTTTTCTTTCAAGCATAATAAAACCCCGCCATTTTTTTTTCTTTCCTTCTTAAACAAAAAAACGTCTTCTCTCGATCTTTTACAACCTTACGCTATCTATTCATGACCACACCGACTACAATCCAGCCTAGCGAATACTACGATCAGGTAAGACCCTGTAATAAAAATAAAAAATGAATAATGTAATGGTCATTTATGCTCCTGTGAACTTTATAAAGTTTGACAAGAGTCTGTGTGGCAGAGTTTGTTAAATGAAGACAGTGTTGATCTTGAACTAATCGTTTTGAACTGGTCATTTTGTTATTATTCTATAGGAACATGGAGGACGAATTCCTGTCTTTCGACCTACGATGGCTGAATTCGAGGACTTTTATGCCTTTATGGAATCCATTGATAGTTATGGCAAAGCAGCAGGAATCGCAAAGGTGATTCCTCCAAAGGAATGGTAAAGATAAAACACTACCAAAAACAAAAATAAACAAGTGTTATTAACAAGAATACTCTTTTTCTTTTCTTTTCTTTTTTCTTTTCTTTACATAGGACGCTTCAGCTACCGCCCATCAACAAACAATTGGAATATGTACGGGTACGGAATCCCATTGTAAGTTAACAGGGTGGAGATTGAAATAAGAACACTTGTGCGCATTGACATTGAAATACTAACTATATGCTGATAGATTCAACATATTATGGGTAGCAAAGGCATTTATCAACAGACAAACGTAGAAAAACGACGACCTTACACACTTTGTCAATGGCATACACTTTGCCAAGATGATGATCATAAACCACCCGATTTGACGACTGATCGTACTTCTAGACCCATTCCTCTCTCGAAGAAACGACGGCGATCAATATCTTCCACATTAAGTCATGATCAACAAGACATTATAATCCCCACACGTCCTCCATCTGCTAATGTAAGTAGACCAATGAAAAACAAACAGTGAAAATGTAGTAACAATCTCATCTTTTTATAGACGAGATCTCGATCAAAAGGAACGACGACGACAACAACAACAACGAATCAGACTCACTTGAACTCGCCACCTCCATCACCAGATTTAAATAAACGAACAAAACGGGAAATTCAAGCGGACGAAGTAGCATTGGCCGAATCAGATGATCCTATTCCAATACAATTTGATCTACATGGTCATGATCAAGATATCTACACAACTGATTATTGCAAGGAATTGGAACGTGTCTATTGGCGGAATCTCACCTTTACTCAACCAATGTATGGTGCGGATATGTCAGGAAGTAAGTTGATAATAGTGAACTATTGAATAAAGTCAACTAAACTACTTTTTTTTTTTTTTTTTTTTTTTTTTTTTTTTTTTTTTTTTTTTTTTAAAAAAAAAAAAGCATTGTTTGATCCATCTGTCAAGGCATGGAATGTCAATAAACTGGATAATGTTTTAAATCAAATAGGTGTCACTTTACCCGGTGTAAATACTCCTTACTTGTATTTTGGTATGTGGAAATCAACCTTCCCTTGGCATGTGGAAGACATGGATTTGTATTCTATCAACTATTTACATTTTGGTGCTCCTAAGCAATGGTACGCAATCCCTGGCTCCTACAACAAGAAATTCGAAAGTGTCATGCAAAGTAAATCCTCAAGAATATATATAAAAATAAGAAAAAGACTCGTACTCATCACACTCTTTCTGTAGCCACCTTTTTCCAACAATCAAAAGCCTGTCCCGAATTCCTGCGACACAAGACTCAAATTGCATCACCTAAATTTTTGGCCAACAATGGGATTCCTGTCCACCGATGTGTCCAACATGAAGGTGAATTCATGATCACTTTTCCATTCGGTTATCATTCTGGTTACAACCTTGGATTCAACTGTGCTGAAAGCGTCAATTTTGCTTTATCTTCTTGGCTGGATATTGGTCGACAAGCAAAACCCTGTAAATGTATTACCGACAGTGTCACCATCGATATGAACATTTTTGATCCCATTCATAACACTACTCTGCCTAATAATCCATCATCTTGTGAAACAACAACAACAAAATCGACAAAGAAACACAAGATCTCTATCCGACTCATGCAGGATACAGTAAGTACTTGATCTGATTATCATCATCATTTACTCACCCCCTTTTTTGCTTATATAGTCATGCGTGCTTTGTACCAGTCGGTATCCGGCAGATATTGAAACGAATGAAGGTAGGATGGCTCATCGACTCTGTGCAGAATCCATACCTGAAACTTGGCTCGATCAACTGGATAATGGCAAATGGATTGTGAAAGGTGTGAAAAAGATCCCTAATGCTCGATGGAAACTTGTGTGTCTCTACTGCCATGGAAAAAAGGGGGCGTGCATCCAATGCTGCTATGGGAAATGTTACCGGTCCTTCCATGCTTCTTGTGCCAAGGAGGCAGGTGCTACTATGACTCGGGGGTTGGATCAATCTACTCTGGTATATGATGTCTACTGTCCTTTGCATGATCCGGTAAAGTGTTGGAGGAATAGAATTGGAAAAGAAAGGAAACTCATACATAGTCTCACTTTATATGTGTATATATAGGAACTACAAGAAAAAAAGAAGGTGGCAAAAATGGAATATGCAAAGACAATGACGGAAACTCTTTATCCAGGAAGATCTGTACATGTTAAATGGCGAGGTGGTGGTCAGTACAAAGGCGTGGTGCAAGAACATGTTGTACAGCGGCGGTCAAGTCGTGTCAAATTTGAAGATGGCATCTCAAGAATCGTGACTTGGAAGGATATTAGTATAGATGAATCCTAATCACATTCCCTCTCTCTCTCTCTCTCTTTTTTTATGTTTGAAAACATCTACTCTAGCATATGCATTAATCTTATACATACTACATTACATCCATATTACATAATTACTTTACTATTTTACACACTTTACATCTCTTACATGTAGATGTATATATATATATATATATATATATATATATCGTCTATTCTTCCCCCACTCTCCTGTTTATAAACAAGGCTGTTTAAATGTCAATAAAGAATGTATATAGTTGCAACATATGTTTAAAGTAACATGCTTCTGGTACCTAGTTTTTTATAATCTTTAAAATGTAAGGCGAACTTTAGAAATAAAGGTTGGGCGAAGTGTTAAGCGTACAAATCAGGCCAGCTTGGGTGAAAAGAACTTGAGGGTTTTTTTTTCAAACGTGAATTACGGGTCGTGTAGACCAGCTCTGGCCGTGAAAGGGGGTTTATCTATTCAAGACATTCATGCACAATCGGATTTTAACATTCAAATCCCGACTTTCAACAGGCGAAGTATTTTGGCCGTAGAAGAGTTAGGCATAAGAATCAGGCCAACTTGTGGGGGTGGGCAAGTGTTGGCTGTAGAGTCTTGGTGCTTGGAAATATACCATGATATTCACACCGCCACTTTAATCAATAGCATCCGTTAACCATTGAGCGATTAGAGCTCTTCCAAGAAAATGGGTCAAGGATATCACACGTGAAGATTTTTTTCAAATCGCGACGATGAAAATTTTCTTTAAGGTACAGTGCAAGTGAACTAAGGTTCGGTGCAGCAAAATGGCCTTTTTTGTTTTAGCATCCTGCGTGAGCAGCCAATAGCAATGTCGCTTTTTATACAGTATACTCCCCATTATAATACGATCTTTTCCCTGTTGCTAGGTCACCAGATTAATAATAACGGAAGCATTTTATTAATAAACAATCAAACATTAAGAGCTACACTAAGTGATAGGGGGGTAGATAATGTATTTTTAAACTACACCACCGAGATCAAGTTGGTAAGTAGACCATCATCTAGAGCCTTGGATGCCATTTGTATTTGAGTATCCCATGGCCACCATTATTTAGAGTTTAACGGCCACATTGGTGCTTATTAATCACGTTGCAAGTCTTGACAGAGGGAGAGAAACTATTCACAAAAAAAAAAAAAGATTAGATGAGTAGATGACAATAATAGTATAGTAATAGTTGAGCTTACCATTGTTCCAAGGCCAGTCAGTGAAACCAGATGATATTGCAATGAAGACGTGGTTATAGCACGCCAAGATACATAAAGTTGCTAATATCATCGTCTTGATTATCTTCTTTCTTTAGCGTCATCACGAAACACTTTATTAGGTTATTATTAGTAACCTCACTATCGGAATGTGGCAAAGCGTTTGATTCAGACGTTGAAGAATAATGAAGAAAGTGCAACTTTTTTTAGTTATTCAAACTCCTTCCTAATTCAGCGCCTATTCAAATTTGACGAATGAAAATGCTTTATTGTAAAGTCAAAAGTTGCATCCTATCCAAAAAAAGTCTTTAGGTGTGCTAAGGGCGAGCAGGGATTAGAAACGAAGTTTGGTTCTACAAGAATAAAAGAATCTTCGCCCTACTTTTTTTTTTTCTCCTCTTTTGCTTTCCTGCCTCCCTCTTTTTCCTAACCTGACTTGAACTCTCTTGATTACTCTCTTGATTACTGTATTATTGAAGATGCATTAAAAGCTTACTGATTACAAGCAAGCCAAACCCTAATTACAACGAACATTCTTCTTCAAAAACTTGATCCTCATAATGGTAGGAACGAATAGGTAAAAATGAACGACTCTGTGGTACTGGAGTATCTTACTGATGATGATCTGGGCTTTATTGAACTTGATTTAATCACTTGAAAGTGGTGACAAACTTGGAAATATGGTGCTGTCAAATCAACTCAATACGTCAAGATGATTGATTATACAGTATGGAATACTTATCAGGTAATAGAGAGAAGAAGAAATAAATACAACATCATAAGGTCACTAACTGTTTATGAATAAAAGCGTCAAGGGACATTGGATTTGATTTACGAGTAACAACAAACACGAATCTGCTGGTGGTGGGAATTCAACAACTCGGTGGGTGTGGCTGGTTTAACGGGATGGCACTTCACTTGGGTTCGGCTATTTTATGTCAACGTGCTCAACCGGCAGGAAACGAGAATCCGAACAATATTTATCGGCATATCACTTTATCAACACAGCGACAATAACGATACCTTCCTCCTGGATCCTTTGAAGGATCTCTCAATTAATAGTAACCTGATCCATTTGTACAACATCACCTACTATCATGATCCTCACCGAGTCTCAGCACCACTATATCCATTGACTTGCACAACCTTATCCGTCCTTTTTTTTTTAGTACTATAGTATACTTTAATTAATAGTTGGGCAGCATGTGCTTGTAGCTTGGCTTTTGTGTCTAGTTGTAGTAACCCTTATGCATTCCGTGTTTACCCAACACATATTAGTATAGTATATAGACATTTTTATTGTCACATCAATAAACTACATATCGATACTTCATTCATACAGGAAGCATAGTGTTATATATATGGGATCGATGGGTAAACGTCGTAGGAAATCATAAATATAGTTGGGGGAGTGTAAAATCATCCACTTTCGAATATCATGCACTTTGAACTCAGCAGATCTGCCAAGACCATGTATATGCTGCCAAGGAAGAAGAGGGGGCGCAAATGATGGTCATATGGTATTAACCAAGTAAATAACAAGACTTTATTAAACAAAGAACGAGAATATAATATGAAGGGACTATAAGTATGGTAAAGAGGGAAAGTACTATATCTAGAAGCTGGCTATTCTGTTGGGTCTTGACCAATCCAACACACCTGATTATCGATCCTTTGTTGGATCATGACCCTGCGCGGCCTATCGCCGTATGTCACACCACCTCATTTTGCTTGAATAATGCTGGCATGGAGTCACGACATTGATTTGTGTTCCCTTTTGTCGGTGTTTGTCGTAGGTTCATGGTGAGGATAAACTTTTCGGCGAGGCTTGAGACCGATGAGAGCTTGGCTTTAATCCAGAGTCATATCACACAAGGGCTTTGGCCCCATCAATGTAGTTGTTGAGTTGACAAGCCGCTGTAACCACCACAATTGTATAAAGAGTTGTGTAGTTAGTATTCTGTTATTTTAATGTCCACCCAACCCCCCCGTTATAAATATTACATTACCCCCTTTTTTTTCCAAAATAGACAATTTGATACAAGTTGCAGAACAATGTAATGGTTGGTTAGCATAATTGGATATCATGGTGAGCGTTGTAGCCAAAAGTTGTAAGGTCGTTGGTTAACGATGAATGTTTTAATGGGTAGTTGCTGGATTAGTAGTATTGTTATCATCGTGGAGAATGGAGTATTGCTGATGTTACTTGATCAGGTCGATTGTATTGACAAAGCTTTGGTAAAAGGTTTTTCAATAAACACCCATAGAAGGAAAAGTGCCAAAGGAAAGCTAAGAAAAGAAAAAGGAAGGTTGAAAAAGCCCAGAAGACAATGAAAAGCTGATGGGATGCGAATTTTGTAACATTTCAAACCCCGCTTGACGAATGAAATTCAGGACAGTGAGTACTGGAGCCACATCATTTATCCTTTCTATTTTCGATACGCGCGCCACCGTCAAACGAAACGAAAAATGGGGGGAGAGGGGGAGAGTAGGAGAGTTGTTCCCAATAATAGAAACACTTTCTCCTTTTTCCTGAATAGAACACAAATCGAAAAAACAAGGTATAAAAGCCCTGTTTCTCCCTCTCATCCTTTTCTTTTTTTTTTTCCCTTTCCCCTCTTATTACCTTTATCAACAGTGCATATATATATTTACTACACAAATGTTAACCACAATGTATACCAATAGTAATGAAACTACCGCACCTCACTCAATTTCATCACTACTCAACAAAGACAGCTTCTATAGTCAATCTTTACCTACACCCATCACACCCAAATCATCACCCAAATCATCACCCTCAATAGTATCATCAGCATTGCCAAGCGACGAGGAGCAATCAAAGATTCAGAAAACCGCAGGTGGTCGCATTTTATCATCCGGTGCACCTCATTTTGGTTCGTTCACAGTGCGCTCAGCGGGAAATATTAAAACACCGCCAGGCACACCACCGAGTAAATCTTCAACAGGTCGTATCCAATTAACGAAATCATTCCGCTGTGATCAATGTTCCCAAACTTTTAGCAGATTGAACAATTTAAAATCACATCGTACCACACATACTTCCGAGCGACCTTATCAAGTAAGTAGATAATTAATTAATGATAAAGTCTTCGCTAACTCTCTCTTTTTTTTTGGGGGGGGGACACTAGTGTGATCAATGCCACCAAGATTTTCGCCGCCAGCATGATTTAAAGCGACATCAGAAACTTCATACAGGTGAACGGCCTTTCAAATGTAACACTTGTCATCGTTCTTTTGCTCGGTTGGATGCTTTGAATCGTCATCAAAGGGTGGAAGGAGGCACAGCATGCCATAATAATCAGCCTACCGCCACGGCAAAAAATTCAACCTTGCCTTCCACCAATCACAGGCCTCATATTCCCCAACTTAATATCCCAGATCCCGCCACCAAACCACCATTAAGCTTTATACCCTCTGCATTGTCATCAGAGAACAATGGCAACAACAACAACAACCTTTTGATATTACCTTGGTCCCCTTCCTCTCGTACCTTACCTTTACCAGCATCATCATCACCATCACCTAAACAAAAACCATCGTTGCTTCCATCACCCTCATCACCCTCTTCACCGTCTTATTCATCACCCCCACCCAAATCATCTTTTATTCTCCTTCCCTCTCCTTCATACTCTGCTTCCTCATCTATGACTGCCTCTACTATTGATAATTATCACACCACTATGCCAAGATCATCCACTCCTTCTTCTATGGACTCTTCTTTTTCAAATTCAAATGCCGACGAACTTGCATTTTGGAAATCCGAATATGACCAAATCAAGACTTCCATGCGCGCCTTGCAAGAAAAAACCCAGTGGCAAGAACAAGAAATTATGACATTAAAGACCACTTGTCATGACTTGAGAGTAGAGGTAAGAACTACAGCGAGAAGGAAATGATGCCCTCTCCTTCCCCCCCCAAAAAAACCGTCGGGCTTTGAACTCATGCTTCTTTTATTTGGCTTTCATAGAACAAAGTTTTGACCTCATTGATTCTAACTAAAAAGACCAACCAACCAAGTATGTAAAGTTATATACCTATCATTGTGCATTCCCTTCTTTTTTAAATAAAAAAATAAACCAATAACATGTTATGTTAAAAAAATGTCGAATCATCCCTTATTCCTTATTTAGGTTTATACGCACCAAATAAATGATTGATTATTCTGTGGAGAACGGATCGGGCGTCACCGAGTGTTACGATGAAGATAAAGTAGATTGCATGAGTACTACCAAAACAAGCAAGAGGTTTACTCTCCTTTTTACAAAAAGGCTTGGCATTCCCCTTTGCATGAATGACAAAAAATGTGGCTGATATTTTTTCCTTTTGGTCTGATCTAAAAATAGTAGCATGAGGGCGGGAAGTACAAAAGAGCATCACGCTGCTTTTCCCGCGATCAAATTACCTCGTTTTGTGACAGGTCGGATGTTCTATATATACTTTCTCCATCATATAATTCTCATTAAGAATGAATTACATGTGATTTGTCTCGATCTTGATTTATCAATAATGGATGGTTTTACCCATCTGGATGCTGTCTCTTACGTTATCATTCATCTACACGCCCCCTTGGGCTTTTAAATCCCGATATTTATGCAGCCCGTTCATTGCAAACCCCGCTTTCATCCAACCAGAAAAAAAGCCGTTATGTCATTAAGTCAATTAGTGACATTATGAGTATTGTTTGGCATAATATGTACCAATAAAATGTTTTATTATTGAGAATGGAAGATAGATAAATCAATAAAAGATTATAAAAAAATGTTTGGTTTTTGTAATACTAATGAAGGGAAGTGATTGAAATACTAATAAAAAAAAAAAAGGAGTGAATATCAAACTATATGTATAAAAAAAATGAAGATGGAAGGGAGTGTGTTGTAACTATAATAATGGATAAGCTATGTCTAAATGCTAAAAAGAGAGACAGATATTAAAAGAGTCCTATGCTTGATGCGAATGGTCCAAAGAAGAGGACTGATGTTGTTTCCGTTGATGGTAGGCAGGCCGGTGATTATGGTTCTTTTCTAATCGTCCCACATCATGTTTACCATCACAACAAAGTCGGACATTTTCAAGTGCATCATCGTCATCATCATGTTGATGTTCTGGAGTATAATGAGACGCTGAGGCAGTGCGGCTAAAGATATCATTCATACGTTGGAAGCTTGGTTTGCGTAAAACAGAGGCAGATACAGATCGTTGAGGCATAAGAGACGGTGTTGGCTCCAATGTAGAATATTGTCCACCCCGAGTCAATAGATACATTAACGACTACAATAATAAAGGTTAATAGATTAGATACATTTCGTAAAATGATATTCTTTTTTGTATTTTACCTCCAACCACATATCATGTCTTTCTTTGGTAGGTGCCTTGATCTTCAGTTGTCGAGTGCTGGTTTGAATCAATAAACATGGAATGCCATCAAGAGTGTCATCATCCGCCTTGCCCACAGTGACATTTTCCACAAAAGCGCTTTTTGCCTTTAGTTCACCACCTTCGGCACCGGGAGCACGGGTACACCAATACAATGTGCGTGTATAAGGATGAATCCAAAAGTATCGTTCGTGTCGTCGTTCAGAAAATCCTTGACCACCCATGGGCTTGCGAGTATATTTGGTAAGCCATTCCCCGATCATAGTTTGTGTGATGGATGAAATGGTAGGATCAGGCGTGCTGGGAAGTGGACGAACCATGATGCTGTGTTCATCGTGGATGGAAGAGGTGATCGATGGTGGAGTGATTCCTGCTGCTGAAGATGATGAAGCACCGTAGTGTGCTGTATTGGAAGGACGGGATGGCATATGGTTGTTTTCGTTGGTCATATAGGAAGATCCCAGAGATGCTTGTCGATTTAATCCAGAGAATGTACCTGCATCGTCGGAGTTTTCGGTCGATGTTGCTGCATGAGTGATACTGCTGCTATTCCTGGTTGCCTTGTCGAGTAAAGTGGAAGGAGGACGTTGAGTTGGTCGAGCTGGTACAATTTGTTCAGAACCGTCACGATCATTGTTCCTTGGTGTCGTCTTTGCAACAGTAGCATTCATTTCATCTTGACTATACAACTTGTGGTCGGTTTCATTGGTGTAAACAGCATCCGAAGGTGTCGCAAGTTTCATGGACTTATCAAGTGAGATAGGACCATCATCATTAAGACTACCGAGCCAATCATTGTTGTTATCCACTGCTGCGTTAGAAGCAACGTTTCGGTATTCTGTTGCTGCTGATACTGCTGCCATGCCGATATTTC
This sequence comes from Chlamydoabsidia padenii, assembly GCA_025330725.1. Lineage (NCBI taxonomy): Eukaryota > Fungi > Mucoromycota > Mucoromycetes > Mucorales > Cunninghamellaceae > Chlamydoabsidia > Chlamydoabsidia padenii. The sequence goes on along the minus strand of JAIWND010000031.1, from coordinate 166,505 downwards.
TGGTGCCATGTCGTACCTGAGAATCCTTGGGAGAGTTTGAAGTTGCAATCAAGCCGCCATGTTGTTCTTCGTTATATAATCTAGCACCAATTCCATCATCGATAGGGTCAGTACCAACATCAATCATTGAAGGGAGAGCAGTTGTTACTTCATATTGGGTCGCAACATCCTTGCTGTCGATGACTGATTCATGCTGCGTCGCGGTGTCGATTGTCAAAGGAGTGACATCATATTGTGTTTCCTGGTCAACGGATGTGTATTCATATTGTACTGAAGTGTCCACCAAGTGAGACTCGTGTTGTACGCCCGTATCCATAGTCACTATTTCATCCACCTGAGATGCCATATCGATACCTTCACAACTGCATTGAATACCCTGGTCCATAGTGGGGATAGAAGACCTTTCGAGAACTGCTTCTTCCTTGGCCTTCGCTGTTGCTGCTTCAACCGCCGCCGACATTGCTGCTATAGATTTCGCTTCGGCATCTTTTGCTGCTTGTTTTGCTGCTTCATTTGCTTTTTCTGTTGCCGTCGCCACTGCTGCTGATAATAGCAGTTCCGATTTAGCTTCAGCTTCGATTGTCGCTTCATGTTTTGCCGATTCCACCGCCCTGGAGAGTTCGAATGCTGCTTCTTCCGCGGCCTTGGTAATTGCTGATTCTACTGCCCTAGAGAGTTCGAGTGCTGCTTCCTCGTTGGCCTTGATTGTCGCTGATTCCACTGCCCTGGAGAGTTCGAGTGCTGCTTCCTCGTTGGCCTTGATTGTCGCTGATTCCACTGCCCTAGAAAGTTCGAGTGCTGCTTCTTCCTTGGCCTTGATTGTCGCTGATTCCACTGCTGCTGCGATTGCTACTGCTGTGTCCTTGTTGACCTTGGCTGTTGTGTCCGCTTCGGCTTGGGTCACTGCTTTTGCTGTGTTCACTTCCACTTCAGTTGCCAATGTTGCTTTAGTTTCAGCGATCGCATCTTCCCGGGCTGCTAGTACGGCTGCTGATAGTGCTATTGCTGCTTCTTCATTGGCTTTAGCTGTTGCTGATTCCATTGCTTCTGATAACGCTATTGCCGCTTCTTCGTTGGCTTTCAGAATGGCTGATTCCACCGCTGCTGATATGGCTGCTGCTGATTTGGCTTCGGCTTCCATTGTTGCTGATTCCACTGCTGCTGACAAAGCTATTGCCGCTTCTTCGTTGGCTTTAACTGTTGCTGATTCCACTGCTTCTGATAACGCTATTGCCGCTTCTTCATTGGCTTTCAGAATGGCTGATTCCACCGCTGCTGATATGGCTGCTGCTGATTTGGCTTCGGCTTCCGTTGTTGCTGATTCCACTGCTGCTGATAACGTTGCCGCTGCTTCTTCGTTTGCTTTTAAAGTTGCCAATTCCACCGCTGCTGTTATGGCTGCTGCTGATTTCGCCTCGGCATCCATTGTTGCTTGGTGTTTCGCTAATGCCACTGCTGCTGCTTTGTCTTCTTTGGCCTTGGTCGCTGCAGCCGCCATTGCTTCAGCTGATTTGGTATCCGCCTCTTTCGTCGCTGCTGATACCGCCGCTGCCAGAGCCAAGGAATCCGCTTCTTCGTCACGAGGTTGAATCAAGTCGCATTGGCATTCTTGATGGACAGAGTCGGGTAGATAGGTCTGTAGTGCCACATCCACCGTGGGTGCAGAGTCGGTTTGGGTGATGGTCTCACACGAAATTACTGGGGTTTGGTCCATGCTGAGCTGCGCGTGACTAGTCCAACCGGTAGATTTGTCGACATGTGCTTGATGCCATTGTTCCAATTGATAAAGTTTCTCCAGTTGTTGCTCATAGTGGTGTTTATCATGGACAATGATGATATCGTCCGTCATGACCCCCATTTCAATCGCCGTGTCGTTAATTTTCGCTGTGCTTTGAGAGAGTTCCAAGGATAACGAGGTGAAACCGGCGGGAGCATTGTCGTCGTCTTCTTCAGATACCGAGGAATAAGAGTATGCATCATCATCATCATCATCGTCATCAAAGCTATCATTATCACCACCATGATGTTTGGATGATATCGATCTGGAAGAAGATAGAGGAGGAGTGCCATTACTGTTGTTGCTGTTGCCCATACCACCTCTGTGTAGTTTCCTAGTTGCCCGACGATGTTGTTTGACTTTACGCTTCTTTTGATCATCCAAAGAGCCATTCGCCGAAACACCACCTTGATGAGAGCCAGGAGCGTCCACCCAGAGATGAGGATCATTTTGCAATTGTTCAATGGTTTCTTGAGATTCCGCCAGTAATTTCTTGAATTCAAACTTTTCCGTCTTTTCTTTGTGCAGATGAGACCGAAGATTAGACACCATACGATGAGCGTGTGCCAATGATGTTTTTAGGGTTTCGACCTCCATGGCTTGAGCCGTACGACCACCAACAGGAGATTGCTTGGGTGAGGAAGGAGGTGAATTGGATGATGTCCCGGATCGGTAGTGAGGATCTTGACTAGACGAAGGATCAGAGTCATCCGATTCAAGTGGACCACTCACATTGTTGTTGTTGGTGGTGGTGGTCCCAGAGGTGGCTGCCGATTGATGTTTACCGAGCCGAGATTGAGCCTTGGCAATAGCGAGTTCTGACGTCAAGGTGTCGATATGTTTGGCGTGTTGTTGAGCTTCACGTTGTAACCCTGCACAATGACGGCGCAAGCTCGTCATATCTTGTTCATGTCGTTGTTTCGTTGTTTCCAGTAATGCTGTGAGTTTTTCTTCCCGATCGCGCAGTTGATCAATATCGCTTCGTAGATCGTGAGTTTGCTTGGTCAATTTGGTTTGTTCGCTTGTCGCCTTATGAAGATGTTGTTGAAGTTCGGTCACGCTGAGTGTCAGTTCTTGTTTCGTCAGTTCCAGGTTCCACGTTTCTTCCTTGAGTTTTTCTGTTACCCACAAAAATATATATATATATATATATATACCGTTAGTACATTTAATCCCTCTCAAACACAAGTTGAATGTTTTTTTTTTTACCTTCATTTTCTTCTCGCTGACGAAGTTGCTTGGCCATTGCTTCAGCAGAGCGTTCCAGATCCGCCTTTTGTATTTCCAAAGCCCGTAGCTGTTCTTCCTTTTCTTGTAAGATGGCCTGCATTTTGCGGACCTCAATCAACAACCCTTGACCGATTTCAGTGGCGAATTCAATATCAGTGTTGCGTCGATCATTGTTGGGTACCTTTGATCGTCGTTTAGTAGGTGTCGAGCCAGAAGGTGGAGGAGGTAGTGGCAAAAGAGAAGAAGCAGTAGTGTTAGGTGGTAAAAGTGTCGATGTGGATGGACTTGGTAAGATATCTAGACCCCTTTGAGGAAATGGCTATAATGAAGAATAGGAGTTGAATCAAGGAGAAAGTAGAGAAGGGGAGCATAGAGAGTTAATAACAATTGTATTCGTACTATGCATATTTGTATAATTTATAAGTCATACCTTGTCCTTTCGTTGTTGGCCACGATAGGTAGCTAGATCCCGTTCCAAATGTCGAATCTTGTCAATGGTAGCAGGAGATATATCGTCAGCAAGTTGTTGATGTTGTTGGACTTGATGTATTTGCTGATCCAGTTCGACAAGTTTATCTCGAATCTGACTGATTTGGCGAGTGAGCACGTTCTTTTGAATCCCACTTTCACAGTCTTGACATTGTTGTTCTTTATCCGCCAATTGTTGTTCCAGATCCAGTTTAGTTTGTAAAAGTTGTTCTAGTGTCAATGTTGCTGATCGAGACGATGAAGGCGTAGGTAACATTGGTGTTTTAGAAGGTCGATGCAGAGGTGTTGACCGAGTTGGTTGAGGTGTTTGTTGTTGTTGGGAATTCATCATAAAGGTGTATAAAGGAATGTATAGGATAATAAGTCAGTAAAGTATAAAAGAAGGGAGGTGGGTGTGATTTATTATGGTAAAGTAAAAGGAATGAAGAGGGGTACTGTGTTTCAGTTGTAGTGTCAAAGATAGAATGACCTGAGAGATTACGTGTTTTTTTTGCAGGACAGGTGTAAAAAAAAAAAAAAAAGCAGGTTCAAAAAGAAGAAAAAGAGGTATATCAGTTTCTTTCTCTTCTTCTCTGGTATCTTTTTCCGCCTAAACAGTCAAGTATAGGAGCAGCAAAAAGTAATTTTTTGAAAAAAAAAAAAAATAATAATAAAAAAAAAAAAAAAAAAAAAGAAGAGGGAATGGTTAAAGAAGAAGAAATAAAATAAAAAATGGGAGGAAAAGAGAAGAGAAAAAAAAGGAGCGCTCTTGTAATTTTAATTATGGAGAAATTGGCTGTCACATGGTCGGGTATGATAAATCAACCTATCATATCATACAAGGGATGAGGGGCAACTGGTACCCACCACTACCATTGTAACATGTAGTCAAGTTTGTTTCAAAGCAACCAGAGTGAAATCTCACTCCTTTGCATCAAATGACAAGGGAGTAAAAGCCCTAATTAGCAAGTCGGAGATCAAATCATTGTATGCAGAGTTCGTTTCAAAGTGTGTTTTTAATTTTCAAGTGATGATGATGGAGATGAGATATAATGTACAAAAGAATAGTCTATAAAAAGAGGTGTGAAGAAATTAAAAGGGTGGTAGTGATATCAAACATAAAAGTATACTATAAAAATAAAATAAAAGAGAGGGATTATAACTACAAACTAATTATCAGTCTACTATTTGTTGTGTTAACAGCCATGATAGCAACGGAATTGGTGTTTCAACTTTGCATCCACCCATAATCGATTCCCCCGAGTCCCATCTGACCTTGACTGGACGAGATAATCATACAATAGTTTATCCACCTTGTCCTTTTGATTTGCCTGCCGCCATACGTCCATCATGGCGCACCAAGTCACCGTAGTAGGCGGATGACGATCAGATTGTTGCATCAAGTCAAATATTTGCTGGGCCGTATCCACATGTCCATGTTTCCCAAATAGATCAATGAGTGCAGTGTAGGTATAGGCGTTGGGTTCAACGCATGTGGCGAGCATTTCTTGATGTGATTGCAAGACAAAAGCCAAGTCGCCCTCCGATGTCCGTGGTGTAGCAGTGGATTTCAAGGTCAACAACAAAGTAAACAAGGTCGTATCCGTCTTGACCCCCGCCATGATACATTGATTGGCAATCCGCTGGACGGCTTCCATCATATTCGTTTGGTAGTGATGTTTCCCCAAAGCCTTGAGGACATTGCTGATGATAACTTGGTTAGGTGTCAATCCTTGTCGTAAAAGTGTCTGGAACCACCGCAAGACCCCACGTACATCATTCCGTTTGCCAAAAGCTTCAATCAAATTGCTGTAGGTATATAAATTGGGCGACACCACCTTGATCATTGATACATCATGTTGTTGTTCCTGTTGCTGTTGTTTATACTGCTGCTGGATCTGCTGTTGCTGTATCATCAGGTTGTAATAATGCCGACACGTTTTGAGTTGTCCCACATGACCAAAGCACCGTATCATTTCACTATACGTCGCCTCGTCTGGTTCCAAGTCCAAAGCATGCAAGGTATCCCAGATATAAACCGCCCGTTCCGTTAATCCTTGTTGACCAAACACATGAAGAACCGCGTTAAAGGTTGGCACAGTGGGAGGCACTCCGACCGTAAGCATCTGTTCAAACACCTCCAGGGCACGATCATACTGTCGATGGGAAGAATAGGCTTTGATGAGATTACGGTAGGTTGTTTCGTTCTGTGGCAATCCACGTTGGTGCATGGTGTCCAATATCTTGTGTGCCGTGTCAAGATCAAAAGGTAAAATCCGCCAAATCAATTCGTCAATCGTGTCCGCCCGAGGTGTGTTGCTGCTGTCACGTAAAAAATCCTGCACCAATCGTCGACCACGCTTGGGTTGGCGATGATCGTATTTGCTGTAGATGGTGGCTATCCACTCTATCGCCTCTGCTGTCAGTACTCGTCCTTGTTGGCATGGTATCCCTTCGTGTGATGTCGTGATCAATTGCACCATATCCTGTCGCTGTTGTTCGTTCAAGAATCGTTTTTCTGTGCCAAACACCAATGATAGAAGCTTGAGGTAATGATTCCGAGTAATGATGCTAGGTGCTCCCACAGGATCTTCTGCCAAGAGTTGTGTATAGTACTTCCATGCTGATTGTTGGTGCTTTTGTTTTAAGGCTTGTTGTAGACGTTTATATGTTGGAATGGTTCGTCGTGGAATCGAGTTGATGAATACACTTTTGGGTTGTCCGAGTTGTTGTTCCACGTAGGATGCCACCTTGTCGAGTTGTTCCTGTCGCATGGCAATGACATTTGGATGAACTGCCAGATCTTTAGCAAATAGTAATAATGCATATAGTTCGGTACAGTGGTTGTAGGGCACAGTGACTAGGTCTGGTAATGAGCTGTTGTCATCATTTTGTTGTGCGATACTGTGTTTATCTGTAGTTGTTGATGAAGATGAGGCTGTTTCGTTTGTAGAATCAGGTCGATGGTAATATGTGTCCAGAGACGTGTTATTTGTCAAGGTACAAAAGAGCTGCCAAGATTTTCCTGCCTGCTGTAATCGAAGAGCTTGTTCAAGATCGGATAGTGCAATGTGATCGGCAAAGTTGAATACTGCCAGTGCACCATATAGCTGAGAAGAAGGAGTGGGTATGTCAGCCGATCGAGATTGTCCCAACGCATCTAGGTGGGTGGTAATCGAAGGAGTCAAAGTGTTATTGGTGGCAGCACAAGAAGTGGCAGAATAATAAAATCGTGATGATCGCTGTTGATTATGATGGTATTGTCGTGTTTTGTAAAGTCGAGATTTGACCATGGTTTGTTCACCAAAACAATCAAGCAGATCGCGAAGATGAGATTGCCAGCAGCAAGTTGATATAGTTGTCAAAGGTCGTTTGTGGTGTCGTTGTTGTGACAGGAGCGGAGACGACGCATCTTTTAAATGTGCCACTGACTTGCGCATGGAAGAGTGAGGGAGGTGCACAAGAGGGACAGAAGCGGCTTTATGTCAAGCTTTTCTTTTTTTTTCAATCACGGTCGACAATGGTGAATGATTGGAAAAAAGGAGTGTGGGTATTTGAAGAAGGGTCCAATGTCAAAAATCTTTCTCCCCCTTCCCTTAAAATCAAAGCAAAAGAATTAGGCAGGTGACTGCTCAGGGATTTTTTTTTTTGAGCTGACGCCACTGAGGTTGAAAACCTTGACCTGTCAACCGATTTGAAAACAATGTAATACTGACCTAAACATATATCATCTTAGTATGACCACGACCACATTGAATCATTACTTTGTTGATATAATACTGAGCTTATTATATCATACATTGTTGCTAAAGTCAAAAAATGGCATAAATGGATTTTCAAATCCCGACATTCGAGCTGTCAAAAAAAAAAAAAGCTATCATGCCGAAAATGAGTTTGCCATTCCTTTAGTTTACGACCGTATCTTTCTTAATGCAGTAAACAAAGGCAATAACAAAAAGACAGCAATTCTAGTGAGCATTCTTTGTTTTTTTGCTTTTTCTTTGCTTTTAACAATGGAAAAAATCAATGACCGGGAAAATCGATCTTCTTGTCAGATTACCACTCCCCAGCTCAAACAAAGTCTCGTTGTTCTAACTTGTTTTCAAGCGGTATGTTATCAAATATCACCATGCAATCAACAGATACTTATCATTTAATTGAAAACAGATCCGGACATTATGGCAGGTGTGGGACTCGTTTGACAGCCGATGGCCAGGTAAGAGAGTTCCTCTTTCTTTTTTTTGGCCCTGATAGAGTGATAATTGGGCTAATGTTCGTCATTCAACCTATGTAGTAACTATTCAAAACACAATTCAACCTATCACTTATATTTCTTGCAGTCTCGTTGTCTTGTTGATGTTGATCAGCACGAGCTCTACCTACAGTGTGTATAAAGTAAGTGTCGAAGCGGAATTTGAAAGTAGGAAGGGTCCAGTGTTTGACTCTTTTTTTTTTTGTATAGGGCCAACATCGATCAGTAACCATTGGATGGTGGGCTTACTATATAGTGACAACATTTTACATTATTGTGAGCTTTTTGTTCGTGTCCCTACTTTACATGAACAAGAGACATTTTATCACAGGCTGTTCTATGGATCGAGGAGCTGATAATGAAGAGGCGGTGAGGGTGGGTGGGGCATGCTCCCATATCTGGCAAGCAATGGTGATCTGGGCTGTCTTGGATATCATGGTGAATCTTGTAGTCAATGTAAGTTGATATAAACAAAGTAAAGCATTGTTTATGTAATCAGATGTTTTCTCAACTATGAATATTAGACCATGTTCATTTACATATTGTATAGATGTCGAGTGGATCAATACTGCTTTATCCAATTCACCCGAGAGCAGTCAACTACATTCAAGCTTAGTCATTCTACTACAACAACTCTTAATGATATTAATAATGACGACGAGTTTCATGTAATAGACTTGAACAAATAGTAAATAACATTAGCCTATTGTCATTTTATAGCATGCAATGTCGGGGGTTGAATATTGGCCTTGAGTGGGAGTACGGATAGTGGGGAAAAGGCGGGGAATAGGATACTGGAGTGTATGACAGACCGAAAATAATGGTAATGAAAGAAACGCTTTATGAAGTAATTACTTCTTCTCGAACCAAGGAGAGAGAGTCATTTTGCTATTTTGATGTAAAATCATCTGACCCCTCAATTCATGCTGGTACAAAATATTAAATGTCCGCCTTCCACCCCTTTTTATTTTCTCACCAGACCCACCCACCAATTTTTATAGCAATCATGACAACTAACATTCCATAGAACTATGATGTTACATATCTCTTACCCAAAAGAGAGAGAGAAAAAAGGAGCGGGATTTCAATTCCCTAAAGTCACAGAGAAGGATTAACAAAGTACCGAAGCTCTTTTTAGTTCCTCTTCTTTCTCTTTTAACTATCTCGATATGAATTGATCCCCTCCCCCCTTCTTCTATCAAGTCCATCTTATGTATCGCTCTATTCTACCAACCTGATTTCAAAACTCTACCACTCCATCTCACTCAGCATCTACGACTGTTTCTTTCACCACACAACTGAAGCAACATCTGTCACCACGTTGGGTACTGTTGATCTTCTACGAAATGACTGGACTCGTGATGGAATTTAATCTCTCTTGTTGAATCCAAAGTACTATCGTGTAGGTAAGAAAGAACAAAGAGACTCATTGTGTGTGCTTACAAGTGGTTGCCTACTTGGAATTATGACGGGTCCACCTACTCACATTTATACATGTATCATTATCATCAACCATATAGGCTCAAACTCATTGTGAAAACGTCAATCCTCGCTAGATGCAATAGGTGACACTGCTATTCAACAAAATGGGGGGGGGGTGACTGTACCGAAGAATGACCTCAGTACTTTAAAAACAAGACAAATATAAAAACTCAAATGGATAATCTTGCAAGTTTGCAAGTAAAAGGTAATGAATAATACAGCGATAACTCTCATTCTTTGCTGTGATGGTGAATGAGTTTTAGATTCTGCATGGGCGCTGGTTGGGGACAAGACTTTCTTTGGTAAGGAGGACATGTTAACTAACCCATCTATACCCAAGGTTGCGGGGATTATAATTATCACCTTGGACACATCGCGCTACCTACTTCAAGATCCATCGTCTTGACACGTTCCTTATGATGAACGAATGGATATCATCAACAACTGGCTGGGGTGGCAAAACTCGTTTTGTTGCCAAGTGATATATAATGATACATATTACTCTTGATTCAAATATAGATCTTGTACCCAAGCCTATTCACTCACTTTGATCAAATCAGCCCAGTATAGATACATATGATAAAATCCTACCATTCCTCTATTTATAGATAATAGTTTAACTCTTTACTAAATAAAAACCAATCTTTTAAAATTGACATGTCCTTTAAATAACTGTAGTGTGTGTGTGTGTGCCTTGGAAGGCTGTGAACTAAAAATGAACTTTGGTATCAAAAATTGTTACACAACAAAAAGTTTTTTTTTTTTTTTTTTTTTTTTTTCACCCTCCTTAATTCATTCTTTCCTTTTCACTTCTTTCGCTCTCACTTCTTTTTTTTTTTTTTTTTTTTTTTCTTCTTCTTCTTCTCTTCTTCTTTTCTTTACCACCACTGTTTTTTTTTTGTTACCTTATTAACCAAAAGCATTCAAGTAACATAACTTGCCATCTTTTATATATACTATTGTATAAAAGGACGACCCATTAATACCCCTTCCCTCTCCTTTTCTCTCTCTCTTCTATTAAACTACCTTTTTTATTTATCATCTGGTCACATTCTTATAATCCTTTATCAACACCGCCTCTGCCTAACTTTTAATACAACAATAAAGTTAGACATTCCACCTCAATACACCAACGACCTAACTCCCTACTGACTATACTTCTTCTTTTAAAACATATATCCAGTCAGTAAGACAGGTACGAAACGATGACTTTATTATTAACACTTGTACTAATGTCGTTATTTATATTTATATTTATCTGTGTGTAGACTATGGGGCAAATCTTGACAAGCTTAAATAACATTCGTAGCAATGAAGTAATGGTGCCTGAACTTGGCTTTGACATTGAAAGTAAGTTATTGGATATATATATATATATATATATATATATAACGGCAGAATACTAAAATTAATTAACTTGTTGTATTACCTTGGACCGCTCATACTCTGGTTTAATATATGATAGATGCCTCACCAAGCGCAGCAGAAAAAGCATTATACCAGGAACTATCATCACAACTGGTAAAACCTAGTCAACCTCTTCTTCGAGCTTTGGAACGATATCAACCATCATCCGACCTTATCCGAAATGCGATCGCCACTCCAAGTATTGAAAATGAAAACTTGGCTTGGGAATCTGTCTTGCCCACTGTGGATATGTTACGTGAAATGTATGACTATGCTAATCATTTGCGTAAGTAGTTATTTTGGATGAATGGACAAACTGATATTAATACTGGGTTTATCTATCTCTCTATGTATATAAATAGAAAAAGGCATTCCTGAACTATTGAACATACTTTGTCAAGGCGATGTGAATAAGAATCTACAAACACATCAAGGATTGACGAAACTTTTTGCTGATGTCTTGGACTTTGTCTTTGAATTTGATCATCTAAAGGTAAATAGTGGAATCTCTTGCTTATTCTTACCTTAGTAACCACCACCTTTTATTTTATTTTTCCAATTAGATGCGAAACCCAACACTCCAAAATGACTTTAGTTACTATCGACGCATGTTACAACGAGGACGATATAGCTCCAATAATGCCAACAACAATAACACTAAAGAAGAAGTATCGGATTTACGAAGTGCCATGGTGGAAGACGATCAAGCCAATACCATCTCATTTTTTATTGCCTATCCTACTCCTTTGCTAAAATGTGTGATCGAGACAACGACAAATTACGTGAAAAAGAACTGTTTACAAAAAGGTGTTGGTGAATGTTTGGCTGCTGTTTGGGCGACATGCTTTTATACTGTAAACAAGAAAAAGTAAGTAGGGAAACGAGGAAAAAAGGGTCTTTTTGACTAATGATCATATACTTTTTATTTTATTTTTTTAGATCACAACGACCTGAAGTATCGGCTTTTTGTCTCAAGGTGATGGTGGTGACGATTATCCTTTATGATCATATTGATCCAAATGGTGTATTTACAAAAGACTCTCCTATTAATGCAAGTATTCTACTATCATCATTAACAATAAGGTGACTAATATTCTTCTTCTTCTTATTCAATAGATCAAGAACTCAGTGAAAATGATACAGACCATTAATATGTTGGATATACCTACGGAGTCAAGTGCTTCCCATTTGATGTATGCCTTGCGATACAACTCAAAACATCTGAATGATGACAAGACACCCAAAGGTGTAAGAAACATGGTCTTGGCTGCTTGATGTGCTTCTCTCTCTTATGGTTATGTCCACTCTCCTCCTCCCTCTTCTTATTCACTCACTTTTTTTTATTACCCTCTCCATTACCTTTAAAACACAATCTTACATCCCCTATCTTATTCTACTCTTTATCTTTATTATTACTTCTCATCTATTGTTATTATCGTCCCTTATTACCACCTTCTCTCCTTGTCATTAAAAAAAAAAAATTAGTATCTCACTTTACGCCCTTACTCTCTTACCTTTGCTGTTAGTTTATATACTCCTCTCTTTTACACTTTACTCTTTATCACTAGTCTTTTTATTTTTATTATTTTTATTATTATCTATTTAAATAAAATAGTACTAATCTTCAAACTGTCTTTTCTTAACACAATGATATATGGTCGTACTAACTTGATTAATCAGGCGGGGAATAGGAAGGAGGGGCTGATCATAAATTGGCACAGTTGTCGTAGTCTAAAATTGGCAAATGACCATTCGGTTTCCAAATGAGCCCCAATCAAGTAAAGGATGAACATGAAAAAAAGCTTATTGTCAACTTATCGTGGGGTGCATCATCGACTATGCATATCCATATTATGCTATACAATGAAGGTGCCTGCATGCTCCTGGTAGATTGTTCTTTTTTTTTTTTTTTTTTCAATCCCAGGCTTCAATTCTATATGTAGACTGCAACAATGTTGGTAGAGCACCGGAGTTTGAATTCCGGATTTTGTTCATAGGAAAAAACGTGTCGGCTCCAATTTCCTTCTCTTCTTCTTTTTCTTTTCTTTGTTTTCGTACTCTTCATTTTTTTTCCCTCCCCTTCTCCTTTTGTTTTATTACCCATACCCTTGGGTTTCTCGTATCTTCTTATATTCCTTCCTTCTCTCCTCCTTCCTTCATACATACATATCATACATACAGACATCAATTAAACGACTTTGTCCTCTTTGATATCCAATTCATCATCTAACTTTTTTTTCTTTACATTCAGGTAAAAAGCCAACAGGATAGTAATAGCCGAAAAGTGCATCAGTTTTACTGTCTTTATTAATGCTATCCAATATGTGTTCTAACCAATACCTTTATATTTATATATATACTATCTATTTTTTCACCCTTTGACGATGAACATCATTCTAAATACACCACAACTCACTCTCCTATCTTCGTCAACTGTATGGCCTGACACTTATTATGGGTTTGACCGACCTTATTTCTGTTACACGACTGTATTGGCCATCTTTTTCCTTTTTTAGCCTTTAACAAGACGAAAAAAAGATGATGCTCTATAAACTGGTCGTATTGGGTGATGGTGGTGTAGGCAAAGTAAGTAGACATCAATTGGAAAATGGTAGTATACTCACTCTACCTTTCATATTATTATTCTTTTTTTATATAGACAGCTTTAACTATTCAGGTAAACAAGCATGAGAACGATCAGAGGATGAACCTTGATTAACATTGTCTCTTTTTTATCCTAGCTTTGTTTGAACCATTTTGTTGGTAAGTGAAACCCTATTGTAATATGGAATGGAGTAATGATTTCTCACCTTACTTGACTATTCATCAATAAAGAAACATATGATCCTACCATTGAAGATTCTTATAGAAAACAAGTAGTCATCGATGATCAACCTTGTGTATTAGAAGTATTGGATACTGCTGGTCAAGGTAAGTGGTGGCAGACAGTAAAGTTATATATATATATATATATAAATGAAAACAAACTTTTTACTATTGTTTATTAGAGGAATACACTGCACTTCGCGATCAATGGATAAGGTAAGACGACCAGCAGTTTGTTTTTTGGATCTCCGTTGATAGTCAACATCTATTTTATGTAGGGACGGTGAAGGCTTCTTGTTGGTATATTCGATCACTTCTCGCTCAACATTTGATCGTATCGAACGATTCCGGGATCAAATCTTCCGTGTCAAAGATGTGGATAATGTCCCTTTGATGTTGGTAGGCAACAAATGCGATAAGGTGACTGAACGGGATGTTCATCGTGAAGAAGGATACGCTATGGCCAAACGTCTTGCTTGCGACTTTATTGAAACCTCCGCCAAAACATGTGTCAATGTGGAACGATCTTTTTACCAAGTAGTCAAGACTATCCGGGCTCAACGTGAAGGTCTACGTGCTGGCACTAAATCAAAACCCAAAAAGGACAAGAAAAGCAAATGTTTGATTCTTTAGATTAGATTTTTTATTTTTATTTTTATTTAATGCCTTTTATCCACCATAACAATTTATTATCATTACTATTACATACAGTTAACATTGCCCTTCTTCTCCTTTACCTTACCTTTTCTTTTATCACCCATCTTCATCTTTATTCACTATCTTCATGCTTAATCAATAAAAAAAAAACTAGATGGTGTATTATCGCACTGTCTGCAAATGTATGTAGTCTCGTGAAGGGTTAATTTTTACACCCCGAATTTGATCTGTCGGCGAATAAAAATGCATCCCACTTGGTGGTATTTTTATTTTGCTTTCTCTTTTCTATTCATTCATTTTATTCGTCTCAACACATTGACTTGTATCATATACTTTACAACACTTTATAAACATGGGAAAAGCACAAAGTAAACTTAATCCTGACCAACTTAGCGAACTACAAAAGTGCACTAAATGTAAGTAAAAGGGTCAATTCAGTATACCACATCTTATATACTAACCATATTTATATTTGTTTCTTACTCTAGTTGACAAGAAAGAACTTCAACAATGGTAAGGCATTAAACGCTTTAGTTGACATGATGCTACGGTACTCATCTCTTGATTAAATATATAATAATAGGTACAAGGGCTTTTTGAAAGACTGTCCATCGGGTCTATTGGACAAGACAGAATTCCAAAAGATATACAAACAATTCTTTCCTTTTGGTGATCCTTCACGGTTTGCTGATTATGTCTTTAATGTATTTGATGGTGATAAGAATGGGACTATTGACTTTAAAGAATTCATCGTGGCGCTCTCGGTGACCAGTCGGGGTCGGATTGATGAAAAACTATATTGTAAGTGAACCCAGCAAAAAAAAATACTATGGAAATGGATGATCTAATGATGACTTTTTATATAAATAGGGGCATTCCAGGTAATAATAATAATAATAATAAAGTGATTGGATGGTATAGACTAATGATTTATTTTATATTCTTACTAGCTCTATGACATTGACAATGATGGATATATTAGTCGGGACGAAATGTTCCATATTGTCGATGCTATTTACAAAATGGTCGGTAGTATGGTTAAATTACCACCTGATGAAGATACTCCTGAAAAACGTGTGAACAAGATATTTAATTTGATGGACACGGTAAGAAGAGACATTTGATCACTACTTTAGAAACTAATCATTCATTATATATATAGGATAACGATGGAAGGTTAAGCATGGACGAATTTAAGGAAGGCTCAAAAAAGGATCCAACCATTGTCCAGGCTCTTAGTCTCTATGACGGTTTAGTTTAGATTAGTTTTTAGTATGTATTGACATCCCTCTCAACTTTGTATACAAGCAATACTCATTCCCTTTTATCACTCCTTCCACCCCCTTTACACACATATATATATATTTATATTTATATACAAATAAATCATATCATATCCTCAATATCATTGTCTTTTTATTATCATTATTTTAATTGTATCGGTAATACATCTTTTAATAGATCCATGTTGTTACAATCTATTGGACAATAGCATCACCTAGTTTATGTCGGATGATATGCTCGGCTTCAGATACAATACGATCCAATAGTTCTTGGCATGATGGAACATCATCGATCAATCCCATCACTGGTCCCGCTGTCCAAACTCCCTATGAGTAAATAGAAACAGTAGTGTTAGTATATACACATCTTCTTTTTCTTTGTCCTTTACAGCATCTGGATCACCCGTTTCATAAACAGTTCGACCCCGAGCACCAGAGACAAGTGGTTGAATATCATCGAAAACAAGGGATTCCTTTTTCGACTTTTCAATCGCATTGACTTCTACTGCCACTGTGTTTTTGAACACCCGCGAAGTGTTTCTGAAAGGACGAAAAATCAAGGTGGTATTGCGTTCATCACTATTCACTAAGGCTTGCTTGATGTTATCATGTACCGGGGCTTCTTTGGTAGCGACAAACCTCGTTCCCATATTGATCCCTATCATAATCGGTGTTTAAAACATTACTCGCGTTTGCATTAATCCTTTTTTTTTTTTTTTTTTTACCTTCTGCACCCAAAGCCAAGGCTGCCACCAATCCTTGCCCATTCCCAAATCCTCCTGAAGCTACAAAAGGAATACTGAGTTGCTTGGATGTTTTAGCCAATAGGATCAAATTGGTGAGATCATCCTCACCAGGATGTCCTGCACATTCAAATCCATCCATGGAGACCATATTCACACCCAATCTCTGGGCTGTCAATGCATGACGAACAGCGACGCATTTATGAATGGTAAATATATTGGCCTCTTTGAACATGGTAATGAATTCACCAGCTACCGTATTAAAAAAAAAAAAAAAAAAAAAAAAAAAGTTAGGCAATGTCGGAGTTTTCATTCCTCTTGATCCACCTACGATTATTTCCTGCGGTTTCCACTATAGGCACCTTTTCGTCAATAATCACTTGAGCATATTCTTTATAAGGAGGTGGAGTGATACTTGGTAACAGAGTGAGGTTGACACCAAAAGGTTGATTCGTCAATGCACGACATGCTTGGATCTCTTCTCGGAGAGCTTCTGGGGTAGGTTGTGTCAACCCGGTCAGAATGCCTAGTCCCCCAGCATTTGAAACCGCCGAGGCTAGACTGGCACGACCGACCCATTGCATGCCTCCCTATAAAATACAATGTTAGCCCCTGGAAAAAAAAAAAGGACACGTCGGGGTTTCAACTCCCCCTCCCCTCTGTGTTTATGACACTCATACCTGAATGATGGGATGGCGGATACCCAGTAGTCGGGTGAGTTGAGTTTGGAGAGGCATGGTGCAGAAAAGAAAAACAAGATGAAGAGTATGAAATGAAAAAATGGGGAAAACAAACTAGCGAAAAATAAAAAGACGAGGTGGTAAATTGAAATAGGCTGACAGTGCCCCATTCTTTTTTTTTTGTTGTCACGCCGTCGGCGATCAAACCCTCTTGCCACATATTCTCACATGCTTGTCTGTACAGAAAACTCCGTTCGGGAAGCGGGATTGCAATTCGGGGTTCCGTTTATGTGATTCACTGTCAAGCTTTATCTGACAGGCACAAAGGCTGCGATTACTTGGTTTACTAAGCAAAGTTGGTTAGGAATCAATCAAGTATCCGCTACTAGATTAATGACACAGTCGTGCTACAGTCAGTGTTAAAGAAGTGTATTGACAGTGTCTATCATCCATGTTACTTTGCAAACAGTTGTCAAATGGTGCAATTCGCCAGACTGTCGGGATTTAATTTAATTTTTTTTTTTTTTAAGAGCGTGGAACTATTTTCTCATTCTCTCTCTCTTTCTTTTATTTTATCTACACAATGACAACAAGCAGCATACAGCCTATCGATAAGGAATCAGTTCATAGGATCTGCTCAGGGCAAGCAGTTCTCGATCTGTCTGGTGCCATGAAAGAATTAGTGGAAAATAGCATTGACGCTGGTGCTACTACGGTCGGTACGTCAAACAATACTACCTACTCACACTGACCCCCTTTTTTCTTTTTAATTTTAGAAATCGTATTCAAGGAAAATGGACTGGAAGGACTGGAAGTGATTGATAATGGCGTGGGTGTTGATCCTTCAAACTATGAATTGCTGGGTAAGCACAATGAAAATAACGATAGTGTTGTTTTAACACTTGCTTTTATTCGACTAGCTCTGAAACATTATACTTCCAAAATTACTGAATTCAAGGATCTTGAACAAGTCAATACATTTGGGTTTCGCGGTGAAGCTCTTAGCTCATTATGCTCTTTGGCCAATTTGGTGGTCCTAACAGCAACAAAAGACCAGGCGCCCAAAGGTGTGCGATTGGAATACAACCACCAAGGACAACTAGTATCTACCAGCGCAGTAGCACGATCGGTGGGCACCACTATACAACTTGCTGATCTGTTTGGTTCTCTACCGGTCCGGCAACGCGAATTCAAAAGAAATGTCAAACGGGATTATGGTAAAGCTCTCTCTTTAATCCAAGCTTATGGGATCATCTCTACTGGTGTCAGGATTGTCACAAGTAACCAATCGTCTAATGGGTAAGAAGAAGAAAAACTATATAGATAGATCACTGACTACTTTTTGTGTGGGGTGGATTTATTAGATCAAAGATGCGCGTCTTATCGACAACAGGCAACTCGTCTCTGCGTGAAAACATTGCCAATATCTTTGGAGCCAAATCTGTCACACAGTTGGTGCCTTTTGAGGTGGATCTGGTGGTAAAGGACTCGAATGAAGAAACCCCGGAGCAAAGGTAAGTAGGAATATATAAATTAATCAGGGATTATCTCATCCTCCTTATTTATTTTATAGCAACAGTCTTGGATGTGTCACCGGATTGATCTCAAAGCCAGAGTTTGGCGCAGGCAGACAAAAATCAGATCGACAATACTTTTATATAAATGGTCGACCATGTAATTTACCAAAGGTAAGGTAGAAAACACAGTGTAAAGTTTATTCTCATCTCTCACTTTTTTTGTTTTAGATGTCCAAGATATTCAATGAAGTCTATAGGAACTATATCGTCAATCAATACCCTTTTGTTGTAGCAAACTTCAAGATACCCACAGGTAAGGATCTATATAGCCATTGATGTCTTTTGACTTTTTGTTTGTTTGTTTTTTATAGATTCCTATGATGTCAATGTTAGTCCTGATAAACGAACTATATTCTTACACGATGAAAAGAAAATAGCAGAAATGATTATGGTAAAACTCGAATTCATACATGATTCTTGGTTAAAAGTAACTCACAATTCTTTTGACATCTTGACATAGGCTGGACTTGCTGATCAATTGGAACCAAGTAGATCAACATTCGATATCAATCCACTCGTCTCTCTTTCCGACAATAACGAGGACACCAGAAGAACAACAAGAGTAAATTCATTGGCTTCTTCAATGACAACAACGACTTTATCTCTTTTGGAATCTTTTGCTCATACATCCGGAAAGGCATATCGACCATCAACAGCGCCTAAATCAAACGGGAAACGATCAGCAGACAACAACAATACACTACTTGGTTATGTTAAACGATCAAGGACAACAACAGCAACGGAGAACAACGACATTGTGCTAGATAGTGGAACCGCTACATCTATGGATACTAGTATTTGTGAAGAACAAGAACAAGATACTATGATACCAACGGACGAACCAACACCTACCGAGGAAGAACGACCATCGCTCACTCGCAGCATATGGAGGTCGATGGATGAATACATTTCCATCAAAGTACAATTATCACATCTTGGACGAAACTCCCAACTTCAAGAGGATCCGACCATAACCATTTTGGAATCTTCACTTAAACATGCACATATTGGCACCAACGACAATGAATTGGCCACGGTGACTCTAAACAGGGTAATCAACAAGAGCGACTTTGCAAGGTTCCAGGTGATTGGACAATTCAACCTTGGCTTTATCATTGGTTTACTGGATGGCTATGATTTGTTTATCATTGATCAACATGCGGCGGACGAAAAGTATAACTTTGAAACATTACAAGCAACCACTCGACTGGAGGGGCAGCAACTGATCAGGCAAGTCGTCTTCTTTATTATAACAGCATATACTAATCACCTCTTAATAGACCACAGACGGTTGATTTGACAGCCTCCGAGGAATTGTTGGTGATGGACAATTTGGATATCTTTCGCTTCAATGGATTCAATATAAAAGTCGACGAAGCAGCCGAACCGACAAGACGCATCTCTGTATTATCTCAACCTTTCAGCAAAAACACAATGTTGGATAAAAAAGGCAAGTAATTGGAAAAAGAGGAACATTGTCACTAAATATATATATTCATAGATATCAGCGAACTTGTGTGTTTGATTGGTGAAAAGCCTGGTGAAATGGTACGATGTCATCGGATTAGGGCCATGTTTGCATCAAGGGCATGTCGTAAATCAGTCATGATTGGTGATCCACTTAACAAGCAGCAAATGACAAGGGTAAGGACAAAAATGATGTATTTGAGTGGGTACTGATACAATAGATCTTGTATAGGTCATCCGCCATATGGGGGAAATCGATCAACCTTGGGTAAGTACGAACTATATTCATCTATCATTAACTAACCCGTCTCTCTCTCTCTCTCTTTTTTTTAAAAAAAAAAACATTCTAGAACTGTCCACATGGTCGACCGACAATGCGACATTTAATGACACTGACTAATCTCAAGAAAAAAACAAGCAATTGCCGAATACGACCTCTTTTATGCCGTGGGTCATTATTTAACTAGTATAGACTTGCTACATAGTCATACCCCTTTTGTGTATATCTGTAATGTCCCATTCATGTTTTAATTAATAAATAAAGTTTTATGTTAAATATAAAAGTTGGTAATTTTATTGTTGGTCTCCATCATCCTACACTAGTTGAAGGAAGAGGCCACTATTGATGTGTGATAGCTGCATAAATCGGGTTTTAAATATGTAAAGTCCGAATGGGGTAGATATACTTTTTATTTTAACAAAGAGAATTGGGAATAAAATAAAACCTATAATTATACTATACAAAAATACTATACTAGTTGACCGAATCATCTCGGGTAGTCGCGGAACATGGAGTTGAAGACATTAGTAGTATACCCCGGATTACGTTGCTTGGACCCCCACCGACGCATCAACTCAGGACTTAGTGCATGTTGCTGACGCCTATATTCTTCTTGAGGCAACCGCATGATGGTGATGATCATTTTCGTGGTAGACCATAAACTTTTATACATCACCGCGGTTTTCGACAATGGATTGACAATCACCGTACCCGGCAACCCCTTTTCCTTGTCCAGAGTCACCGCTCGATGACCATGTCGATCGGCATGGTTGAGTTTACGTTGGTTTTGGATCTTGAAGGTGCACCAGGCGGTTTGAAAGTTTTCCGTGGGAGTCACATAGCACCACACGTACATCAACTGTTGGAATTTTTCCACCATTTCTGCCAATTTGGGGTGTTCACCGTGATGGAGGTCGGTCATCATCATCATCATATCCGAGGGAGGCATATAGGGAAGTCGGCTGGGCATACCGTAGGGTGTCGGCATCATCATGGATTGATTCGAGTTTTTTCCACCAATACCAAATAAGTTCCAGATCGAAGGTTTTCGTCGCACCATAGTACCTTGTTCATTTAATGGTGGAAGTTGTCGTTCGGCAGCAGTATTGGAGGTTGATGTAGTGGTAGCCTTTGAAGCTTCAGCCGCCTCTGTTATCGAGACTGGTTCTTTACTTTTTGTTGCCACCTCCTTTGTATCATCCGTGCTTTTCGTATTATCCTTGTTTGTTTTTTTGTCTTCCTTGTTGGTCGATTTCTTGCCGCCACCATGGTTGTTTGTATCTTCATGGGGCCCGGACATCATACCCATAGGTCCCATAGGACCGTTCATCATTGGATTCATCATCATCATTGGATCGCCAAAACCAAAAGGAGGAGGTCGAGGTCCCATCGGCCCCATCATCATCGGATCCCATGGCCCCATCATATCATTGCTGTTCCACATTGGCGGTGGTCGAGGTCCCATAAATGGCGGCATACCCATCATTGGAGGAGTAGGCAATGGCATGTTCATTCCACCACCACCTTGCTGCATCATCATAGCTTGCTGTTGTTGTTGCTGTCGAGGGAAATAATCGCTACCACCACCTAGACCACCAAGATCAAGACCACCGCCACCACCAAGACCGAGACCAAGACCACCACCACTTATATTGCTGTGTTCCAACGTCGATCTGTTTTGTTGCTGTTGTTGCTGCTGTTGTGAGGAGGATTCATTGGCTGTGTCATACTGTTGTTGAGAATGTTGATCCGGTTGATTTGGTATTGTCGGTGCTTTTAAAGAAGAAGAGCTCGGCATAGACGCTGGAAGTACACCGGGCGGTCGGTGAGAAGTCGGTTCCATAGGAGACATCCAAGGTGTACCAGGAGCAGAATGGGCAACTAAAAAGTAAGATTATATAAAGTTAGACATTGATCAAGTCAATTTTTCTTCTTTTTTACCTGGACCCATATAATCAGACGTGGGTTGATCGTTCGGTTTATAAAAGCTATGACGTCGTTGTGGCCCGTCCATCATCTGCATAGAAGTCGATCGCTGTAACCCAGGTAACCTATCATCTCCCCCATCATTGAATCGTCGATTACCAGGAGAATTAGGTGCACTGATAGATTGTTGATATGGATCATGTTGCCCCATTGGATAAAAATACATATCACTTGCATCTTGGTAATGTTGAGGCGCTGTGGTGGCAATGGAATGACTACGTTGGAGTCGTTTGCTTTTTCGTCTTGGTTTGTGTTGTACAAGATCCGGTCGGATAGGAGAATACCAATTGTCTTCCATCATTCCATCTTCTTCCATCATCATCAGGTGATCATCAGTCGGGATTTCCGGATGAAGGTAGGGTTCCGTTCGTCTTGATGAAGATTGTCGAGAGAGAAGCATGGGATCGTAAAAGTTGTCAAACATCATAGGATCATCATAGTGTGGTGGATAATGATGTGGTGGTGGTGGTGGTGGATGATAATGGTGTGGTAAGGCATAGTCGTCATAATCATCCGTATCGCCTTTGGGCGAGTAGAGATTCATGGCGTCCATGTAAAGATCCAAGTCATCGGGTACACCATAAGGGTATGGAGGCAGAGGCATATAACCAGACGAGGCAGAAGGTGGTGGTGCGGCTGGTAACTGACTCCAATGAGTATAGTCATCACCATCGTCGTACCCATCATAATAGTCTGGCTGGCTTCTTGTCGTAGATGGTTGTCGTCTCCTCGACTTTTTTCTTCTTGTCGGTTGTGGTTGGTCTTGGTAATCGTACATTAAAGAGGTAAAGGGAAAAGAAAAGAAAAGGGGGAAAAGTTTTTTTTTTTTTTTTTTTTTTGTAAGGTGGTAAGTTTGGGATATTAAAACGCCGACTAGCTGCATCACGGGTTTATGCGGTGCGCTGGCCTGATTTGGAAACCTGTTGTTGTTGTTGAGCGAGTAAAAGCTTTAAACCGATGTTATGCCCGCCAACAACAAAAAATGAGGTGCCCTTTTTTTTGCACAAATGGTAAGTGGTGATGATTGTTTGTTTATTAAAAACATACGATTTAAAAAAGTAAGTGATTGCAAAAATAAGCTTTTCTTTATTATCCAGCTATGGTTTGTACACTACAACTGTAGAGTTGAATAATATGGTGGATATATATATATATATATGTGTGTGTGTAAAAAAAGTACAGTATAGAGATAGGCAAAGTATATTCAAGAAGAAGAGTATATGATATAAGGGCTAATGTACATCAAACTATAAACGGTAAACTAAAACAAAAGGAGGGGGGGGACTAAAAAAAGCTAGAATCTACACTATCCCATGTTGATGAAGTCGGGAAAAAGCCAGTATCACCAGACTGTCGATGCTGTGGTTGAGACAAAAGATACAACACATTGTCCTGATTAGAAGGCGTGTCCAATTGTATGGTCGGGTCAGTGGCAATGTCGAGACCACTAATAGGTTGTTGAGCTCCATTTTGATGCAACGTTCGATTCACTTCCGCGCTAAAACAAACGTTCCAATCCACCTTGATATGTGCACCTGCCGCCGACCAAGATTTTGGTATCGCTGTGTTCTTGTGTTTGATATGTGGTAATGGTAATTTCGGTGTATCGTTATTATTATCCGTGGGTAGCCTGCTCCGTCGTGGTGGTGAAGATGCCAATGAGCTGTTTCCAACAATTGCCATCCATAAATTGTCATCGGTAAGACAATCGGTAGAGTAGATTTGCTGTAACTGGGATTGTTCTGATAGTCCATTCAGCTGATCTAGGTACCGAGTTGTCATCGAGGCCGCCGAAAAGGTATCATTAAAGTTTTGCTGGTAGGAAGGCTGTAACTGTAACTGTTGCTGATAGGACATGCCTAGTGTTGTTTCCCCCATGGATACTGGCGCTTTTGTTGTTGTTGCTGTCACTTTTTGTTTCTTTTTAAATTCAAGTGTCGAATCGAGTTTCCGTTTGTTGTTGTGGGTCGCGGCTGCTGTAAAGGACGGTGAGAAGGAGGAGGAGATGCCTTTACTGAGAGAGAGTTTGTCCAAGAGTTGTTGATCGGTCACTAGTCTTGAGGAGAAGTCCATGGTGGGAATGGCCATCAGTCGCTCCTGAGTCACATCTGGCTTTGATGATGATTTGTCCAATAGTCGATTGATGGTGGTTGTTGTTGTCGCCGGTAAAGCAGATGACGAAGATGGTATAGTGGAAGCCGATGATGAAAGTGACGATGAAGACGAAGACGACGATGGTGTTGGTGACAAGGTGGATCGCACCGATACTGGTAAAACCCCCTTTGTCTCCATGCGTTTTTCTGGTACCACATGTCCTCCAATGGATATGATACCCTGTATGGATTGTAGCAAGTAGTTTGTAAATGGTAGTTGAGACGAGACAAGGAGATTGGACAGGCGAGAGATCTGATCATCCAACACACTGCATTGTTGAATAAAATATCGTTGGCGCTTTTGTATAACATTGTCGTAGGTTGGTAAAACAGCGAGAGATTGTCGCACAGAGAGAGCTAATGTCGGAAGAAGAGCTGTCACCACAATAAGAGGATAAACCACAAAAGAATGTACACTATCCCTATTTCCAAATCCAACCAAAAGATGGGCATCAGAGTCACCCACAAGAATTTCATCCACAATATCGAGAATAATAGTAGCAGAGCGAGTCAGAGCCTCTGTCATGTTGGCTTCATCGTCATCATTGTTGTCCCATTCTTTCTGACGTTGCTCCATGGTGTCATGTTGACTTGCTGGTAAAGTTGGTGACTGATCATCGTGGCTGGTTCGTCGAGGTGATGATGGTACTGGAGATGACATTAGCGATGTTGATAATAAGTGAGGCTGTTGTGTTTGTAATAGCTGAATTGACAATGTTTGATGGTAGAGTGACAATACATAGGCAGGCAAGTGTTGACTGGCACGGACCCTCGAAGATGATGTATAATTGTTGTGACTGGACTTGTTGTTTGAATGTATATCCGTAAAGTTCAATCGAGTGCTATAAAAAGTGGATGACCATAATTCCATTTGTTTCAGATGGTGCTACAAACAAAGAACGACAAAAATGTGAGTGAGCAAAACTATTTCCCTTTTAAACTTTGCTTTACTTGGATATCCAATTGAGTTAAAGGCTCCTTTTCAGAGGCGTTTATAATCTTCGTAAAGAATTGAATATATACATCCAAGACATCCACCGCCCAACGTTGATTGCCCTTCTTGCCGAGGTAGTTTTCCATCTTGACTTGTGATTTACATGATGCTGTATTAGTGTCATCTTGATGTATCAATAAAGAAGAAGGTTGACACCGATTCAAGTAAATTGAAAACCAGAGTTGCCAACCAGACAGGACCTTTTGTAGTACCTTGAAACAATCCATTTGTTTGACATTTCCACAAGGCGTAATATCGTAAAGACCCAATCGATGAGCATATCCCAAGCCCATTTGCAACGTCATGTAAGCCTGTTCTTCACTGATCGCCACACATTGATAATGAGTCAGGAGTATTGACGCCCGAGTCAAATCCAGCAAGTTAGTCGAGTCCAAAGCCACCAATGGTTTACCAGAAGAAGGATATGTCATGGTGATAAAAAGTTGATGAGCGTGTTGATAAAAGAGGCTAGCTTGTTTTTGTAAAAGAGGAGACCATTCGGGACAACAATGGGATAAGGATTGATTTGCCGCTTGAAATACCAGCGCAATGATACTATTGACAATAACCGATTGAGACAAGGTGGTTGATGATTGTTGTTGTTGGAGGTCATTGGGCGATCTAGTTAAAAAGGACATGACCTGGGTCATATCCATAAAAGCGCTGTATAAATAGTTGTGTGATCCAAATAATGACATGATTTCATGAGAGAGTTCCGTTGATAAGGTTGGTACTGTTCCCATACTTTGTTGGTTACTATGGTTGTTGTTGTGTTGTCGGAAGAGTTGAATAAAGGTGGTCCATGTTGCATAAGGCTGACAACTGAGACTGAAAAAGCCAAAGAGTAGTGGTGGTAGTTGTGAAGTCCCCAAACAGCTTGTTGCAGATGTGTTTCGTATAACGTTATAATAGTCGCTTTTGAAGGACATGTGCTTTAACAAGTGAGGATCAAACACTTGTGGTAGTTGTTGTTGTCGAGGTGGTTGTTTGGGTGAGGAAGGTAGAGAAGTGGACAGGTTAGAGGTACCACTATCTTCCGCTGTACTAACATGTCGTAAAGAAGGTTTAACTTTGTTGCTATTGTTGCCAAGTATACGTTTTGTTGCAGAGTTGGTCGTTTTCTTGATAGAGTAAGTACATTCCATTTTGGTCAGTTCACACCGATCGCAGGGTAGTTCTACACACACGGGAAATGAGTTAGTATTATACGTAAGATGATAATGACATGTCATTATTATACTTACTTCCATTACAGCGCATCTTCTTGGCTCGACATTTGTCACATGCCTGAGGTACTTTATGCCGACGGTAGGGATAGTCTTCTTTAGAACACGAATGCCACCGTAAAGTCATGGCCATTGTATTTAAAATAATATATAAAAACAAGTAGTATATAGTAATGTAAAAATAAAAAGATGAATGTAATTAAGGTGGAAAGGTAAGCTAAAGAGAGGAAAAAAAAAAAAAAAAAAAGTAAAAGGGTGGGGGGAGGAAAGAAAGTAAAAAAAAAAAAAAAAGGGCAAAAAATATTGAAACGCCGCCGACTGACGAAAAGAAGTTTTTGGAGGACCAAACCATACGGTGCCACAAATGCAACGCCGTCTACTGGGCGTGTCACATGCACTTTTTCTACGTTTTAGCGGTTTCATTGCTCGGAAAGCTGAAAGGTACAACCCGAGCCGATTGAGGTGATACAGTCCTACTAGCGCGTCGTCTTTTTAAAAGGTTGTGAAAGTGTAATCAAGTGGATGTTGTGATGAGATGGATCAAAAAGTATAAATAACCAAGTAAAAAGAGCCTTTATTATCAACAAAAAAAAAGGGGGGAAAGGGATTCTTTTTTTTTCAAACAACGTTAAGCTGCATGATGAATGATTTTTTTTTTATTTTCCTCCTTTTCAACACTTCATCTCCCTTCAAGCGGAGTTTGTATATCTTCCCCTCATCCTTGTATCCCACAAAAGGGAGTGAACCAAGACAATCACTTTCAATTTAAGGATCAATCATGCTTTCATTTTGGTAGGAGTTGTTTTCATGGAGATAATAACCCTAAACAAAGGAGTAAAAGAATGTAAGAAAGAAAGAAAAGAAAAAAAGAGAGAGAGCAACTCTTTTCAACACGATTTCCTAGTTTTTATATACAAGTGATGTAATAGAAAACAATAGTGCATTCATGGGACATGAGGAAAGTATACATTTATGAAATTGTAACTTTATTAAAAAAAAAAAGACTATAGCTATTTCATTATTACATGTATGATCCATGTCGTTGATCAGGAATGAGGGGTAATCCTAATTTGGCATACAATGTCAAAACTCCGCTCAAGTGTTGTAATTCAAAAACACGCCCTCCCCTATTTTCTTTTTTCGTTTTTCTTTCTCTTTCTTTCTTCTTTATTAACTATTATCATTTACATAGTATGCCTCCCACTGTATCTCATTTACTACCTTACAATAGTGTGATGGACATTAAACCAACTCTTGACAAACCCGATCCTGCTTCCAGTACGCCTAGAAGTGCAAAAGAAATAATCATGGAAATGGTGGAATCTATTGACAGAAAAGATCTCAAGCAAGCCATTATGGTGGAACTGAAACGTATTTTTGCCAATCATGAACGTCTCATAACAATGCTACAATCAAGATTTGAGGCTCTGGAACAACAACATGGTGAATACAAGAATCTGGCCTACGACCACCAACAGCGGTATGAAAAGGCGGTGCGTGAAATGCAATTTTATCGACAAAAGTATGAACAAGTATTGGAAACCAACAACCAGTATCCACCAAAACAGCAACAACAACAACAACGGAGTCGTAGCTTTTCCAACGAATCCGGGGACAAGGTAGTCAGTTACCCCCTGACACCCACCAGTCCACATTCATCATCGATCATACCCAGCGACATGTCTCTTTTTGCCAGCATGGATTTGCCCAGCGACTTTTCTTGCACGTCTTCTCTTCGTCATAAATCAGCTTCTCGATCCTCTTCCGTCTCCACCGGCACACCTATCTTTCCTCAATGGAACCTCGGTAGTACTCAATTATCTGAAAAACAACACGCTGGCTCATTCTTCCTCGAAGGTGTCTCTTCTTCTTTATCACGATTACGACAAAACTCGGCTGCTACTTCAGTCCACAGCTCCGACAGTACCATATCCGAAAAGTCATCATCATCATCATCAACAACCAGAAAAAAGCAATCATGGCAGTTGGCAAATAATACCAATAATCGTGGACTGATAGCTCAAGAAGGTGGACCTGTCACACCATCCTTATCTTCTAATGGGACAAGCAAGACGGTGATTGATTCGGTGCAAATGACACCTGTCCGATCAAGTACTGCTACGAATGGTTATACTGGCGCTTCTCTCATTCAACAACGGCGGGTGGATCCTCTTATATTTGGTGGCTCGGAGGGTTTATGGGACACTATCAGTAAATCAAAAGGAAGTGACGTGACAGTAGAAAAAATGATTAGGTAAGATACATACACGCAAAAAAAAAAAAAAGAAAAGGAGCCTGGGTAACAATGGATTGAATAATAATAGTAATAAAAAAGAGGAGCATAAAGGGGTGGGATGGGATAGAATGGCGGGTGAATGAACTTGTGAAAGGAGGAAACTAAATGAAGGGTCATGTTAATTAAATTACTATCTATTTCTCTCAATAGTAACTTTTTACGAAGAGGTGGATCTCCTAATACTGCTAAACAATCACCGACAACTAATGCAGTCAAGTATGGATTTGGAATGATTCATGCATTAATTGTCACCAAGGCCCCTGGTTCTCTGGATCTATTACTACAACAAGGAGCCAATCCCAATGCTTATTCATTAGGCCAGATCGAAGATGATAAGGTAAGTAAAAATGGACCCTATACGACTAGATGACTCATGTCTCCCTTTATTTAGGTAACACCCTGTTATTTGGCGGCAAGTGTGGGTTGGCAAGCTGGGTTACAAAAATTAGTCCAAGCTGGTGGTGATCTCATGCTGGCTCGAGGTGGAGGAGTGAAGAACAAGACTGCTTTACATGCTGCTGCTGAGCATTGTCATGCTGCTGTGGTGGAATACATTGTCGATGTGACTCGTGGTCGCTTAAACTTGGAAGTGGATGGTCTAGGTAAGCAAAATACAACTCTCGATTGAACCAATCGTCCCCAGTACTCAACTTATTAGTCAATGACTATAGGTGCTTCCGTTCTACATTATGCGTGTGCCTCTGGACATACCGATCTAGTCTCCTTCCTCGTGAAATCATGTAAAATCCCGATCGATCAAGAAGATCACCGTGGTGAATTACCATTACATTGGGCAGCAAGACATGGACGGTTGGAAGTGGTGACCTTACTGGTAGAACGGTGTGGATGTGATCGAAATGCCTATGTACCTCATAAAGTGGGAACCCCGTTGGATCTGGCCAGGGCGGGTGGACATCGTCGGCTGGTGGATTACCTAAAAGGACTAGGTGCTCTCTCGGGAAAGAAGATGGAAAAGAAACGTGAAGAAGAAAAGGCGGATGTTGTCCCTGTCCATCTCAAATCTACCTTGGCAAGGAATGGCTTATTTGGAACTAGTGATGATGATTTCTGAACATGGACTGGTCCGTTTGTTTTGAATTGATATCATTTACCCCTTTTATCACTCCCACTCTTTATACCTTCATAATATTTAGCTACACATTGTTACTCAATGACCTCCCCAATCTATACATATTTTTAACTTATAATAAACTGATTACAATATAATGATTTTTTTTTATGGTGTTGACGGGATTTGATTTTATATTCATGCATGATGCGGCACCCAAAGTTACCAATTTAGGATAACAATGGGCCGACTTGATCTGTTCAAAAAGAGGGGGCAAGTTTATTTTTGCAAATAAAGACCATCACAAACATGTTTCAAATGAAGGCGGAGTTTCAATATACCAGTGAGCCTGAAACATGCTGATCTCTCTGGAGAAGATCAAAACACCCCCCCCACACACCCACAAATGAAGGATGCACAAGTGTTTATGTATATTTTATTCAAGTGATAAAGGGAATAAAAAACAAAACAAAGTATAAACAAGAGAGAGAGAGAGAGAGAGTTAAAATGCTGAATGTGAATAAATAAACAAAGATGGAGAGGGGTAATACAGATTGATACTAATACTATATAACATGTAATCTATGGCAATAATAAAGAGTGATGTAATAGACAAGTTACCAATGGAATCGTTTGATGGATGTAAGGATGAGGATAAACAGACCTATTTAAAGTAGACATTCTGTTGCTGTTGCTGCTGTTGCTGTTGCTGCTGTTGCTGCTGCTGCTGCTGCTGTTGTTGTTGTTGTTGTTGTTGTTTTAGCTGGATGAGACGAGCAATATCGGGCTGTTGATCCTGCCGTTGATAATGTAGTTGTTGAGTATACCCAGTATCTGTTGATGGAGAGTGATAAAACGTTGATGATGAAGACTGTGGTGCAAAAGGAAAAGTGGCTGGTGGTAAATAATAAGCATTCGAAGGTATGTATGTCGTTGTTGCTGAAGAGGATGGAGATATATCTGGTGAAGGATTGACAGAATTGAAAGGGGACTCCTCTTCCCGTTGCTGCTTCTTCATCGTCTTTCTCGTAGGTTGTGTGACACCATCGTACCGTTGTCGTTTTTTGATCACATCCGTTTTCATTGACATGGGCCGTTGTTCATGGTGCAGTTTCAAATACAATCCACATGCATTGCATAACGGTGCTCCTTCATCATCTCGTCGCCATAACGGAGTGGTGGTGGTGCCACAATTCGAGCATTCCAATTGAGGCTCGTCTGGCGGAGGTTCCTTTTTGTTGCCATGTGGTTTCAATGTTTTGGGTCGAGGCGTATTGTGGAGTTTTTGACTAGGATGATAATAGGATGTAAGTTATATATAAAAAAAGAGATAATCACTAAGAGGCCCTACTTACTATAATCCGCATGCATTGCATAGTAATTGGTCATCTGGTGATCGTCGCCAAAGTGGTGTCGATGTCGCACTACAATTCGAGCAGATGGGTGGTGTAGACGAGTTATCAGTCAATCGACCTTGTAAAAACATGGATTGTTGTGAAGTGGGTGGTGGATCATAGGACATTGCATATTGTTGTGGAGGTGAATGTGTGGGTGTGGTAAAGGTCGATGAACAATTTGAATAAGATCGAGAAGGAGGTAATCGCATGTTCCTATACATATATAGAGTTAAATGAGTCATCCCCAAAGAGGTATTTTCCACTTACAAATTGCTATAATCCATCATGTAATGTGCTGGCGGAGTTGTCATATTGATACTATGATTACCACCGGCCACGTATCCATTATTATTGTTATCAGATGAAGGTGAAGAGGAGGAGGATATATTCATCAAACGTTGGTGTAGGACCAGATTGGTGTCATTTGCCGGTAAAGCTGTTGCAGATACATACATTGCATTGTGTTGATCTGTTATTGCCTTTGGACTACCTGGTGTCGAGTTGTCAACCACTGTATATTCCGGATGATCAAGTTGATACTTGTTTCTTGGTGGTGATGATGATGATAAGGGATCCAAAGGTATAGTTGTTGTTGAATGATTGGTGTCAGTAAAAAAAAGATTACCATTGTCCATTGCCCCAAATATGTTCTCCAATTCGATACTTTGATCCATGGCTTGATCCGAGGTAAACCGAGGTAATGTAAAATTATAGAATGATTGATCTAACCCATACATAGTGGTAGTAGTGTTGTCATTGTTGTTGGAGATAGGAGTAAGGTCTATATCCATTCTATCCGTCGGTGGCAAAGTAGAAGGTGATGAAGTGGGTTGTTGGGTTAAAGTCGACTGGGATTCAACAGTCATAGAGTCAGTGTGAGGTGTACTTGTCATTGGTGGTGATGATGTTGTTTTATTGTTGTCGTTTCCTGGAAGAGGTTGACTTTTTATTGGGATACTAATAGATCGGTGTCGGTTCAATTGTTGTGCTGTTCGTTTCGAGAGTGTCGTCCTTGTCGTTGTCTTGTTTTGGTGTTTGGATAATTGCTGACGAAACCATAGTCGCCAAGAGAGATTTTCCAACCTTGATCCGTTTTCTAAAGAATCCTTGACTTTGGTGCAAACTTGCCATGTTTTAGAGAGTTCCTCTTCAGAGTCCAAATCTACAAAAGACAAGAACGATTTACTTCCTTTTATCTTTAGTACAAGAGGAGCCATGGTAAGTGGTAATTGGATTGATGATAAAGAGTAAAGGATGAAGAGGACAGTGTTTAAAGTGTATATATAGTAAATAAGAAAAAAAGGAAATGGCGGGAAAGAAAGAAAAAAAAAATTCCCATCCTTCTCGTTTCGGAGTTTTACCTTTTTTCAAGAAAAAATAATGTAATTCAACCTCAGCTTCTTTTTCTTCTTTATATCACATACCACCATGCCCCTTCTCAACAGTATCAAAATAGTCACCTCTATAACGTTCAAGACATCTAGGCGACAGGTATCAACAACAACAACAATCGAACAAGGAAAACGACTAGCCGCTTGGAAAGCAGTGGATAATACCATTCTCCCTCACAAACATCACATTATTGGACTGGGATCAGGATCCACGATCGAATATGCGCTACAAAGAATTGCCTCACGCCAGGAACTCCACTCTATGATATATGTACCTACCAGTTTCCAAACACGACAATTAATTATACAACACAAACTTCGATTAGGCTCTTTAGAAGAGTAAGTATGACACTTCACCTCTTGTATTTTATCCCAACATATTGTAATTATTAGGTGCACGAATGGAATTGATTTAACCATTGACGGGGCCGATGAAGTGGATAGAGAATTGTCGGTGATCAAGGGTGGTGGAGGCTGTCTCTTCCAAGAACGACTAGTGGCTCAAGCTTCCCAGGAGTTGATCATAATCGCTGATGAACGGAAAAAGTCAACTAACCTGGGAACAAAGGTATTCATATATCTATCCTATACATGCCATCTTCTCACTCACTCTCTTTTTTGATAGTATACTCGTGGTATTCCTGTGGAAATTGTTCCCATGGCACTCGGCTCCCTTCAAAAGATTTTGACTGCAATGTACCCTCAAGGCTCGATACACTTACGGATGGCCACTCCATCTGATAAAGCTGGACCCGTAGTCACTGATAATGGTAATTTACTTTTGGATTGTCAACTGGGGGCATTGAATCATGCTGCTGCTACTGTTTATAAAGAGATTAAACTTCTTAGTGGTGTGATCGAAGTTGGCCTCTTTTGTGATATGGTAAAACATGTCTACTTTGGAAACTCGGATGGAACTGTAGATATATGGTCAAAATACTAGATACATACCCACCCTACCCCATATTACCTCCCATCTAATAAATACATAAACTTTGCATGATTCTAATTCCTGTGTTAATGATAACAATAGTAAAAAGGATCTAAACACAATAGACTTTATTACAATGATATATAGGTTTTTATTGATTTAATGACTATAGCTATACTACAAGATTATATGTACTGTAAAAAATAAAATGAAAAAGGTATCAAGAGAGGCAAGCACCAGAAACGTCCGCCCTAACAACTAATTTTTTTTTGTTTTTGTTTTTGGGCTGTGATACCTACCTCTCCACCAAAGATGACCCTAGCATAGAGATGGATAAAAGCATCCGTCATGTGTTGATGAGATAACCAACCAATATCTGATTCAACCAAACCATACTTGCTGATCAGTTGGTCCCGGGGCATTGCCACCAAATCGCAAGTAGGATCTACCTGAATAGGTTCAGGATGGATTTGATAATGGAAGATACGGCAAGGTCCACAAAGATGGATGGTGTACGAGTTGTTGTTAAGAGAGACGGGTTGTACCGATAACCAACCATACTGAGAGGACGTTACTTGATAGCCTGCATAGCATTGATCACAAATGCCAGTTACCGCACTAGCAAACCATCGTCGACAGAATAGACCTTGATTCCATAAATCTTGTCTGGGTATGACTGTATGCATTCGAGGGTGATTCTGTTCCAGAGCTAAAACGTATGCAAGTTTCCAAAATACGGGAATGTTAAAGACCTTGTCCCGAAAGTCTCGACACACCAAAGGTAGTTCCAGTATTTGCCAAAGAGGTAAATTTGGCAAAATGAAGCTCCAAATGTCAAGTGAGAAGGTGAGGATCTTGGGTAATGGTTGAGTGCAGATTTGTTTCGTAGACGGAATGATTAATAGTTGAGTGGGGTAAGTTTTGAAGAATTTGTCTACAGCGCGGTTGGTATATGCTTCGTATCTTTTCAAGCCGTTTTTTCCGCGGCGTTTGCTTGTCCGGGCCATGGCTTCCAATGGGTAATGCTAGAATAAAGTCGAAAAAGAGGGGCATCCAGTGGATGTTTTTGATATCATGCGGGAATTGAAATAAAAATGGAATGCACGGGATTTAAAAATAATCCACATGAGATCTTGTCAGTTTATGCAAGAGATCAAGTATTACCATTGAATGAGCCAACGCATTTATACACTATTAAAATAAAAAAGAGTCGGCATAAAATAACTGGGATTTTTATTTATTTATATTATATTCTAGCCCATAGACTTTTAGTCATTCTAATCTTCAATACCAATAAAATAAGCCCACCCAAGACATAGGTAAATCCTGTAAAGATCTTGTAAACCAAAAAGGGAGTTTCCACATGGACCTGGATACCACTGGCAATACTTGGACCAAAGACAGAGAAGATATTAGACATCAATAACACAGATACTGCAGTAGGGAAACGTTCGAAACCAACAAGATCAAGAGTGATCGGGGAAACTAACAAACAAAGAGAAAGAGAGGATTTAGTATATACTATACTTTGATTCGTTTTCTTTTACTTACATAGAGTAAAATAAGATCCACAGAATAAACCAAACACAATACAAAAAGCCATCAACACACCATACGAAGAGGCAAAAGT
Organism: Chlamydoabsidia padenii; assembly: GCA_025330725.1. Lineage (NCBI taxonomy): Eukaryota > Fungi > Mucoromycota > Mucoromycetes > Mucorales > Cunninghamellaceae > Chlamydoabsidia > Chlamydoabsidia padenii. The sequence continues at coordinate 131,303 of JAIWND010000031.1, read as the reverse complement.
CCAGATGAGTAAAGAGCTAAGACCACATAAAATAGTCCAAATGATATCCGCATTCAAACGACCAATCTTATCTGCTGTGAATCCTACCAGAGGTCGACCCAATAGATTACCCGTCGATAATACTGCTACCAATGCTGATCCTTGTTCCGGGTTTAATCCAATATGACGAGCGTAAGCTAAAAAAAAAAAAAAAAAAAAAAAAAAAAAAAAAAAAAAAGAGAGAGAATTGGTATTAGTAACAGACCTTCTTTTTCATTCCATCTACACTTTACAAGGTAAAAAAAAGAAGGGGACAAAGAAACCACATAGACCGATCATAGACCCAACCATCCAAAGTAAAAAGTTAAGATCCTTGAGCGCTGAGAAATCAAAGATATCCTTTAGTTGTTTCGATTGTTTTGGGGCTTTCATACGTTCTTTCACTAGGCAACAGGCACCAATACAGCAAGCCAAAACAATAAACCCAAGAATACGGTACGCCCAACCAACACCAAGTGAAGGATTGCTGTTGACAGCATTAAGGATGAAGGGTAATATAAGACCACCAAAGCCAGAACCGGAGCTTGCTATAAAAACATAAAACCATGTCAAGTGGGATTGTCTCTATACTTATTTTCAAGTTACCTAGACCCATGGCAAATCCACGTTTCTTATCAAACCATTTGGGTGCTGTGTTCATGACTATGATCGATAAAAGATGTATTAGTTTTCTGTTCAAAGATTTTCTATATTAGTTGACCTTTTTTATTTTATTTTTTTACCTGTGCAATAGAGAAGCGATGCACCGGCACCAAAGACTTGAGTAGACCATTAATATTTGGAAGAGAAAGAAAGAAAAGAAAATTGAGACCCCACTGTCCTTTTTAGAAAAAAAAACAATTTACATCCCGACGGGACTTTTAAAAACCTACCTACACCTTGACAAAGATAAAGATGCCAGATCTATAAACGGAGACAAAGATTATTTCTAGTTTAATCACCCTCTCTCTCTCTCTCTATTTACCTGAGAGGAGAATCCAGCCATTTCTAATCCAATGACAGCCAAAAAAGAGCCACAGAGTAGTAACACTCTCATACCAAACCGAGCCAAAATAAGCTGTGCAGGAATGCCACAAAGATTGACCATCATTTCCATGATAGTACCAGCAAAACTTAATTGAAATTGTACATCTGTCACATCATGAAAGAGTTCTTCATAAATATCTTGCATCACACCTAAAAAAAGAAGAAGAAAAAAAAGTGATCATAGCATAGTAGTATGGCCCGAAAAAAAAAACATAATGTTTTTGTTTTTGTATCATAAAGTGAGTATACTTTATATATATATATATATATCCACGAGTTAAAGAGACCGAGTGTATCCAGATGGCAACAACTTACCCCTGAAATGAATCCAATAAACAGTTTAAAAAAGGGTTAGCGAAAAAAAAAAAAAAAAGACGAGACGTTTCAAATCCCGCTCTCTTACCAGGAACTGGCCACCCCAAAGCAAAGCACTTGAATAAAGAAGGCACCCAAGATCACCCACCACCCTCGCCCTCCATCCAATGGAGGTATAGAAGGTGACGGGCCATTACTTTCAATGTCTTTTGGATCTTCTATTATATACCATGAAAAAAAAAAATGTCATAAACATATATACATATATATATATATAAAAAGACAGATCAGTTCATGTTCTTTAGGACGATGGCATCAGTGGGTAAAAAAAAAAAAAAAAAAAAAAAAAAGTTTTGGGAATTTGTATACATACGGTGAGCAACTTCTTTAGATTCAAGCTCATTCACTTGGGATGTTTGTTCATAGGGTTCAACATGGTCACAGACAGTGGAAATCGATTCCCTAGCTCTTTCCATGTTGTTGTCATTTTCCATGATGGAGGATATATTTAAAGAAAAAAAGAAAGAGATGGAAAGTTTTTCGATGGCTTTTTTTAAAACTTGGTTTGTGTTCCCTATTTGTCTATTTCCCGAGACGGCGATTGAATATTGGCCTATAATCGCTATATTATGCTTCCCCCTTTAGATCATGTTACTGCTGTTTCATCCGCTAGTTACACTACCGATATGATTGGTTCAATATATCAGCAGGGTCCATATAGTAAAAGTGGCTAAAAAGTAGCTTTTTATTAATTTCAAAGAAGAGTAGATTGATTCTAGTAAAGAAGAGTATTAAGTGATTGGAATTGTATATATAGACGAAGGGAGGGGAAAAAGTACACTATTAAGTAGTTCATAGGATGATAAAATAAATAAGAGAATGACAATAATGAATGAATGGAATAAATATTGAAGAGTTGTAATAATAGCAAGAAGGGGCGGGGAGGAAATCAAGAAGGTGTAGATGGTGAAGAGATCGATGTCATGTTGAGTTGGCTACTATGTCGACTACCTACAGTATCATTTCGCGCCAATCCATCGTCACTTGTTGATGATAAATACCTATTATCCAGATCGTGTGTTGTTTCCGCAATGGATGATGCACGTGTAGAGACGGGTCGAGTGTGTGATGTTCGTAAAGAAATGACATCGTTATTGTCGTTCGAGAATTGCGATTGTTCCCATTGCAAGTGCAGAGGTTCATGTTGATTAGTGATGCGCTTCACATATACCGTGGATCTATATATATATTATAAAAAATGGTCAATGCAAGTCTGTGGTCATGTATGTATATTACTTACAAATTCTTTTCAATATAGGCCGTCAGAGTCTTGTCCCTTTGCTTTTCACCAAATCGAGATCGCGGCAAATTGGCTGGTAAAACAATCACCACGGTATCCACCAAGAAGGAATGATTCTCCAAAACAGCGCTTACGATCAATGGTGTAGCTGATGTTGCATGTTCTTTGGATTTGACAGCAACAATGGCAATGATTTCCTTGCCATGTTGAATGACAATACTAAAAGAGAGAAAAGAGTTAGTTACCTTGTCTCCCATTCCTCTTCCTTATTTACCTTCCGTTTGCAGGAATAGCAGAATGACATCGTTCAATCGAAGTTTCTACATCGCCAGGGAAATGCATCAAACCACCACGTTCCAGGATTTCACACTTTGGACCCAGTACATACAAGCATTGACCTTCTTCCAGCATTGGTTCCATCACGTTGCCCCGTCGTTGCACATTCCAAAGGAAACCAAGATCACCTGTCCGCATATACTTGATCCTTGGGTCAGCACCGGGTAAAGATACTTCCAACCCACTTTTTTCATCACCGCCATTAGACAAGAGATTCTTGACGTTGCTGTCAGATGATACCCAGATTTCACCCACCATACTGCTAGGGCACAATGTCAGAGTTTCCGGATTCACAATGGCCACCATGGTATTACTTGGCACAATCCCCGAATCGTTGAGTACAATTCCCCTCGATTCTTCTTCCAAAGGCAACGATCGCACAATACCTCGACGAAGCCAGTAGAGGTCAGCAATGAGTGTGATCGGTTCAACAAGCATATATGATCTTGTCGTAACCATAGGATTGGCGATATGACTATAGGTTGTATTGAGTGCCTCCTTTTCGAGTCGGTGTAACGAGAAGAAACGTGCCAAGTTTTGATCTACCAAAGATGAAACGATTAGGTCCATCATGTGCACTCCCAGTTACTTACAGAATACAGGTCGTGGCCGACCTTCGGTCATCATCATAATATTTTGCACATTGTGTAAAGCCAGTCGTCGTTGTTCATTTGCAGGTCCCATACGATTCATCGCATATTGCATTAATGGTGAGGTCACAAAGATATCCTTGGCTGTAAAATGTAAAAGCACAACAGTTAGTTGGTCATCGAAATATTGTGATACTTTACCTTTGTAACGTTGCACCATTTCAAAGAATGAGAATGGATCCAAATAAAAGTCCTCGGTAGGTACCATCACAGTGATACACCCAACATAAACACCACAGAATGTGCTATGTAATAGACCCAGATTGTCACAAGCACCAAGACCAGTAGCGACAATACCACGCTGCCACTTCATTTGACAAGTTGTCTTTTGTGCCCGACATTGTTGAAGAATGGTTTCGTGTCGTAAAGTAGGATACATTCGTTTTCCATCGGCACCCAGTTGAGATATAATCACTGATGGTGTGGTATTGTTGCTGGATAACCATTCGGGTTGAATTGCCATGCCGCTTTCTTTACCCAATAGTTTATGATGTTTCGGTGCCTTATTGATATTGGTGAATTCCGGGAGCTTGTATCCTTTGAAGGAAGACGTGAGCAATTGTCGCATGGCAGGATTTACCGGTTTGTTCTTGAGAATATTTTCAGAGACGCTATTGACAATCACATATGTCACATTGAGATCACGAGCAGTAGTCAACACAACTTCCATATCGTCCTTGATCCGCTGATCTTGTTGTTGTTGAGGGTCAGGGACATCTACAGGGACTGGCGTTACACCAATCACAAGACATGCATAAATCACAACAATCCAGTCCACACAAAAAGGTACGACAATAAGCGCCTTGCGTCCACGTTTCAGTCCACGTTTGATGAGATAGTTGGCTGCAGATGCAATGGTGTAGTTGATCTTTCGCCATGTGTAGGGTTTCGTTTCCACCGTGCCTGATCCATTATGTGATAGTCCAACAAATGCCGTTTCTTCGGGATGGATCGCCGTTCGCCATTGTAACACATCCACAATGTTGGTGAATTTCGAGAGATCAAAGTCGGTTCGTTCATCAATGACTGATCGCACTGTTTCCATCCCGGTATGTTGTTGTTGATAATTGGGCACAATCGCACGTTGTCTAATAGCCCGTTCATATGCCAATCCTGATCTCCACAATGATTGTTGCCCTGAATCGTCGTTTGTCGGTAGGTTGAATATCGTTCGGTCTACATCCAAGCGGGTATGCCGAATAATCAACTGCCCAGTTAAAAATGCTCGTTTGGTCATCAATGCATGGATTTGTCGTCTTCCGTGTTTGAGTTGTTTGGGTAATCCACCATTAGCCACCACCACCACGGCAAAGAGTCGAATCCCGAGGATTTCAGATAAGCTTTCTTCGATTTCTGCAGTCATACCAGCCAATTCAGACCGTGGTGCACTTGATTCGCATGCTACCACAGGAAGATGTTGATTGTTCACTGTGATATCAAAGGCAATACTACATTTGAAACGAGAGATGAGTCATTTGTGCTTGTCGTTTTGTTTTTATTCGTTACCATTTATCATTCAAAGTTCGACTTTGGATTGTATCCAACACATCATTTGCAAAGTAGATCTCTTCGACACCTGGAGATTCACCAAAGACCTGCTGTCGGATCCTATCTTCATAGTTCCCAAAGATAACAAGACGGCCACCAATAAGAGTACCAATCAACCCAGAGCGAAGGAATTCTTGATTGTAAATTTCAGGATACATGGTGTCAGAAGGTACAATAGTTGGTTTGGCATGGAAGATGGCTTCACTATGACGAGGTAATGCCCAGAATCCACCAGAGATAGAAGGAGCATCAATCCATACTTCACCGATAGTATCAGGAGGACAAAGTGTTGTTGTATCAGGATCGACAATGGCCACAGTTGCTAAATGAGAGGGAGAGAGAATAAACATATATTAATACCCACACCTTTAATCAACTCTCTTTTCTTTACCTTCAGGGATAACAAATCCAAATGAGCTAACAAGGACTTCATGACAATCAGTACGAGCCTTTCGAGCCCCTTCACCTGCAGCCACCACCACCACTTTTTTCATCTTCAAGGCTTCAGCATCTAGTAAGCATTCCCACACATCGCTTGATTGACCTTCTGCTAGTACTGATGATCTTTCTTGTCCATTTCCAAATCCATCCAACTGCGCAGGTCCAAGATTGTCTCGGAAACTGAGAAGCATGCCACCATGTTCCGCCAACGAAGCCACAGGACAAACCACCTTGTCAGGATCATCAGTGTTACCAAGAGGTCGTAAGAGTTTGTCGGCGATATATTGGTTCAAATCAGGTTTGGATACACAACTGTCGATAAAGAGGTAACGCAGAGATGATAGGTCAGGCGCTACTTTTTTGCTGTGGTTGAGTATTTCTTTTGTGTTTTGTTGATAGTATTTCGTGATCTGGTTCAGGGCCGGATAATCAGACAATGCAATGGTAGCTGGAGTAAGAAATAAACATATTAGTATCATTCAATGTTGATGATGTTCATCAGGTTTACCTTTGTATTTTGACAGGACATAAATCCAGACGGCAGGCGTGTCGACAATACTTCCACTGGTAAAGACTGTATGATTTCCACAATACACCGAGCATAATACCGATAAGACCATTCCTATTTGCTGCCTTGGTTCCAAATAACTGACCACAGTATCAAACCCAGAGTGTCGAGTTTGTTTCTTTGGCACCACATTAACAACACCATCCGAATCGCCTATCGACACATCTGTTTCAGTCACCGAAGCCTTGTACACCCGACCTTCTGCCATGATCGTTTGATGAGTGATAGTAACCCCCTTGAGTTCACCGTTGACTGCTTTTGCATATTCGATATAAGCCAATTCGGGAACCTTGATAGGAGGATAATCCTTGATCTTCTTTGTCGGGTACCAAGTGCCAAAGTCATTAGTCTTCCACCATTCTACATTTGAAGGAATCTCCATCGACCGGGTTTGTGTGTCCTTGATAAAAGCCTTGTGATTAAAGTCAGTGGTGAGGACAAGATTTGCACTGGTAAGATTTAAGATAAATGAGAGTTCCGACAGATCATCGGCAGCATTGATCGGGATTGCCACCATACCAGCCAAGAAGCAACCAAAGAGAGCGACAATAAAGTCCAGTACTTCAGATTTACGATAAATGAGTGCCACACGATCGCCCAATTGTAATCCAGACTTGTCCCGTATAGTCGCCGCCACTTTTTCAGCCCGCGCATTAAGCTTATCCCAAGAGATAGTCACCGGTTCTTTGCCTTTTGAATCCACCGCCGTAAACGCTGTTGCATGTCGGTGACTGTCGTTGGTCGCTCGGTATCGAAGAATAGCAGCAAGATTGTCAAAGTTACCCAAGTTTTGTTGATTTTTGCCGACGCCACCATCCATGGACGGGAAAGGAATAGATCGAGGCTGAAGAGGTCGCATTTGACGCCCAGCCAAGTCCGCCAAAAGCATTTGTTCATTAGGGTCGTCCAACCTAAGCAAAGACACAGGCGCAGGTTCGATTGCTTTAAAAGATGTCGCCATGTAACTATCACCATACCGACTACGACCACGATTCCTTTGTTCAAGTCGACGAAGAGGATACATAGAGGATGATTGTGTGCCTTTTCTTGTAGAGGAAGACATGATGGATGGATCCCGGCCAGGAGTAGGTCGCCAACCACCACCACCACCACCATTGACAGATGCAGAATCTGAATAATAGTAATAATAAAAAATATAAAGTAAATTAAAAAAACCCAAATCCACACTAAACCCGATTTTGTCCCACACCACCCACCATCACCACCACCCAGATAATGAAACTTACCCCAATCGGAATCAGGTCGTCGAATACCACCACCATTAGGTGATATGGGTTCCAAAGATGTATCCACATAATCCGAGCTTTGTCGAGCCACATGAGATCGATCCACCGAAAAGGCTGTTGATTCCATTGATGATGTCCGGGCATGTCGTGATCCTGTCACTGGTGGTCGCATAGGCATAGGTGACCCTGGTGCTACCGACGATCCTGATGATTGTTGATGTTGTTGAGAAGTAGGTGGTGAAGGTCGATAATAAGGTGGACGAGCTGGTAAGTTTTGAGGTGAAGGTGTATACATGTGAGTTGGAGGAGGTCGATTTCCTGAAGAATACCCTTGTGGACGATACATGACACCGCCATTGACTTGATGAGGTAGTGGAGGACGTTGACCAGGGTAGGTGCCATGATGAGTAGGAGGTGGACCCATGCCATACTGTGGTCTATTCATCATTCGGTAATCCATAGGTCTAGGTCTTGCTGAAGAAGGATAAGGTTGAGTCCATTGCTGATGCTGAGGTGGAAGAGGTCGATAAGCTGGTTGTTGTCCTGTTGATCTTGGTGGTGGTGGTGGTGCTGGTGAGAATGGTTGCTGATGTTGCTGTCTTGGTGATTTAGTGAGAATGGAAGGTTGAGGACTCCTTTGCTGCTGTTGCTGTTGCTGTTGCTGTTGCTGTAGTTGTTGGTGATTGTTTTCCATGAGAGCTTCTGGCGAAGAAGACCTTGGAGGAGAGTGAGTTGGGGAAGGTAAAAAGTCCAAAAAGTCCACATGATCAGCAGCCGATGGTTCAGGTCCAAGATCAAGGCAGGCCTCGTCAATAGATAATAGATAATCTTCATCCTCCTTATCCAAAAAAGTGTTTTGAGAGCGTGGTGGTTGATGATAGTATTCTCCTTCTGTTGGTCGATAAGTCCGTGTCACAATAGGTGGGTTCGTAGTAGTAGTAGAAGCAGTATTGATACTTGTTAGTCCTGGTGTATTCAGATAGGGTTGTAATAGAGCCGCCTTCTTTTTGTCGTAGCCTTTTTGTGTTATGTCGCCATCTTCAAGTTCTTGTTCAAGGATACCAAGTTCTTCAAGAAGATCTGATGGTAGACCCACTGGAAGATCTTCCATGAATATACGATTATTGTTGATATAAAAGAGGGAAAGAGTAAAAAGATTGTTTTAAATAGAGATAAGGTGATAATAAAATCACCAAATAGATAAAGTACTATAATTTGACAATTAAAAAAGTAAAAGGTTAAAAGAGAATAAAAAGGCAAAGAAAACCCAAAAGGTTTTTAAAAAGAGTAGCGGCGTATAAAATATCGAAGCGACCCAGAAAACAAAAATAGGTATTTCTTCCTGCCAAAAGTAGACTGTTACCCTTTCATGACATTTACAATGATAATTAACCATGTAGTTTTTTCGTTTTTCTCCTCTGATCTTTGTGTATGGATTGATTAATCATTTTATGAACTCGCTTACCTTGTATCATATACGGACAACTTTACAAGTGGGCTGCCTGGCCGACTTTCTTTTTTTTCAACCAATGAGGACGTCAAATACGAATATTTAAATCCCGATTCGACGCCATCACTTTCTCTCTCTCTCTCTCTTTTTGAGGAGTCTCTTTCATCATTACTTTCTTTCATCTGGTACCTGTTGACTACAAATGCAATCCACCAGGAGGTTTAACAAACGACAACCTATCTCGGTAACCGCATTGCCTGTGAAGGTGGAAACGACTTCGTCTCTTGGCATCAGGGCTCCTGTCCAAAACACACCAACCCATCAACCTCATCATCAAGCCCCTGGACACATGGAACAAGTACCTGACATTCACGATCATAATCATACCAACGAATCTCTCTCTCAGGTAGGTAAAAATTAGCATCTGTCTTTTTGTTGAACGATACAAAAGTATTTACTCGACTTTTTTTTTAATTTTTACTTTAATAGAACCTATACGAGCCTCCTGTCACTACCTACGATACCTCATATCAAGAAAAATCTCATCTTGGCCACGATCACTCGCATTTTGACCATGTACACGACCACAGCCACGAACATGACCACCACCAACAACAGCAACAGCAACATGTCCATACAGATACTAGTCAGCAATACACTGGGCACAACTATCAACCTCATTTTGAACACGACCATCAACCCCTCAAGGAACACCACTCTCACCACGATCACTCTCATCATGGTCATGGTCATGGTCACAATGACCACTCTCACCACGACCACTCTCATCAACTTCAACACGGTTATGCTCATCACGACTACTCTCACACTGGACAAGCTCACCACGACCATGCCCTCCACGACCACTCTCATCATGGACATGCGCACCACGACCACGCTCACCACGACCATGCTCACCATGACCACGCTCACAGCCACGATCATCACCATCACCATTCATATCCACCTGTCTTTACACCACCTCTTCCTTCCTGGACTGAACTCTTTGCCACATTGTCTCCTTCACAAAAAACCGTCTTCACCTGGTTTATGATTCACTCAGCCATCGGTATCTGGGTGTACTGTATCGGGACTTCAAATGGAAATCTTGCCGTTGTGGGCTTCTCCTACCTTGTCATCTTTGATGCCTTGGGTGTCCTCAACTCGTTTGTCTCCAGTATTATCCGTACCAGTTCTGCATATGGTGCATCAAATACCAAACGGCCTTTTGGGTAAAGTATATTTGACTTGTAGAACGGTCACTATTCTGTTATATATCTAATTGTCATGCACTGCATTTAATAGGGCTCATCGGTATGAAATTGTATTTGCCATGGCGACTACTGTCTATCTGTTATTCGCGACCATGCATAATACCAAGGAATCTTTGGAACACTTTTTGTTGGAAGGTCATCATGGTGGGGAACATCATGAAGAATCGTCTTTTGGATTTGGTATGTTTTTGGCAGTGGCAGTGGCGATTGGTACTTGTTGTCTTGCTTCCGTGGCGCTCCGTAATCACGATAACTTTGTCCGATGTAAGTTGGGACTGAAAAACAAAAAACACCTACAATAAACCAAACTAAAATCTCGCCTTTTTACTTCTAGTTTTACGTCGTACACCACCTACTGTCCATGGCTACTCTTACAAAGTTCTCAACCGAGCACGGGGCAATCCTATTCATGTGATCCTTTCGAATATCTACTCCTTCTCCATTGTCAGCTGTGGATTGGTAGTTCTCCTATTCAACATGTTGGGAATGTCATCTTCTTCAATGGACAAGTTATTGGCGTTGGCGGAATCAGTGGTGATGTTTTATTTGGGATACCCTACTGCTAAAGCCTTGGCCAATCTGTTACTTCAAACGACACCAAACACGATCCATAATGGGGTGGAAACTCGACTGTTTGAAATACGACAAGATCCCAGCATTATTTCTATTGATCGTGTTCATTTTTGGCAAAATACCTATGGACGGTGTGTTGGTACCTTGCAAGTACACATTCGACCTGATGCTGACGAACAGGCGGTGCTTCAATTGGTGTGTCAAAAACTGGAAGGGCTTACCAGTAATAGCAGCGACAATTACGAAGATGAAGGACAACCTAGTGAACTAACTGTTAGTATTATCAAAACTTAGAATAGATCTTTTGTTTATAATAAAACTCACTTTTTTTAGCCATTCACCCCTTCTTAAATGGTAAATGTGCAAGGAACGGGACTGGATTGGATGTTGTGTAACTTACAATGTATAATTCATTCTCCGACCGCCCAATCGCATTTTCTTGACTTGTTGTCTCTTTTTTTTTCTTCTTGTCTTCTTCTATTTCCCCCTTTTAATTGATATGTCCATCATGTCGAACTATATGTTGAAATTTAGTTTGCCACCTTGGCTCTCTTATGTGTTATCTGCTACTGGGGTTGCAAGTGTAGCTGGTGCTTTACTTCTTTACATTTACCAGTGTGATTTGATTTACCCAAGTAGCTTCCCTGATGGATCCAGAACAGAGGTAAACAAAAAGAAGGGATGAATGGATAGACGAGTAAATGCAGAACTAGAACACTATTTATTATACATAGGTCGCCAAACCATCTGATTTTGGAATGAAGTACACTGAAGAAACTTTATTAACCAAAGACAAGATCAAGTTGCGTGCTTACATTATCACCCTTGAAGACACTGAAGAAGCCAAAAGAGTACCCACCATTCTTTACTTCCACGTAAGTGACAGGTATGACATGAAATTAGTGGAAACTAACTTTATGCATGTATTGGTTTTTTTTTTCTTTTTTCTTTTTTACTACAGGCTAATGCAGGAAATATGGTAAATACACTTTGTGTTTGATGGGTGGACATTATTCTACCACCTGTATGTGACTAATCCTTACCATTGTCTTTTATATAGGGACATAGATTGCCAATTGCAAAGATTTTCAATCAGAAATTCAAGACTAATGTTGTGATGCTCTCATACAGAGGGTAAGGGTTGATTAGACAACATCAATTATGTGCCTTGAACTCATTCTTAACCCTATTTTTACATGATGATAGATATGGTTTTAGTGAAGGCAAAGCTAATGAAAAGGGTTTACAGGTGGATTCTCAGGTAATTTGAAATAGAAGGAAAATAAGCATGAAAAAAAAAAAAAAAATGAAAAAAAAAGACTTGCTAACTGACTCTTCTTTATGATATATAGACCCTTTTGGATTTTGTAAGGGAACACCCTATTCTCAAGGATACCAAGTTTGTTGCTTATGGCCAATCTATTGGTGGTGCGGTTGCTATTGATCTTGTGTCAAGAAACGAAGATGCTTTCTCTGGGTTGATGGTGGAAAACACATTTTTAAGTATAGTAAGTGATACTCTTGTAACAATGAAATGATCTAATTAGTCTTTTCTATTTTAGCCCAAATTAATTCCAAGTGTATTCCCAGTCCTCCGCTACTTTACTGTCCTTTGTCACCAACAATGGCCTTCCGAAATCAACATCCAGCGTGTAGTAAAATCACCTGTCTTGTTTTTGTCTGGTGCTAAAGATGAACTGGTGCCTCCTTCTCACATGTCAAAACTCTTTGATCTCTGTGGTGCTCGTGAAAACAAGAATTGGGTCGAATTCGCTAATGGCACCCATAACGATACCTGCATGCAAAGTGGATACTTTTCGGCTATTCGAGAATTCTTGGAAACCAGGATCCTCAAGAACGAAAAACCAGGACAACAAGACGAAGAATCATTTGCGTCTACTGACATTGGCACGGAGGATGTTTTGGAAGATCCATCAGAAACATCTACACATACCAGTAACAATATTATCTATCACGAAGAAGGTTACCAATTAATCAATGGGAAGGACGACGACATCAGCATGACACAAAGCTTTAGTATTGAAGAAGTCGAATTAGAAGAATAGTTTTTTACAATAGCTCCCCCCCCCCCTCTTTTTTTATTTTTATCTCATATAATAAAACTATTTTTGACAATCAATCAGTAAATGAATGCACTTTTGGGGTTTATCAGTAATGGAAAAGGATATATGGTGGGTATCCATGGATCATGCGTAGTTGTCTTGTCAATTTGTAGTTAAGTAAAACGTGGATTTACTATAGATTCTCGTCATACCCGCCACTATTTTCTGTATTCATGTGACAAATTAGGAACTGTAACAAGAAAACCAAGAAAGATCAACAAGAATAGATTACCACACTCTAAATGACGTCGATCCCGTTTGAGCCAACCGGATTAGTAGAGGGAATGGAAACGTTTTATATCTTTCTCATGCAAGAGATTGAGATGTAAGATATATTTGATCCCCGCCCGCTGGATGAGTATGTGTCTCTGTTCCGGAATGGGACGAAATAGCATTTTGGCCCTTTTTTTTCATTTTCACTCCCCTTTCTTAATGATAAATTTTCCTTATTAGTACGATTCCGACCAGAAGGAATGGATATGTATGCAATTCCTCCCTTCCTTGACCATTCTTTACACCTACATGTTGATGATGTTTCCACAGTATAAAATCAACACTCGTCGGATCACAAAATGAAAATTACCTATTTGATCTTGTGATACAGATCAGAAAAAAAAACAAAAAGCGGATATTGAGGTTTATTAGCTATTGGTTAGGGTTAGTTGAGGCATTTTCACTCTGTTTGGGTCTAGTCAAAAAGATATGTGTAATAAACTATGGCTTGGCGCCATCCTTTTTTCTTTTTTGGGATTCTGGCTCCCTGGCTTATACATGAGGGGATCAAGAGGGGGCAATTAAGTACCAGGCGTCTCTAAATTTCCTTTCCTGGAGGGCTTCTCGTGACGGGATTTGAAAATACTTCTAAGGCGGCGATCTTTTTTTTTAAAAAGGGAGAAAATCCTTTTTCTTTCTTCTTTCTCTCTCTTCCCTCTTTTTTTTATTTTATTCATTTTTTTTGATCTGGTCTATTGATTCTGATGGATAACAAAATCCAGTTTGCGGAGGTGATAAAACCTGAACGTGTGGCGACCACAACTGAAGAAAGGATCATTCTTGAAAAAGAAGAATACACCACTACTACTTCAACTACTACTAATACAAGCACTGCAAATGGTCCTGCAAAAAAGAAGGCAGTGGATCTCGTAAGTAAAATGATAATAGTAATGATGATATCTGACTTGCTGTTTTTATATTATAGACAGAACATCTTTTGTCTCATGAAGAGTGTGCTGCCAAGTATGGAACTTTGATTAACGTGGAAAAGCCCGCTAGTTCTCAAGGACTGACAACTGCTGATGCCACTCGTATTGCTTCTCAAAATGGTTTGAATATACTGTCTCCTCCCAAGAAAAGACACCCTATATTAAAGTACTTTGACTGCCTGATGAACCTATTCAACATTCTCTTGGTGTTTGCTGGTGTACTCAATTATATACTGCTAGCTATTGATTTTGAAGGAAACTTTCCAAATGTAAGTAATACGAATGGCAGCTACAAAAAAGAACAAATCTAACTGGTTGTATTTACTTGGTTGATCATTAGACTTATCTTGGGGCGATCTATATTGGTGTGGCTCTCTTGAACGCCTTTATCGAATTCTATCAAGAATACAAGTCAAGCAACATGTTGGAACAATTTATGAACATGCTGGCCAGCCGATCTACTGTCCTTCGTGATGGGAAAATGAATCAAATTGATGCTGCTCAGCTTGTAGTCGGTGATGTGGTGTTGATCCGAATGGGCGACAAGGTACCTGCTGATGTCTTTATTTTTGCTGGTGAAATCAAGGTAAAAAAAAAAAAAAGAGAGAGAGAGATTTACATTTAGGGCTCATCCGGTCACTCACATGATCTTCTTTTTAGGTGGATAACAGCTCCTTGACAGGTGAAAGCGACCCGCAAGAAAGAGGTCCCCACAACTCAAACAAGAGTCCCTTGGAAGCTGAAAATATGGCTTACAGTGGTACTTTGGTCGTCAATGGTGAATGCTATGGTATTGTTGTCCGTACTGGTGATAACACTGTTCTTGGTCAAATCGCTGGTCTGGCTGGTGATGAACACAAAGCGGCTTCTCCATTGTCTGTCGAGGTAATATTAAAACGCCGACTATCTCACTTTTTTTCTCACTTCTTTTTCTTCTCTCAATAATTATAGATCAGCAACTTTGTAAAGATCATTGCCACTATTGCCTTTACCACTGCAGTTGTATTCTTTGGAATTGGTTTACCTGTGAACAACTACAATGTCTCATTAACTATCAACTTTGCCATCTCTGTATGGGTTGGCTGGGTCCCTCAAGGTGTGCCTATGACGGTGACCATTCTGCTCAGTATTGCCGCTAAACGTATGTCAAGCCGAAATGTCCTTGTAAAGTCATTACAAGGGGTTGAAACTCTAGGTGCCATTACTCTTCTTGCAACAGGTAATCAACAACAAAAAGACATACTGTATACATTCCTTTCAGGGTGTCCTAACTCTAAGGGTTTTTTTTTTCTCTCTCTTCCTTCTTCATTTTAGATAAAACTGGGACTTTGACAAAAAACCAAATGACACTGACCAGTATCTGGACAAATCTTACAACCTACACAACAGGTTTGGACCAACAAGGTGTGCAATCGACCTTGGGAATCAAAGAAATTGCCCTGATCTCAGCTTTAAACTCCCGCGCCAAGTTTGACAGAACGGACATACCGATGGCTGAACGACAAATCCTCGGTGATGCTACTGAAACTGGACTGACAAGATTTGCCTCTAAACACCCTGACTTTGATCAATTGGAACAAAACTTTCCCAAGGTGTTTGAAATCCCCTTTAACTCTGAAACCAAACTGGCACTCTCTATCCACCGAAAATCTCACAAGAATGGCGACTGGACAATGTATGTCAAGGGTGCTCCTGAACGTGTTCTCAATCTGTGCACCACAATCCTCACCGAACAAGACGACTCTCTCCCTCTCACTCAAGACCACGAACTGGCGTTCCATGAAGCTTACCGGGCAATGGCAGGACAAGGCAACCGGGTGCTGGCATTTGCGCAGTGTTTGTTACCAGGCGATACCTATCCCTCTGATTTTACGTTTGACAAGGCGAACTGTCCATCGGGAAACCTGTGTTTTGTTGGTCTGGCCGCTCTCGAAGATCCTCCCAAACATTTTGTACGTGAAGCCATTGGTAAATGTCGACGGGCAGGGATCAAGGTGATGATGGTGACGGGTGACCATCCATTGACGGCGGAAGCGATCGCGCGAAAGATCAATCTCATGCTCGGCGATACAAAGGAAATGGTGGCGAAACGAACGGGAAGGGAATTGGTGAATGAACACGAATACAATGCCATTGTTATTCATGGTGATCATATTGACTCTCTTACCGATGCCGAATGGGATGCCATCTTTTCAAAGGACGAAATCATCTTTGCTCGAACTTCGCCAAAGCACAAGCTGGAAATCGTCAAGCGGGCTCAATCCATGGGCCATATTGTTGGTGTCACTGGCGATGGTGTGAATGATGCACCTGCTCTCAAGAAGGCCGATTTGGGTATTGCTATGAATATCTCGGGGTCCGATGTATCCAAGGATGCTGCTACCATGATTTTACTGGATGATAACTTTGCTTCTGTGGTCCATGGTATTGAAGAAGGTCGACTCATTTTCACCAATCTTAAAAAGTCCATTGCTTATACTGTATCTCACTCGGTGCCTGAAGTTATTCCATGTCTGCTTTACATTGTTGTCCCCTTGGGTAAGACGTATATATATTAGTGTTAGAAATATCAACTAACCAAATAATCTTTCATAGGCTTACCATTATCTGCTATTCTTATTTTGGTGATTGATCTTGGATTCGAACTGTTTATGGCCCTTTCTTTTGCTTGGGATGCAGCTGAATCACCTGAGGGACTAATGATGGAACAACCTCGAAAACCAGTGACACCCGATTCCATTGAACGATTCCGACGCAAGCAACTTCGACTACAACAATATGAACAATACGACGATGAAGGTGAACTCATCCAACCTTCCTTCATCCGACGATTCCGAAACTCCATCCATGCCCTCTTCTCACCCGCCTTTTGGAGCGAAAAGTTTGAAAAGAACAATGATGAAATCTTGGTGGATCTACCTTTGCTTTCGTGGGCGTACTTGGAAGTAGGCATGATCGAAGCTATCGGGGTGATGGTGACGTACTTTGTCGTCATGTGGTACAATCATTTGGATCCTGTGGATATTGTCAAGATGCAGCATGGTGCGTCCAGTCCTACTTATTACTTTAGCAATGGTCCTTTGTACGCCAAGGACTTTGTCACTGCACGCGGGTACACTTTGAACGCCGAACAACAACATCGTGCTCTTGCCCAAGCTCAATCCATGGTCTACTTGGGGGTGATGATTATGCAAATGTTCAACTTGTTTGCGGTCAAGACGAAATACACCATTCCTTTCAGCCGATATGCCTTCTCCAACAAGTACACCTTTTTGGGCATCTTGATGGGGGCATGTCTTGGTGTGCTGATTGTTTACTGTCCTCCCTTCAACATTGCTTTTGGTACCGAGTATCATACCCTTCCTCTTTGGTGGCTGATTCCTTTTGGTTTTGGGTGGCTGATTCTGTTTTATGCTTGTTTGCGCATGAAAATCATCAACAAACTCCGCCCCATTCGCTGGAATCCTACTATTCAAGGTCTTCGCATGCATCCTACCATACGCACCATGGCCAGTCGTCGATCAAGTCAAAATGTAGTTTAGATTATCTCTTTCTCTCCCCCTCCCCCACAATTAGAATAATGTTATATAGCTCTTCTTTATTTTGAAATGTAATAAACAATCCTTTGATGTATATAAATGTATGATTTGTTGTAGCGACTGATTCACCATCATAACAGGGCTTTATTTGTGGGAATTGCTAGGTGCACGGAAGGTACGCAGGGAATTTCGGAAGACCACTACTCGCTCAATTGTCAATAGATGCTAATGATTAAAATGGCGATGTGTATACTATGGCATGTTTCCAACATAATTTACCGCAAAAGCCAGGTACTGGGACCCTTTTATCAGTCAGTGCAAGCATGCGATGACTTTTACCCGTCAGTTGCCAAAAAAAAAAAAAAAAAAAAAAAAAAAGTGGGACGAAGCAAAAACTATGGTTTCAAACCCCGCATGATCTTGATTCCCTAGTCAGATTTGGGAAGAGCACTACTCTCTCCATTATCAACAGATACTAATGATTAAAGTGGCAATGTGGACACTCTGGGATATTTCCAACCGCAAAATCCAAGTACTGAGATTCTTATATCACTTAGTCCAAGCTTGCGATGACTTTTATCTGTCCTTTACAGAAGATAGCTAACTTCATTTTCAAAAGCCGAACACATAGATTCCTTGCGCCTGGCAATTCCCTTGTTATGTGATCAATGTTAAGAGACGATATAATTTGACTAGTTTATTATGTTTATTTTAAAAAAAAGATATCTTATACTAAATGACTAACTAGTTGTTGTTTTTTTAAAAAAAAGGCTATTCTAAAGCCCCATCTAATCTTCTTCTTCAGAGCTATCTTCATTATCCCGAAGCCATTGGACAAACGGTGCCATTTGTTTCAAAAGAACGGTCTTGCCTTGAGGTTTGTGTGCTTTGTCAGCCCAGTATAAGATAGCATTGTCGGATAACACGTCGTTCTTGTATAAAAGTTGGACGATTTGACGGAACACCTTGGTGACCTTGGCATCTTCGTAACAGGTGATTTGGACACGTTGGAGCAACAGGATTTCATTCTTGGGAGAAGATGCATAGGTTTCCAACAACTTGGACCAGTGATTCAATACACGCAACACTTGGGCTTCGACTTGGTCGGGGCGGGTGTTGATCAAATCCACACTATCGACAATAGCAGACCAGACAATAGGGATCAAATCGGCTTCATCAAGACCTGCTTCTTTCTTGGCATCTTTAAGATGAGCAAGGACCTAAAAAAAAAAAAAAAAATGTTGATTAGTACCATTTGCAAGTTTTATAATATTCATTTTAATTACTTACTTCAGCAACAGAGGCTTCAGATTCTAACATATGCTTCAAATTGGACAAGAGATCGCCCTTCATCGAGTTCTTTTGGTTACGTTGATGGAATCCCACCAATTGTTTCATATCTTCAGCTTCAAAGTGGCGAGCAAGACATTCTTCTTCACGTTTGTTAGGAGGAAAGAGTTCCAAAAGACGAGTATCCATACCAGATGACACCAAATATTTACCAAGTTGATCAATACTTTGTTCACTGAGAATAGTCCGGAACACAGCAGTAGCAAATCCAAGAGAATGGCCTAAATATATATATGTAAGAATATGTTAATCATTTGATCTATATCCCATCCATTCCTTCCTTCCTTACCATCCTTTACAAGGTAATCCTTTAGAAGGACCTTGAGTACGACAGGGTTGGCTAATTGAGTGGTGATAAAGTAACCAGTAGCCTTGGCCAATTTGCTGTTTTCTTCGGATTGCCATTTGTTGATGAATTGTAAAATGTTCTTGAGAGTTTCTTCAAAAGGTCGTTGTAAATACTTGTAACGGCGGATCAACTTATTGAATACATCCACATGTTTCTTAATCGAATCGGGTTCGTCTTTGGCACCAAAGATACTAAAGGGACTACGTTCAACATCATCAAGGACAATACCACCAGGTTCTATTTTAGAAGGAAAAAAAAAAAAAAAAAAGGTAAGGTCACGGGATGAGGAAGATGCCTTTCATCCATCATTTGTTACTTACGTAAAATGCCACCAGTAATTAAGATTTCAAAGAGAGATTCACCGTATTTGCGATATTCGAGAGTATTTCCAGTCTTGTCAAGGATGGTAGAGATATCTTCAAGATCACCGGGTTTTGCAACAGCAAGTTGAGAGAGTAAATTATCGCGAAAGACTATTCATTGTGGTTAGTTCCATCATCCAATCCCTGTTTTCCCTCCCCCCATACACTCTATATTTACTTTCAGGTTCGTGTTTGGCTTGCGCTTTCTGGACGCCCTATAAATAAAAAACATAAAATGTTAGTCTAGTGATTTCAATCACAAAAAGAGATCATCATCATTATCAATAGTTCTTACTTTTCTTTGTTTTATTTTGACACCATGCAAAGTTGGTTTGGGGGTACTTGTTGCCTGAGATTGGGTAGAATTCATGTATAGCTGCAAAAGGTCTTCTTTTTATCAAGTAAAAAATCCTATGGCAGCGGAAGGAGGGATTGGAAAATAAAAGAAAAAAAGAGAAATGGCTAAAGAAATTTATATATCGGGACCTCCTATGGAAAAATTTTCCTATTATTTCATTGGTTCATATTTAAACTACCGCACTAGAGTGACGGGTCTGGGTTAGATGAAACATGGTGGATTCCTGTTTATCTGCATACATGGTTCCTGAAGTAAAAATTGGCAGATCAAAGAGAAAAGTGTGTGGAACACGTAGAGCTTCCCAATCACCATCCTTCTCGATGGTCAACAAAAAAAAAAAAACATATGATCCCAAAACTCGATACATAGCTCCCTCACTTAGGTATGTATCGAAATCCCGCCTGCAGACACATTTGATCCCCGCCATCAAGCAAGTTGCCCGAGGCTTCCTGTAGGCTTCATCTCATTAATGCGAACTATGATGGCCAAAGTCCTGTATAAGATCGTTATAATTTGACAATGCATGGGTACGGGGCTTCGGCCAACGGTAAGTGAAAATTAAAAGGAAACCACATACTTCCCACATAATACTAACTGATATTTCATCCTCCGCTTATTCGACCAAAAATTCAAGTTACCCAAGGAAGTTGGTTATGCGCAACCTTACGTCTACCATGTCATTCATACACACACAACATACATATATCAATGATTTGTTTTATTAAATTTAGAGTAATAGTATGAAAAAAATAAAAAAAAGATATAGGTAAAGATTAGGCATATGTTAAAAAAAAGTGATGGGGGAAGATTATAATATCAATGGAGTATGTTCTTTTAGACAGGCGTATAGCCTTTTCTCGCCCGCCGATGAGACATGACAGCTTCCAGCAAGTAGCCAATTATATCCTTCGCCAAGTATGGCAAGTCCAGCCAAAAGTCTATGTATGTGTCAAAACAAAGTCAGGTAAATATATCGACACGTTCTTGTAAAGAGATACTTACCTCGATGAGGTATCAGGTCGATCCCACGAGCATTAAACATTCTGTAATGATAAATAGCGCCACTAATAAAGTAGAGTACCATCAAGACCCCCAAGCTATAATAGTGTCATTAGTCAACTATTCTGTTGTGTATTGATGATAACTAACTTACATAATGAACACCAGGTTGATGGTGAATTTACCTCCTAATTCAGGTAAACCGATATTACTGGATGGTCGTTTTGCCGATGGTGATTTTTCGGTAGCTTTTGACCTAAATAAACCATATTAGTATTACTACAACACTTTTCCCTTTTTCAATGTTTACTTACGCACAGGCAAAGACGACTTTCCAATGTAGTTTTGTGACATATCCATCATCAGATATAAGCTCCGGTCCATCAGGATTATTCTATATATATATATATATATCACACAATAGTTTAATATAATATATCATAGACTATATCCTCCACTTACATGAGATCCATTATTATCACATTCCAAAGTGATGATGACAGTTTGCTTCTTACCATCCACATTTCCGCCGTGTAGCTTGA
This sequence comes from Chlamydoabsidia padenii, assembly GCA_025330725.1. Taxonomy (NCBI): domain Eukaryota; kingdom Fungi; phylum Mucoromycota; class Mucoromycetes; order Mucorales; family Cunninghamellaceae; genus Chlamydoabsidia; species Chlamydoabsidia padenii. The sequence continues at coordinate 109,712 of JAIWND010000031.1, read as the reverse complement.
GTGCAAATAAGGCTCCGTCTATACATTCCAAAAAAAAAAAAAAAAAAAAAAAAAAAAAAAAAAAAGTTAAAATCAAGACAACCATTTCCTTCATTTACCTGTGGTTAAATCATGATTTTCAGAGGCAATCTTGAATTCAGGCGACAGTTTTGAGCTATAAAGCGAAGGGGTTAGTAAGTAGTTGTTTATATACCAGCACTTTTTAATCACGACTTACTCTTCGTAATCACCAGCTAATTCTTCAACTTCGTCCAAGCGTTCCACATCACCTTTTTTGTGGTACAAACGAAGACAAACATACTATCATTTGAAAAAAGCATGAATGTTGGATGACTTTAATATATATAAAAAGATCAACTTACTGTATTGGCCTTGCAAAAGTCTTCATCATAAGTAATAGGAGGTTTGGTCACAAAGTTGCAGATATTGACGTGGGTTCGTGTGATCTTGGTCGATGGTTTGGTGTTGGCCCGTGTTTCCATGATAAAGTCCCTAGATCATTACAAAATGAATGTAAACAATGTTAAAGCAAAGATTGTTTCTTCTTTTTTCTTTTGTGTACTTACCTATTCATTGGAGAGAGGTCAAGTTGATAGTTGTCATTAGGTTTGTACCCTGGAAGGCAGTATTCTTGAATACCCGATACCAAGATGGTGACAAAAGATAAACCGAGCAAAAGGACCAGAGCTAATGTCATCTTTCAAATGCTGTGTTGTAACCGAGTATAAGAAGAAGTAAAGAAGAGTCATTATATAAATGTCTGTTTTTTAAGGAAAAAGAGAAAAAAGAGCGAGGAAAAGAAAAAAGGCCAAGAAAGCAAATAAAGGCTTTAGACGTTTTAAAATCCCGCCTTCTTAAAATCCAGTAACCATAATACAAATCCACCGACATGCATGATGACTCATTCAATGTAGTGAGCCCTTTCAGTATTTGTGTTTTTTTTAAAAAAAAAAATACACATATAGCATCCTCTTATCCAAGTGTAAGATATCATATTGCGCCTGAAATTTCCTAATCATGCGCCCGGGATCACTCTCGCCCAACCTTTCCCCCCTCGAGTTGGCCAGAAATTTACGGCCAACATATTCCCCCGCCCAAAGTCGGGTTTTAAATTTAAAATTCAGATGTTGCATGAATTTCTTGAATAGACCAACCCCCTTTCATGGTCAGAATTAGTCTATGCGACGAGGAATTCACGTTTGAAGAAAAAAAAATCCAAAGTCTTTTCACCCAGTTAGACCAGGCTTGCCATACCTATACTTCCACGCATCAATAAAGTCAATCCTACAGAGATAGGCGAGGTGGGTGGTTCACCTGTCAATTTGAGTGCCAAGTAAGCATAGAGTCCCACCACCAACACATAGATAGCATTCAAAATCAACGTTTTGGTAATTAGGGGCTCGAGAAAGTACAGTGACACGATAACCAAGAGCAGCACATAAGATTTCCGAGATCCATTGACGTGGTGCAGATCGAAACGTCATACTGATCCCAATAGGAAACAATGAAATGTTGACCCATTCAGGAGGTAGCAAAGCAGTGCTGTTGATGACATCAAAGAAGCTTCTTTATTCTTTCTCTTCTCATAATATAAAATACTTCCTATCAGTCGTATGTAAATCGCTGATTCAAAAATCTCAAATCATGCATGATATCTTTTCCCAGGTATATTCACATCCCGATATGGACTCACGGACTCAAAGCATCAAAATAATATGTAGTAATCATCTATGTTTTTGATGCTTTGTGGAGGAATACGAGGGCTCCTCTATATTAAAAAGTCGTTTTTGATTTCATACAGCCGTTTGATTTGACATTGGTGTAAGGTAGTAAAGGTAGAGTTGTAAAGGTGATGCTTAATACCTTTGATGGGTTTGGGTAATGAATAGGATTCTATCTTGATGAACAATGTAGAAATGTCATTTTACTTTGCCTCCTTAAAAAGTCGGGATTTGAATTGTATCTGGATTTGAGACATACTTAAATTATTGATTTTCCTCTCTCTTCTTTTTCTTCCTCCTCCAAAAAATTATCTTACAATATGGGTAAGTGGACCATATTGACGTTATAACTTCTCCACTATCATGATGTCGATATAAAAACGATGGATGTATAAACAGATGGATGGATGGATGGATGGATGGATGGATGGATTAACAAAACACGGATTTGACAATAACTTGCAGCATCTCATTAAGAACTTCAACTGATTTTGCAACATAAACAACCATGCAACAATAACAACTTCAACTGTATATACATCAACAGAAGAAAAAAAAAAAAGAAGACAAGCAACAATAGTAATAACCTCGACTCGATGATTTTATGATAGTGGAGACATTCCTTTTACCACAACGGGTATAATTCGACACTGATACTTTTATATTTTGAATAGGTCAACCTTCCGGTTTGAATGCCGCTCGTAAGTTGCGCAACACTCGTCGTGAACAACGCTGGGCTGATAAGCAATACAAGAAGCGTGCCTTGGGTACTGCTTTCCGCTCCAACCCCTTTGGTGGTGCTTCTCACGCTAAGGGCATTGTCCTCGAAAAGATGTAATTCCCCCCCCAAAAAAAAAATAAAAATAAAAATAAAATAAAAAGAGTATAGGCGGGGTGGTTAACTAACTGGTTTGTTTTTTATGTGATATAGTGGTGTTGAAGCCAAACAACCTAACTCTGCTATCCGTAAGTGTGTCCGTGTCCAATTGATCAAGAACGGTAAGAAGGTCACTGCTTTCGTCCCCAACGATGGTTGTTTGAACTATGTTGATGAAAACGACGAAGTCTTGATTGCTGGTTTCGGTCGTAAGGGTCGCGCTATTGGTGATATTCCTGGTGTCCGCTTCAAGGTCGTCAAGGTCGCTGGTGTTGCTCTCATTGCCCTCTACAAGGAAAAGAAGGAAAAGCCCAGATCTTAAAAAAATTATATAGGTTTAGTTATAGTTTATCATATTTATTGTTGTCATTAATAAACGCAGTATTCAATAAACATATTAAATGGTCTATCTTGTGTGTGTGTGTGATTAGTTTTCATCTGTTACATAAATGTTACAAAATACGCCTGCATAAACATGATGGCTGCGCCTCCACTTTTTGATTTATAAGCACATCCTTACTAATACAAGTTGCAACATATTACGACACTACTGTCGTAATCAGGTCTCGTGAGCTTATAAAAAGGGGGTGGATCGCTTTTCCTTCTTCTTCTTTTCACATCACTTCACATTAACAAATGGCTTTTACCACCGCTACTCTTCATTACTTTGATATCCAAGGGAAACCATGTAAGTCTGAATGATACTACTATATGGATCCTGATGATTGATCTGTCTTTTCCTTCATCTACATAGCCACTGCAGCCTGGGGCGAGAACTTGAATCTCTTCTTGAGAGATGCAGGAATTGAATTCACCTATATCCGTCACGAGGGATCCGAATGGCCTGCTTTGAAAAAAGACTTGATCGAGAATAAAAAAGTCGCTCATGCAACCATGCCTTTTGTTGAAATAGATGGAAAAGTCTACAATAAGACGGTACCTGCCCTTCGTTATCTCAGCAAACGACTTGGTAGGTTGATGTCGGGTAAAGCGGGATATAAATATTGACCACCCCCCTCCCTTGATTAGGAAAATACCGAGGAGCCAATGATGAAGAGGAGTATCTTTTGGATGTAGTATCTGACATTTTTAGAGATCATTTTGGATCCTATGGTCCCTTGTTTAAAAGTACTGATAAGGAAAAATTGCAAGAACATTTTGAAAAGGATACCATAAAGTACTTGGCAGCGTACGATACCATTTATGCCCAAAACAAAACTGGGCCTTATGTCTTGGGTGAAAATGTATGTGGTAAGAATAGTGAAAAGACCTTTTACTGATTGTGAGGTGTTTATTTTAGATATCCTATGCCGATTTTCTTGTTTACCACATGATCGATGATGATAACTTTGCTTTGAGGGATCATTATGATCTAATTCAAAAGGTATATATGACAGACAAATGTGCTGTTACCTGGTTCTAATACATGGGACTTTTTTTTTTTTGTAGGACTATCCTAACGTTGCAAACTTTATCCAAGCATTTACTCAACGTCCTAATCTTGTTAATTACTTTAGTTCATTGAAAAAAGACAACTGATTCACTTTTTCAATAAATTAACGCCAGTTACCATTTTACATGAATCGGAGTTCCATTTGGGATCTGGTGCGTATTGAACCTGGTTTTGAATACCTATAACTTTTATTTCAATCGAATGAGAATATTGTAAAATTGATGTTATAATATAAATCATCGCCCCTTTATTATCAATGTTTTAAACAATATCCACATCTAATCTACCACTATATATTACATACAAATACAATATACTATACTACAATTCACATCAAATCAATCCACCACCTTGATGTTTCCAGATTCCCAAATTTCAAAGTCATTATTCTTCTTGGGATCGCCAAAAAGACGAAGTGCCTTGACACGGATTTTGTATTGACCACGAGGAATAGTCGTAACGGCATTTTCGCTGTCCTCATCAACACCTTTGGGAAGGTAGGTGCCATCCACAGGGTACGAGTACTTTTGCATAGTCAAATCCAATGTGCTTCGGGGTTGATAGGTCATTGTTGGCAAGATGTTCCCAATCACTTGATCAGTTGGCAGATCCACCAGTTCGAATTCCAGTAAACGGGTGCCGGTCAGTAAACGGAAAACCAGATTAGGTACCGTGGTACTGTTGTAGGTTTTTTTGCATCTAAGAATAAAAGTATTGTCATCTTCATCGTAAGCAACGGGGTTTTGGCTAGAGTTGATGATAAATGGTGTGTCCTCATCGAATAGTGGCAACTCTTTTTGTCGTCCAACCACACCGAAATATGGCACCGAGATGTCTTGACTGATCTTTTTGTTGGATGATTTAAACTGGACAAAGCCACCGTACATGATGTGCTGTTTTGGATCGACATCAGGAGGAATCACCGAAACCGTCACTTGTGCAGTCTTTCCAGGAGCAAGTCGAATGGTTTTTCTTGACAGCCGTAGTTTGGCAGCAGACTTGGTAAAGTTGATCGGTTCCGAGTAGGCGTATCCATCCAATTTAAGATCGTAGGGTAGTACACTGAGAGAGACATTGTTGATCACCTGGTAGGAGACCATATCATGACCATGATTTGTGATTGATAATGTATGAGTCTTGTAGTTGTTGGAGGATGTGTCGTTGAAACTAATATAACCGGGAGAGACATGGGCAGCTTGTGTGATCGTGTCGTAAACTATGTATACAAGGCAAATTAGCAAAATGACCATTTCTTCCATATCCCATCTTTGTTTTTTTTTTCTTTCTTTCTTTACCTTGAATCAAACCAGCACCTTGGCGAAGAGGAGAATCCAAATCTTTATCACCATTTTTCGCCACAGCCCTGTAAGCATAGTTTTGGAATTGTTCACGCAACACCTTTGCACTGACTTGTTTTCCTTTTCCAAGAGAGTTCAAGTAAAGTGCCACCGAGCCAGCCATATAAGGAGATGCCATACTGGTGCCTGACATGAGCCCCCAGCTACCCAATTTGCGAGGTAATGTTGAGTAAACGTGTCCACCAATAGCACCGAGATGAGGGCGAAGATCCAATTCATAAGTAGCCCCTACACTAGAAAAGTAGGTCACGGTTTTTGCTGTTGATAAAGGTACAGGTAGTTGTTCAAGAAATGTAAGCACCACAGGTTTGTCGTTTTTAGTCGCTTTTTCAAGTCTGGTCATCAAGGCTTCACCAAACGATTTGCCAATACCAATAACGGGAATAGACGCATCAGGAGCTGCTGGTTCGTAGGCTGTTTCATTTTCGTCGCTGTAGATCACCATTCCAAGAGCACCGGCCTCTGCGAGATTTCTTGCTTTTGTTTTCAGAGAGCAGGATCCTCCTTCTTTAACCAAACCATATTTGCCTTTTACAGATGCAGGCACAGTACACCCAGTATCAAGTATGCCAATGTGGTAGTCTCCAATGATTAGTTCGGAAGAGGGATACACTTTACCATTTCCAGAGGACACACGGAAAGCTAAATAAAGATCAAATGAATTAGTCATATAGAGCAAATGATTGACTTTATATGTAGTTTACCTATGCGATTATTTGAGCCAGAGACTTCAAAGTGATAATACAAGTCATAAGCATTGTCAAAGGAAGCAACTGCCACGACGTTTTCACCAGTAGCGGGTGAACCAATAGTAAAAGGCGTACTACCTTCATTGCCCCCGGCCAAAATGACTATGAAGTGGAAAAAATGATATTAGTTGATAGTTGATCATAGCATGTTTTGTCTCTTTTATTACCATGTACACCCTTTTTAGCAATACGAGAGGCCACAACTGATCCAATGGATTCAGACCAGCCACTGGGCCCACCAATGCTGAGATTAATGATATCGCACCCTGCTTCTTCGGCTTTCAATAAGGCTTGGACAATAATATCGTCGTCTACACCACCACTGCACCCAAAGATTCGCCAGGCCGCCAATGTCGCATCAGGAGCAACACCCGTAAAGTTCTATTAAATATGAATCCATAAAGTGGAATGAGTAAGTTTACCTTGATATGCCAATTTAACGACTTACATCAGATTTTCCAGCAATGATTCCTGCAACATGAGTTCCATGACCTAACAAAAGTCAAAACAAGTAAAGAATGTCAAGTTAAGTGTATCCATTTTTTTCTTCTTCTTTCGGCTTACCAACAGATCCAGTTTCGGGACCGCAATTGTCAAGAGGTGTGGGACCAGGCTTTATCGTTGGCTCTTCAGCGGTAGTATTATAAGCATCGCCAACCAAATCAGCACCATAACGAACCTAAGAGGAGAAAAAAAAAAAAAAAAAAAGTTGAGCAGTTTGATTTTAACAAAAATAAAAATAAAAAGAGTATGTAAATTACCTTGAAGCCTTTACCAAAACCACCACCAAGAGCTGGGTGGTAATAATCCACACCAGAATCAATGATACCAATGAGGATGCCTTTTCCAGTATGTTTCAGCTCTTTGTGGACACGATCGACTTGAGTGAGATGATGAGGAGAGACAGTATCGAATACTGCCTTGCTAATACTGCTGATTTCCATCGGCGCAGACGCAAGCGTGGGAGCACTCACCCGATGTGAAGGGTAGACAGACATAACGTTAACTTGATCAAATATGGATCGTAGCAGGTTTTCATGTTGAGGCACCATATACGAAGAGGCCAAGCTAAAGGATACACCACTGAATACCGGATGAGTAAATTGTTGCTTAATGTTGATGCGATCACCAAAAGTGGTAGTGAGTAGTTTAACAAAGTGAGCCACATTGTCTTGGTGAGTGAGTTCAACAATGTACCGCCCTTCTATCAAAGTGTGCTTGTTTATAGAAGACTTGACCTTGTGATGATTAAGTCTGCCTTCAACATTGGTAAGAAATAATGAAAAGAGGAAGAATGTAGAGAAGAAAGAAAGGAGAAAAGGGGCGAGTTTCATGTTTTTGAAGTAAAATGCGGGATTTGAAAATGAGAAGATTAGATTATTTTTGATTTTCATAAAGTCAAGTCTTTATATACCCATACTCAACAGAGTGGCAAAAGGCTTACCATAACGCTAGTGGGGCTGGGTGATTTATCCGATGATATTGGCTTGTACGGATTTCGCAGCCTTTTTCCTTATTATACACTTACCTGGAACGAAATACGGGCTTGGACCGCCCCTTAAAGTTCATCAACCGACTTGCTGAACACCACTTTATTTTAATTCCGTCAAAGTGTGGCTAGAGACATTAAGGGCGGAAACCAATCTATTATTATCTAGGTCAAGTACGATGACTTGCTCACCTGTCAACCTTGGTAGGCATCTTTGTTTATGGGGTTGACAGTGTGTCACTGAGCACCTTCCTTGTTTCTATCACATCACCGAATAGATTCTTTGATTTATCATTCTTATCGATACAACTCGAGGATGGTTTCGTTTCAACATCACAAGAAAAGAGTTGACACTCCAAGGAGCGGTCTTTGAATTAAAACGCCGCCACCTTGCTGCATATTACTTTTCACCCAAATGCGTTTGGTGCGACCGTACGAGCAAAAAATAAAAATAAAAATGCCACCATCGCAGCTACAAAGTCAATCTTATTCTAGTTATGCTCAAAAAGTGGCTGCTTGAATATGGATAGGAAGCGAAGAGGACGGGAAAAGGCTTCTTTCCGATTGTCAGATATAAAGACTTTTACATTTATCAAAGTGATGTGATCTTTAAAACAGGGGCATCCAAAGGTTGAATCAATTACAGTGTCCATTTAATTAGCTTGGTTTATATTTTGATTTTGATCATATACCTTGGAAAAAGACACTTTTGAATCAAAGTACAGTACTGTGTATAGAAGTCGGGATTTGAATTCACAAGTGAGTAGTAAAGGATGAAGAGAGTGTGGGTAAACACACAACATAGATAATCAAGTATGTTTATTTATGTACAAAGTGATTATAATATATGATCAAGTCTAAATAAAGTATTTTTTTATTTACCAAATGATTGACATAAACTATTTAATATGTATTGTTTAATATGTGTGGAGTACTTGGTATAAACTATTTGATGAGGAGTACTTAATATACAGACTATGTATTTGATGTAAACTACGTACTAAGGCCGATTGAATAGTAGTTGTGGTAATACTGTATGATAGATTGGTCAAAATGCCGCCGATCAAGATACTAATGGCTTTTTAAATATGATTTTGTGATAGTAGCAGTTTGATGGGTACTAGTTTTTTTTTTTTTTTTTTTTTTTTTTTTCATGACAATAATGTTGGTTGGTATAGTCGTTAGGTAGTGTTGATGCTGGTTGTTATACTGATCTGCGTCGTCGTTTACTGGTACCACATCCTGACTGCTCACCATCACCCAAGCTCTTCCTCTTGCTGTTATTATGAATCGTACGAGTATTACTGTTTTCCGTACAGTGTCGTTTGTTGGTACCACCATTGTCGAGCCCGTCTTCAGTCTTTCTCTTGTTGTTATTGCTTGTGTTCTGGGTGATACGATCAACGTGTCGTCGTTTGTTGCTGGCAAATGCATCCTGTTCATTTGCATTTTTCCTCTTGTTGGTGCCAGAGTCATTGTTGGTGCAGTCGCAAAGCCACTGTTTGCTGATGGGTATGGTTTCGTTATTTGATTGCTTGTTGCTGGCAAATGCATTGTGTTCATTTGCATTTTTCCTCTTGTTGGCGCCAGAGTCATTGTTGGTGCAGTCGCAAAGCCATTGTTTGCTGATGGGTATGGTTTCGTTATCTGATTGCTTGTCGCTGGAGTGGTTGTTGGTTCTGATTTGGTGATCTGATGGCTTTGTAGGATCGGTGTTTTCCTTATTAGTGTCATTGTTAATTGGCAAGGGCCAGAAAAAGTCAGGGTTTGGAATACGATCTTTAAGGTCGATATCGATCCCGTTTGATGGTGTTTTGCTTCCAAATATGTTATTGTAGATAGACCCCATTCCAGACCATAACCGGCTCTATATTAAAACATGTTTTTTTTTAAAAAAAAAAAAAAAAAAAAAGACAATGAGTTAAAGTAGTTCAGTTTTTTGTTCAACTTACAAAGAAGCCAACAGGAGCTGATTGAAGTGGCAGTTGATTACTTGAAACTAAAGGAATGTTGACAACCAAAGGCAATTGCATACCACTCATGTCAATGGGAAAGTCAAGGTTTTTGTTCAAGTGTGATTCGTATTCAGCTATTTTCATATTGTTAAAAGATGTTATAAGATTGTTATTGTGGTTGTTTTCAAAAAATAGGTATCGTGAATTGCAGAGTGAGAATGAGGGAAGAGAAAGAAAAACAAAATAAAAAAGCTTTTGTTTTTGTAAACAAAACGCGAAATTATAGTCGGGGTTGAATAATGTTATGCCGCCTTCTCATTTTTATAGCGCCGCCTTCAAAAAAAATGTAGATGACACTGTGGTGGGGCTGAAAAAAAAGGGGGAATGGTCTAATTCTGTTTTTGTTTAAATAAGGTACAGAATACTTCAAAACATTGATGCACTTTTCAGAATGCATCATTAAAAGAACTTTACCCATAATATGGTTGACTATAAGCATCTTACCTGAAAAGCTTTATTAAGTTTAAAAACCGCACGAATCACTTTATTTGTCCTTTAACTGTGTGTATAACCCGTGGTAGTGATGAATGATCATGCAGAAATGATTCCGTCTCTTCGAGCTCCGATAATAAAATTGCTACTTTACAAAAGATTGCATAATACAATGTTTCCATTCAAATCAATGGACAATAAACGTAGAGATTAAGTATACAAGATTACTTTATTAGTTTACTATTACTAAACTAAAAAAAAAGAGTAAGAGGAAGAGAGACAAGGTACTGTACAACAGCCCCTGTTAAAAACATAATATAATAAGATCAAAAGAAGAGAGCTAATGTAACAACAAAAAGACAATATAAAGTAAAAATACAACCAATCATCTATCAAACTATTTAGCTTTTTCCACCTTGATAGTGTTCGACTTCCAGACTTCAAAGTCCTTTGCAGACTTGGGGTTTCCAAACAAGCGGAGAGTCTTGACAACAAGTTGGAATGTACCAGTAGGCACAGGGACAGCCTTAGAGTTGGGCTTGCTATGGTTGGGGAAGAAAGTACCATCCCAGTAAATAGATTGAGCTTGTTCACCAGGGTTCAAAGTGTTGCGAGCAATATAAGTTTGATCGACGACAGCCTTGCCAATCACCTTCTTTGTCTTGAGGTCAACGAGATCAACTTGTGTGAGAGCAGAAGGAGTGATGTATCGGGTAATAACGTAAACCTCAACGGCGTTTTGTTTGAAGGTAACAGTGGAGTTCAAGTCATGAGCACCGGCAGAATCAGAGGCGAGGTAAGGGAAGTCCTTGTCAAAGATAGGCAAGTCCTTTTGACGACCAACCACACCAAAGTAAGGAATGCTCAAGTCCAGACCATTCTTCTTGTTGGATGATTTGAGTTGGATAAAGCCACCGTACATGATGTGGTCCTTGGGGTTGGTTTTGGGAGGAATGACAGAGACCTTAACCTTGATAGATTTACCAGGAGCCACCTTGATGGATTTCTTGGAGAATCGCAAGTTGGCAGCAGCAGTGGTGTAAGAGATAGGTTGAGTATAAGTGTAACCAGACTTGGCAAGATCGTAAGGAGCAATGCTGAGAGAAGCATTGTTGATGATTTGGTATTGAACAGTGCTATGACCATGATTGGTGATGGTGAAGGTTTGGGTCTTGTGTTGGCTGGAGGAGGTGTCGTTGAAGCTGAATTGACCAGGAGAGATGTGAAGGTTTTGTTGAATAGTATCGTAGACTAACAGATGTATATAAAAAAAGTTACAATATATTCTTCATTGTTGATATTTGTCTACTCTTTTTAGCCAGATTTCCTCCCTTTCCTCTTTTTGTATTATACCATACCTTGAATAAGACCAGCACCTTGACGAAGAGGAGAATCAATACCCTTGGCACCGTTTACAACAGGAGCCTGGAAAGCATGATTTTGGAATTGTTCCATGACAAAGGAAGACTTGACGTTCTTTCCTTTGGACTTCAAGTAGAGAGCAATAGATCCAGACACGTAAGGAGTAGCCATACTAGTACCTGACATGAAGCCCCAGCTTCCCAAATAACGAGGCAAAGTGGAGTAGATTTGACCACCAGGAGCACCAATGTTAGGGCGAAGGTCCAATTCATAAGAGGCACCAACACTGGAAAAGCTGGACACAGTCTTACCAGTAGGAATAGGAACAGGGTAGAGTTTTCCATCAAAAGTCAAAGTAACCTTTCCCTTTTTCGTAGCGGCAACAAGAGTTTCACCATCCTGTTGACCAATACCAAATACAGTCACAGCAGAGTCGGGAGCAGAAGGAGTAAAGGCACCACCACCAGCATTGTCGTAAACCACAGCACCAATAGCACCAGCCTTGGCAAGATTAGCAGCCTTGATAACGAATGTACAAGTTCCACGTTTAACCAAAGCATAGTTACCCTTCACAGAAGCGGGAACGTTGGAAGCATCACAGGCATCATCAGTTCCACCGATAGTTTTGGAACCAGGCACAAGGTCAGCAGACTTGTATGTACCTGCTTCACTAGCATCAAATGCTATTGAAAAGAAAGGGAGTGAGTATGCAACTATTGACACTTTTTTTTTTCTTTTTTGTATGTATTACCGATCAATTCAGATAATCCGGAAGCCTTGAATTTGTTAGCCAAGGTTTTATCATTGTCAAAGGAGGCAACAGAGATAACACCGGCACCAGTACTGGGAGAGCCGACAGTGAAGGCACCACTTGAACCAGCATTACCCGCTGCAATCACCACTAATATCATACAAAAGAAGAAGAAAAAAGAGTTATATTACCATTACTCGACCCTTCCCCACAAACGTCTTGTTCTTACCGATGACACCCTTTTTAGCCAAACGAGATGCAACGATGGTATCAGCACCTTCAGACCAACCGCTGTTGTCACCAATACTTATGGAGATGACATCAGAACCGGCATCATAAGCCTTCAACAATCCCTTGATGATAATGTCGTTACCCACAGTTCCTTGACAGCCAAAGACACGCCACATACCGAGGGTCGCATCAGGAGCAGCACCAGTAAAGTTCTATGAGAGTAAATAAACAAGTGGATTAGAAACCAAGGTTCCTGTTTTATACAGCCATCATTTATAATCAACAACTTACAGCAGTTTTACCAGCAATAATACCAGAGACGTGAGTACCGTGACCTAATCAAAAGTAGTTAAAAGAAGGAAATGATGAGTTGAATGGAATATGTAATCATGTTTCATTGTTACCTGAAGCACCAGATCCAGCACCACAATTGTCAAGAGGAGTGGGACCAGGCTTGATGATAGGATTGGGATTATTAGCATTATATTTGTCACCAACCAAATCTTCACCATACCGGACCTAATATAAAAAGATAGAGAAATAGTTAGTTTGTACAATTTCATTTCTCCCAAAGTTAAATAGTAGTTTTTACCTTGTAACCTTTACCAAAACCACCACCAAGAGCAGGATGGTAGTAATCGATACCGGTATCAAGAATACCAACAACGATACCCTTACCGGTGTTCTTGAGTTCCTTGTGAACACGATCAACTTGAGTCAAATGATGAGGCAAGATGGGTTCAGGGTTGACTTCGTCCTTACGCACAGGAGTGACAGTCAATTCAGGACGCTTGATAATACGAATAGGATAAACAGCAGCCACTTGGTCGTGATCAAACAAAGTTTGAAGCTTGTTGTCATAGCTAGAGGCGGTAACAGCAGATGGCTCAGGATCATTCAAGTTGAAGGAGAGACCAGCAAACACGTCGTGAGTGTATTGTTCTTGAATCTTGACATCATTATCAAAAGTATCGGACAAGGATTGAGCAAAAGATTTGGTGGCGTCTTGGTGAGTGAATTCCACAATGTAGCGACCAGTGACCACGTCAGAAGAAGGATAGGCCTTGAATTTTCGATGAGAGAGGAGAGCATCAGTCGAGCCTTGTAAAAAAAGAGTGGCAAGAGCGAAAAGAGGGATAATGGTCGTGGGACTCTTCATTTTATTTCCAAAATGTAGGAGTTTAAAATTGAATGAGAGACAAAAAAAAAAAAGAGAGGAAGGGAAAAGGAAGGAGGGAAAGAGGTTCAGTACCAACAAGAAGAATAGAAGGAAATGAAGGGATGATTGAAACAAGAAGAAGAAGAAGAAGAAGAAAAGAAAAAAGACACTTTATTTATATAGTGATTAAAAAACCATGAAAGAGATAGCATAATCTTTGCATATACTTTGAAAACGTCCTCTATTGAGGCAAGTTATCCCTTTTATGAACTTTTTGTCCTACGTTTCAGCTTTTGTATTATAATGAAATTACATTTGCAACGTATATATTCAAGTATGAATTTCCTCTTTTAAACGGTTATTACCTTAAACATCGATCAACCATCTTTATTTCCACATGGACACGAATTTATGTCAAGGATGAGACCATAGGAAAAGGACGTCGGGATCTGAAATTTACGAGATTTCATCATGCACATTATATGAATTCCCGGGTTGAAATGTTGCAAGGTGAAGCACACTACGAGTAATATATAGACATCCTTCACCTACATAAATTCATTTCTCAATGGTAATACTGCTTAAAAAATAGTACATTTTGCCAACAACAGTACCCTTTTCACAACCATGTCGTTTTTATTTTACCTTTATCTATGGAAAGCTCACAATACTATATCATACCCGTTTCATTGGTACTGTACAAGCTCCACCTATCAATTGTGACACAAATTATATTCCAAAATAGACACATTGGAAAGACTTTATTGAACGGGGAAATAAAGAAAGGGAGATAGACCTTTATTACATGCATAATTTGAAAAGACACAGGTTTCAGATAAGTATGATGAATAGTCAGCACAATCACCTCAGCTCATTCCTTTCTTGATTTCCTCGGTGATCTGGAAAAAGGGGGATCTTCCGTTTCCATTTCCCGCTCTTGTCGGGATTTTAAACAATAGGAGTTTGATGTTTTCGTTATCTTGTGATGAACTCGATTTTTTTCCTTTTCCCGACCGAAACGTTAAATCCCATCCTTTTTTTATTTTATTTTTTCCTGAGTAATTGCTACTGCATGAATATCCCTTTAGTACTGTGAATCCGGTTGGGATCAGCTAAAGCTTTACATATTACTAACATCGACCTATTGTGAGTAGTTTGGGAACAATCGATGCTCTTCTCCAGATGTAACTCACGCGAGGAAATTACTCATATTGAGCGATTGTGGTTGGTGCATCACACCCACTTGATCACTTACGGAGAAAAAGTTGGTTTCTTACTGGACGATTTGCTCAGTGAGTCACGTTACAAAGAGTGGCGGTTGATTAATCTGCCCTATAAGGATTAACTTCCCCACACAAACTGACGGGGTTTGAAATCAAGAGGCAGATGTGAGCATAAATCATTTTTCGCCTTTTTAAAAGTCTTAAGATTCATTATTCTTTCCCTCTTTTACTTTTTTCTTTCCTCCCCCTACTACTACTGTAATGTCAGAAAAAAGTGAACAAGTCTTTGCTACCGAAACAAAGGAACAGACCTGGACAAAGGAATCGACCTGGACTAATGATATTGAAGGCAGAACTCATGGTAATGACGATTTTGTGCCTCCTGATGCAAAAGAAATGCGGAAACTATTATGGAAGCTTGACCTACGTATAATCCCATGGCTGTAAGTTAAACAACTACTATTAAATGAAAGAACCCTTTTACTAACCTCCTTCTTCTTTGTACATACAGTGGTATCCTTTATCTCTGTTCATTCTTGGATCGCGTTAATATCGGTAAGGGGAACAGTAACCTTTCTTTTTTCATGAACCTTATGACAAAAGATCAATTTACTAAAAGTGGATGTTTTGTATGTTATGTACTATATAGGAAATGCTAAGCTTGCTGGTCTCCAAAAGGATCTAAGTCTCACTGACGATGCTTATAATTGGGCGCTCTCCATCTTTTTTATTGGTTATATTCTCTTTGAAGTACCCTCAAATATGATGCTCAAGAAAATTGGACCTAACAAATGGATTCCTTTAGTTATGATTGCTTGGGGGGTAACAATGTGTCTTATGTCATTGGTAACAAACACTGGTGGTTTATTAGCAAGTCGTTTCTTTTTGGGTATCACAGGTAAATAGGCTTGTTCTTCCTTTGAAGAAAACAAAAACTAAACTACTCTTTATGTTATACAGAGGCCGGTCTTTTCCCTGGTGCTATCTACTATCTATCTTTATGGTTTACCCGACAAGAACAAGCTACCCGTGTAGCCATCTTCTTTAGCTGCGCAACAGTTGCTGGGGTAAGTTTTTACTGAAACTATATACAAGCCTTTAACAAGTATGACTAAGCTCTTTTTTTATTTTCTTTTTTAGGCTTTTGGTGGGGTTTTGGTAAGTAGAATATTAATAGGTGGATCAAAAAAAGGAACCTATTGACACCTTTTGTTTGATAACTAGGCTTATGGAATCATACAAATGAACGGACTTCGGGGTAAGTTATAATCATACAGTGCTTTGTATGTGGGGAGGGTGGTATATGTATACACGTTCTAATTTTATAAAATAACTTTTATAGGATTGACAGGCTGGCAATGGATCTTCATCATCGAATCACTTCCTACCATTCTCTTGTCCGTAGCTACTTACTTTATCCTTCCTGATCTTCCTCACCGTGCCAAATTCATCAACGAAAGGGAACGAGCCATTGTACTTGATCGATTGGCCAAAGATGCCGGACCATCGACCGAAACACATTTTTCTTGGAACCAATTCTGGGCTGCATTCACTGATTGGAAGGTCTATATGCACTCTTTGATCTATATCTGTGGTTCAACTCCTCTTTATAGTCTCAGTCTCTTTTTACCAAGCATCATCAAGGGGATGGGATATACGGATTTGGCTGCTCAAGCAATGTAAGTGGGTATCAAAAACAAAAAGAGGGGATGATACTGACGTTTTTATGTTGTATTATCTTTTTAGGTCTGCTCCTCCATATGCTATCGGTAATCATTCAAACAGCTCTTCTCCTACTTGTAATACTAACTTTTTTTGATTATTATTGTTTATAGCTTGTTTTTTCACCGTGGTTATTGCTTTACATGCAGACAAGAAGCGGGAACGCGGTTATCACATTGCTGTGCCTGCTTTTGTGGGTATGATTGGCTACCTCTTATTGGTAGTTTTGAAGGACCGTGGGCCAGTGGCGATGTATATTGCAGCCGTGATCACAACAACAGGTGTCTTTGCGCACATCCCAGCAATGCTCTCGTGGTTTACCAATAACATTGGCGGTCATACTAAACGTGGTGTGGCTAGTGCATTCATCATCTCCATTGGGGTAACATTTGAAACTCTGCATGAAATCAACGGTTTATTCATCTATCTTTTTTCATAGAATGTTGGTGGCGCTATTGGTGGTCAAGTCTATCGGGCAGATGATGCGCCTTATTACTCTCGTGGTCACAGTATTTGTCTTGGTTTGATGTGTGGTGCCTGGGTACTTAGTTTGTTATTCAAGTTTTTGCTCAACAGGGAAAACAAACGTCGGGATAATCTGACACCAGCACAACATGCCGATGAATCAAGTGGTGATGAACTTTGCGATTTGGTAAGTGGATTACGGAAAAAAAAGGTTGTTAATTTAGCTAACGGCATTCCCCCCCCTTTCTTTACTTATTATAGCACCCTGACTTCAGATATATCTCATAATGTGTTATGCTATTGGACTTTTTATATTTATTCTCCCCTTTTTAACATTATATTATAACTTGTTACATGTGTACATTATCAATCTTTAATAGAATTTACTTTTCCTTTTAATGCCTTGATTGATAAACACTAAAATGGAATCGGGATTTGAATCGGGTGCATGAACGAAGGGAAATGGGTTGGGGTGGTTTATTTAGGGAATTTGAAGTATTTACTTGTACTCATGCTAGCTATATATGTATGTATGCTTATATTTATGTATTTATATCATATGTGATTCTTCTGAATGTGTCATGGTACTGTAAACTAAATTTTATTAGCTGGACTAGGATTTGATAAATCTAATCAACCAACCAGTACTTTATTGATGAGGAATAAAAACCAAAAACTAGTTATTATATGTAAGCAGATAAGAAAAGCCAACAACTTGACTATTATTCAATGAATTAAAGGTTATATGAAACGGTTAGGTCCGTGGGTTTTTTCGATGCATAAAAAGGAAATAATAATTCAAATACCGACATAGACACTTTTATCAAGACAAGAGATGTCCAAGATCATCTGATCTTGGTGTCATCGGAATGTGCTTTATTATGCACTGGGGTTAAATGATCTGTTTGCATGAATCTTCCATTTACACAAATTGCTTAAAGTCACGATAAGAGATAACAATGGCTGGATATGCACATGTAGGTATATACAAAATGGAGCCCCCCCCTTGTCAAACCCAAACAACAATCAAGAAGATGGTCCTATTTGTTTCGATGGGAATACGATTATAGTGGTAATTGTGATTTTATTATAACTATGGTACATAAAAAAAAAAAAGAGGTGATATATATATACACTAGTGACAAACATATATAAACTAATCTATTCTATCCAATAAGTAGTCCCTGAATCAGATCCCGTAAATGATGATATAGATAGGAGTCAAGAGGATGATGCTGTCCGTAACCGCCCCACCTGTTGTCGTTTGTATTTGCGCCTGAATTTCCGTTTATACTGACGTAGTTGTTTAGCAGCCAACGAGTTGTACTGTTGACGAGAATGTTGGCGTAATGTATCAACAAGCACAGCATGATACTGAGGACCCATGATATGTGGAGCATGATAAGCCAATTGATCCAAAAAATCCGCTGCTGCATTGTATTGACGTTGATCACACAAGATCAACATGACGGTACTCACCATGGCACGATCCGGTACCACGCCACCCTGAGCCATCGAATCCACAATCTGTAGCACCCGTCCGTTATCCTGTTGCTGCCGTGCCAGATCCAACAAGATGCTATAGGTGTATTTCGTCGGCGTGCATCGTGCCACTAGTTCATCGTAGAGTGACCATGCTAATCCCGTGTCCTTTTTGGTCACACAGAATTGGAGTAGACTATTGTAGAGTGGGGGTGTGCCTGGTATACCCAGTCGATCCATTTCTTGACACAGTTGAATCACCGTCGTTGTCTTTTTCGCCAAAATGGTGTGATGGGGTTTGGGTACTTTGATGATGAGATTGATAAACATGGTGTAGATGTACGTCAAGTTTCGCTTTTGTCGATTAGAGAGAGGGTGCAGTGTATAGTAGGCCAAAAGGGTATCATGAAGAATCGTGAATCCAGTGACACGTCGCTTGATATATAAGACTCGGGCTAGTTGATGGAGGGCTTCGTGGCTGGGTAAGGTTCCTTGAGACTGGAGGAGGTGTAGGTAGTGATGAAGGCATTGATCTGGATTCCCTTGTTTGGCGTAATGTATCATTGCAATAGAAGTAGTTGCATCCCGTTGTTTCCCTTGTGGTTGTGGTTGCTGTAATTGTTCCATAGGATCCTTCTCGTCAATGGCAGAAGAGACAGTAGTTGGAGGTGATGATCTTGACGTGTTGGCACTGTCGGTGGTTGTTGATGTTTGAAGGGGACCAGGTAGATCTATGGATGAAGAGTATGATCTCGACAATAAGAGTGATCCACGGTAGCCGAGTGGAGAGACAGGTGATGATAAGGAAGAGAGTCGCCTTATAGCCAATGTTGTTAAAGCAGTTGTGGCACCACCGAGTCGACGGTGAGAGGTATTATTATAAAGTCGCTGTTGTAATCGTGAGCAAGAATGACATAGGGTTGATGACGGTTTTGAATTGTGTAGTGTAAAAGGTAATAACAAGAGACGTTTTAAAAGACGATCGGCCGATCCATTAGACGACATTAATCGCTGGGTATGACAAGAGTAAAAAGGCAAAACAAAAAGAAGAGGTGTTTTTTTTTTTGGAGAGGGTTGGGTGTAAAAGTCACAGGCGAAAAATAAAATAAAATTGAAGTTCCGCCATTTCCGATTAAGGAACACCCTTTCCCTTTTTGAAGGAGAATGATGTATGTAAATATGCAAAAACGAAGGGATGATGAATGATCCCTAATCATATGCATGTTAAAAAGCATCTTGGTTCAAATTAAAAAAAAGAAACCCCCATCACGACAATAAAAGCATAAACAAACAAACAAAGAACACTCTTTTTATTAATATTACCATGGTAAAACGACGTACTGCACATATTATATAGATACATTAGATAAAGTGAAAAGAAGAAGCATAGCATATGAATGGATCAGATCATGGACCCATCGACTTCATAGGTACCAATAATTTTTCGATCTCCGGTTCGACAACGCACTCGCCATTTCCCATTCGGCAGTTTAAGATAAAAATTGGAATAGACGCCATCCGTACTAGTCCATGGACTTGCAGGCAATTCAGACTCGTCTTCATCTGATAGAGTGTTATTGAGTGATAAAAGAGTAAGCGTCGGGCTGGGTGGGATGGTGGATTGACAGGTCGAGGTATCGTCGGCATTGTCGGTATTTGAAAATGAGGTGACCTGAGAGTGATGGATAGGATGGGTGTTTTCAGATGGGATCACAATAGATAATGGGGTACGACGAGATCTAGATAAATGATTTTTTCTCGTCAGTGAAGTAGGCATTGGTTCAAAGTGTATATGTGTTAAAGGGGAGGAGGTTGGGGAGAAAAAAGAGGTGGGAGTCAGACAAAGTGGGGGGTGGATCCCTTTTTATACCTTTTTTTATTTTTATATATTTCATCCTGTTGCTGCTTGTTATAATAAGGAACACTTGTTTGTTTATATCACTACATATGCACATGTAGCAGAGCATAGATACATAAGTAAAAAAGAATAAGATCGTCAACAAAACGATTCTTTCTATGGAATGACCCAACGCAAGGGCAAAAACAACTAGGATTAATATTTTGAGGGGGTCAAGTGGGGTAGGAGACAAAGGGGCAAGTAAGCATCATTAAAGGATAATAGATATGATATAAAAGAATCAGTCTTTATTGAGTATTAAAAAAAAAAAAAAAAAAAAAAAAAAGGAGGGGGGGGGGAATGCACGGCTATACTAAAATCCATCTAATCCAACTAAAACTTGACCTTGGGTTGAAGCCAATCATTTGCATCAGTAAACATTGTATATGTTTCATCCGAGATTTTGCCTGTTTCCTTGAGAACCTGTACACCAGCTATTAACCCATTCCAAAAGGCCACACCTTTTATGATATCAGACTTGATGTTGGAGCATGTTGTAAAGATCGCTTCAGTTGATAAGAGTGATTCCTTGTTGTCAGTTTCTAAACTTTGTTCCAAATAGTGTTGAATGACGATACCCAAGGCGACGTTGTTATCTGTCAAGAAGGGGAGACTATATATAAAATATAAAAAAATAAACAAGAAGAATGTGAGTAAAGGCATACCATCGAGGAATGAGCATAGAATTAGTTTACCTGTCAGCGATATCATGATAATCATTGCGTTCTTTCTTGACCAATCCATTCATGAAGAATGATAAGGTCAACATTTCACACAAGTTTCGGTAGCTACGATTCAATGCCTTGACAAATCCATTAAAGACCAATAGATCACGACTAAAGGAGCCGGACCAAGGCGCGTTCTAAAAAGGGTAATAACAATAACAAGCATGTTTAGATGAAGAACATGAATCCAAAACTAGCCTGTTTTCTTCTTACTTTGAATTCCATCGGGAGTAACGACAGCGTGCGCGCGATTAGAGTGATATGCTGCTGTTGTTTATCTGCAGGGATAAAAAAAAAAAAAAAAAAAAGAACAAGTCAGTATCACTTCCATAAAGAATACAGTACCGATTATCATCACATTACCATTTCCTCTGTGTTTTTCATAGGTCTTGCTATAAGGATGAGCAGTAAGCACCCCGAATCGAATCAATTCAAAGGCTGTCAAGTAAGCCTCTTGTTCATTACGTGTAGGTTTCTTGATGGTGGATAGAGATTTGGCAAGTGCACGACCCCAGGTAGTGTAAACGTGTTTTGACGATGTCAAAAAACTGTAAAAGGAATAAGAATAAAATATAAGTATACAAATAAACTAAAAGAGGATGCATACAGTTGTTTGTATATTGTTTGTATTACTTACTCCCGGATCTCCAACAGCTTCCAAAGCACATTGGCGACGATTTCGTTCTTTTGTTCCAGGATCTATAAATAAAAGTGTTAATGAGAACGTCATTTACTATATATTTATTATTTACCTTATCAGAATTAGATTGAGTGACGATGGTTGTGGAAGCTTTGGTGGTGTTTTCGGTAGCCTTGACACAAAAGGCAATATCGACTTGATCGACCTATAAATGACATTAGTATTCTATTATATGTCATTATCTAGTTTTTACCTGTTGATCCTTCATTTCAGCTTTGATGTTTTCATTGTCCACATTCCAGCTGCTTGTCTTTTCGTATACATTGTTCAAAAAGTTGGCGCTATTTTGACTTTCCGTACCACCTTGACCTGGTTGATGATACATTATCTGTTCGGTGGATGGATCAAACCAAAAGTAACAAGCTACCTTACGAGATTGGAAGAATTGGTGCAAAGGTTGGGTCAAAAGACTGAGTGTTTGTGTTCGAATGCTAAGAAGTTGAAGTAAAAAGTTGCGATATTCGGTTGTTTCGCCATTGTCCAAAGGTGCATTTTCGATCAAGACACCAGATATCAAATTGTTGATCACCTACATTATTAACAACAATAAGTTGGTACAAAGAAAACTACTTGATGAGATGATATTATTATTACCTGAGGACCAATTAAACCACGCACCAAATAGTAGTACACTTCATCAGGTAGTCGATAACCGATGAATTCATGAATGTCATTAGGAGCTTGTTCAATGTTGAGAGGTTTGACTTCACCTTCATCAGTAAGAATCAAGTGGTATTTGACAGCACATCGTGTACGACAAAAGGTATCGATATAACCGGTCTTGACCACGTTGGTATCATCAGAATAAGCTTGCACCGCATTAAATCCGGTTTTATGTTGTTTGATCAGATCCTGTACGCCTGCATAAACAAAAGACTTAGTATCCAACTTGATAGTCTGGCATTTTTTTTTTTTTCTATTTTACCTTTGAATGTGAAAGAGATGACAGACAGTGGTGGGAAAGTAGGACAGTATTCGAATCCTGCGAGAATGCAAATATCTAAAAATTGTTCTTCAGATACATGTAGATCATTGAGTAGAGTTTTCTTGTTGACCGTTTGGTAATTTCCTTTCTATCAAAAAGTCAAATAAAGAGTGTTATAACAGAGTGAAGTTAATTCATTCTAATGATGATCCTAGTCCACTTACGCTAAAGTCAATAGATGTGATAATTCGATCCACATTCCACATTAGCACTTCGTCACCACCATAGACTGCATTGATGATTTGACGAGGATGGTTAAGCATATAAGCGAGCTACAAGTAAAAAAAAAAAAAAAAAATTGATTAGTTCAGGGTTATTGATTTGTCTATTTATTTCTTACCTGAGCCCATGGTGAATAAGGTGCACGAATGAACTCAATGTTGTGTTGTCGTAAAATATAAAACACCAAGTTTAAAACGTCAGGAAGATGGAAGCCACCACCACTAGCAAACTTGGACATGGCAGCATCCAGTTTTCCCTTTGAATAGAATTCCCAACCAACTTCACGGTGACCAGGGCGAGTATCTTCACTACTGAAGGGTTTGGATTTGCGGATGAGTGATAAACCGGGAAAGACAAAGATGGGTTGAATATTATCGGCTCTATATTGGTAAAGAGGAATGGTAATAATATTAGTGCACTGTATATTGCTAATGGAAGAGATGCTTACTTGAAGTAGTCCAGTTCTTTTTCAATGGCATGTTGTAAAGTAAAAGGAGTCCCACCGATAGCTGTTAAACTGGGTTCTTTCACCAAGATCTTTCGAAGCCAATAGTTTCCATCAACACCGAGTCTTGTTCCTTTAAGTTGCGATACAGCCACCGTTTCAATAAGTCGTCGTTCTCCCGTAAAAACTAGAATGAAAAGATTAAATAAAAAGTGAGACAAATGGTTAATGTCAACAACAAAGGCATCCCAGACTATAGAACAAGTATAAAAATACTTACTTTCAAAGTGGCGAATAGGCATCGATGAGTAAAGTATACAAAAAAAAAAAAAAAAAAAAAAAAAAAAAAAGGAGAGGATCGCGAATTTGCCGCCGCCCTTCTTTTATTTACTTATCCTTGAAAACATATCAAGTAAAAGTCCGACAACCAATCAGAACCCGTTCTTTGTTAGGCCCAGGATAATTAGCATAGCGTCAATGAGTGAAGACAATCAAGACATGATTGATTCAATCAAGAGTTTTTATTTAAAAGGAATAGATATAAATGATAGTAATATTAATAGCATAGGAAAAAAAAAAAAAGAGATAGTAAAACAATAAAACAAAGAATAAACATGATCATTATATAACTAACGGGAGAGTATGGAGAAGACTACAAAGGGTAAACAAACCCAAGCTTTTAATCACGATTATTGCGATAAATGGATTCTTGATTGACTTGAATTTCATCCAGTTCCGGAGCCAATTCCGCTAGCAGTTCTTGAGCTTCCTTGTAATAGTTTACTTGAGCGTGGACAAAGTCAGCCAAGTTACGAAGAGGTTCAGGCTATAATATACAAAAAAAAAAGAAAAAAAAAAAAAGAGCGAGTATTAGTGTAAGTATTTAATCCCCCACTATTGATTTAAATATACTTACATTTTCCAAAGCAATCTTCATTAAACTAGTCGCTTCTTCCACCGCAGCCACAAATTGATCTTCAGCTTGTTCAACTTCCAAACGAGCCGCATCTGATCGTTCAGGTCGTGCCGATCGATAACGTGCCTTACAAGAGTCGAGAGATAAGCGTACGGATTGGACTTGACGCCGAGCCTTGTTTGCTTGTTCAATACTGGTACCAAGGGTAGTTTGCATAGGTTGATTAAACTTGGTGAGAATGTCTTGATCCATCTTGACACGTGCATCACCGACCTTTTCATTGATGGTGGCTACCTTGAAGAGTGCCTTTCCGAGAGGTTCATCCACACCGATGGCTTCCGCACCTTGGCCGGCTACGCGAGAGATGGCATGAGATAAGGTCTTGGGATGTTGCTTGGATTCGTCTTGGTGTCCTTGTTGTTGTTCGACTTGTGCACGTTCGGCAGGTGATAAGGCGAGATTCTGGAATTGGCTGGCCATCGTACCGGTAAGTCCTACAAGGGTTTCTTGAATTTGTACAGGGTAATCGTAAGCAGGTTGGTTATAAGTACGAGCCACCTTGAGGAGATTAACATGGACAGAGCGAAGAGCATCAACACGCTAAATAATAAAAAGAATCAATCAGTCATCATCATCATCATTAACATTTTCAAACCACATTTTTAATCAATAACAATAAGCCATGTCCTTTTCCGTTACCTTTTCAAGATCCTTATATTCTTGAGGAAGTTCAGTGATATCTTCGGCAGTCCCCAGTCTTTCTTGAGCATACTAAAAGTTCGTGCAAGTACCAGTTAATATCGTCATCACTAATATTTTATTCCCACCTCCCTCCCTTATCAAATGTATATTTATTTACTTACCTGGCGCACTTGTCCAAGACCTTTACCGAGTTTTTGAGCAAAAGGATTAAACTTGGAGCTAAGAGTAGCAAATCCATCCAAGGCATTATTGAGCACCACATTAGGGTTTATACCAGCAGAAGAAGGGGTAGAAGCAGAATGGCTAGTTGGTGGTTCAGCATCGACAACCTTGATACCGCCAGTGGTTGGTTCAGACATTATATATTAAAAAAGTGAGATAGAGAGGTGGAAAAGAAAAAAAAAAAAAAAAAAAAAAAAAAAAAAAAAAAAAAGCCAAGAGAAAGGGCACCTTAAAAATAAATGTGTCGGAATGTGAAATTAATGACGTTGAGGCATCTGACCCCAAATCGAGAATGAGGTTGGTTTCACATTATGCTGATCCATACCATCCCAATATAAAGAAAGAGAAGTCAAATGTCTTTTTTTTTTTTTTTCTTTTGCTTTTTGCTCAAAGATGATTCTAGTCCTTGATTCTCTCTTGAGGTAGCAGCGCCCTTTGAACCAGATCCATACTGTGTTTTATCATCACTCGCCCTCACTGCTATTATTCGTCTATGAACAAAGACAAATTGGAATCTTCAACAGTGATGCATAAGCGGTGTTCAATATTTAAATCCCGTTCCGTGTGGGAACCATCTATGATTCCAGTTCATTATAACAACATACGATTATATAAGGTGCCAATGACCGTCCTTTATTTGAAGGTGTGCGTATGACCATATTCTAATCAAATCACCTAGTTGTTGGGTTGTTTCTTGAACTTTTCTGCTGTTTTCCATTTGATACTTTCAATGTCATCAGGATCATGATCAGCTTTAACCTAATATCACAAAAAATAAGCATAATCGGCATTTAAAATATGAGTTTCAACTTTTTTTTGCATGATGGGACTTACATCAGCTTCACTTTCAGTAGCATTTTGTTCGTCCCAGTCAGGTGCGTTTGGGATAAGACGTTCATCTTCGTTCTTCTTCTTTCCGCCGTTGCTTGATCTACATCAAAATAGAAAACTAGATCAGTGTGTTCTCCCGAAGAAAACGACTTTTTTTTTTTTTTTTTTGATTTACTTACCCGCCTAAAATGGAATAGGATCGACGGGTATTCACAAAGAGTGCATTTTTCAGTCCATGTAAAGTGACAGGTAACATTGAAGGTAAAATTGATGAAGAAGAGAAGAAAGGAAGTAAGACATGATTATACTTATATATGATGGTTCCGCAAAGCATGGAAAATACAAAAGCCTATGTTCCGGTTTCATATAAAATAACAAAGTTTTTATTATTGGTAAGATAGAAATGGATCAACAAATAATATATATATATAAGTAAGGAAGGCAAGGCAATACTAGAGTAGATAAGAAGAAGGTCCAATAGATTATAAAGGATATATTTATATGTAGAATGATATGATGGACGATAACAAAAAGAGTAAAAATATAAAGTATCAGTAAATAGGATGATGGGGAAGAGGGTTATCATTAAAGGAAGTAGTCTGGTGTTCTTCGGGTAACTTCAGGTTCGCCGCGCCGAGGTGCTGGATCAAATTGAAGGCTATAAAAGATACAAGTTAGTAAACAATCCTATCATTTACAGCCAAAGATATATATACTTACAATGTGTATTTCAAATGTTCATCGATTTCCATGATAGCAGCTTGATTACCACAACGATAACAGTAATTGGGTGCACTAAAGATAGTTACCACGTTTCGATCATGAGACCAGTTATAGCCCTAAAGAAATGTGACAAAGTCATTCTACGGTTAAGTTCACCTTTACTTACCTCCATCACCAGTTGATGTGCTCTTGCCACCAATGTAAGTCCATTATTGTGATTGAATGTTTCTGCAATATCTTGTCCAAAGGTGTAACCTGCACCACGAGGAGATATACCCCAACCGCATCGATCATCAGGATCAGACCATAGTAAATCACACATGGGTCCTTCATGAGGTACTTCTTGGAATCGATCTAAAGCCCGAATTTGATCTAGAGAGTCAATAGAAGGAGATAAACCACCATGAAGACAAAAGATCTAGTGTAAAAAGTTGAGCAATCTGAGTATCAATATTCCTCCTTATTTCCCTCCTTTCCTCCATCTCCCCCCCCACATACCTGATCTTCAATAATGGCAGTTAATGGCAAGTAATCAAACAAGTCGGTAAACATTTTCCATACAGAAGCGTTCCCGTATTTTCGAAGACATTCGTCGTAAAACCCATACACTTGAGTAATTTGACGTGATTCATGGTTACCACGCAATATAGTGATACGATCCTTGTAACGCACCTTGAGAGCTACCAATAATGTCACTGTTTCCACCGAATAGTATCCTCGATCGACATAATCCCCCATAAATAGATAGTTTGTGTCAGGTGAGTTGCCGCCAATACGGAATAATTCTTGCAAGTCGTGGAATTGTCCATGTATATCACCTACATTTTAAAGATGAAAGTATTAGCCATGAGCGGTTAACGTTCTTTTTTTTTTTTTTTTTTTAGGGTCACAAAAAAGCAACTTACCACATACAGTTACAGGACATCGGACAGGTTGGACATTAGATTCGTTGATGAGGACTTCACGGGCCTAGAAGAGCTGTCATTAGTCACTGTTGTTCCTATTGTATGTTTATTTTACTTCTGGTTTTACCTTATCACAAAGTCGTTTAATATCTGCTTCAGACAGTTGTTTACATTCAGAGAGTTGACTAAGCCAGCCATCTACATCAGCGACAGACGACATTATATGATAAGATGAGATTTGTTGATATAAAAGAGACAGTAAGGATCCACCGAGTTACGCACTGCTAAAAGTAGAGGAAGAAAGGGAGTTGTTAACAGTTGAATTGGTTGATTTCTAACAGAAAGCAAAAAGAAACATTTCCAACAATGAATTTACCTTTTATACAGTAAAGAA
Source organism: Chlamydoabsidia padenii (assembly GCA_025330725.1). Taxonomy (NCBI): domain Eukaryota; kingdom Fungi; phylum Mucoromycota; class Mucoromycetes; order Mucorales; family Cunninghamellaceae; genus Chlamydoabsidia; species Chlamydoabsidia padenii. Next base: position 81,556 of record JAIWND010000031.1, on the reverse strand, counting down.
GAGAAGGAAAAAAAAAAAAAAAGGACGAACAAAATATATATAAAGGGGGGAGCAAATGAAATACGAGCGGGGGTTTAAAACCGGAACATGGAACAAGCAGTAAGTGCAACGCTCACATGAAGAGTCAAAACTGACTTTTTTTTCATATCCTGTCTTGCTTAAGAGTTGACATGAAACAGTTCAGGCTTTCCATGATGAATGATGTTGGACCATCAATATCATCAAACAGCATGGATAAATTTTCAACTCCGACAAAAATGACGTTATAAACCGCTTCGCCCATTCACTCTTTCCTTTTCCTTTTCTCACACCACATTATTCACTCCACCTTGCGGGAATTCATTTTTTATCCCCCCCCCTTTCTTCATTGTATGTGGTAAAGGGCGTACAATTACTTATTTTACACTTACTCACTTCACTCTTCTTTTTCTTGATAACTGAAACATTCCTTGTGGCGACTCTTCAACTAGTATACTCATGAACAGTTTTATGAATGAAGCTCCTGACAACTTCAACAAATACTCTATGGATGGTATGATGCAGGTAATTATAAATTTGATTGTCTTTTTGATAGTATGGGGGTGTAGGGAGAATCTTACTAATCATTATCTTATTAACTATTATTTGACTCATTCAAGAGAGCTAGGCAACTTCAGCTTCAAGGGGCTAGAGAAGACAATAACCAAGAACTAGCTCAAATCATGACCTTGCTACGAAACGCTCAACATTCAAGACAAATGCAACCAATGCCCATGGAGAACTCACCGATACCATACAACAATATCACTAACAATACTAACCCCATTTACGGTAAAGAAAGAAGAAGAAAAAGATTTTACGAAATATGTTTACTGATCTGTGAAAGGGTTTCTTTTATTATATAGAATCTCCTATAAAGTCTTCGTTTACAAAGTCTCAACTAGCTACTTTACGACATCAAATTCTCGCCTTCAAACTTATATCAAAAAACATGCCTTTACCACCTCAATTGCAACAAGCTATTCTATCACCACAAGATACCTCTTATGGACCAACTTTACCTCATGAACAATCAAGTCCTCTAAACAACAACAACCACAGTAAACCTATACCTGAAGAACCAGCACCACAACAAGAACCAGCCAAAGATTTTAATGGCTATGCTTCACCTTATACTCTTCTTCATCGGTCAACACATATATCATCAAACAGAGTCCGACCTCATCATCAACGATTACTGGTACCTAGTATCACACCATCTGGAATCGACGTCTATGCAATCACATCTGAACGTGAACGACGGGTACAGTCAAGAATCCAACACCGTTTGAATCAATTGGAACATGCATGTATGGATTCTCAACAACCGTGGTCTGTACAAAAACAACAAGCTCTCAAGCATAACAATCTTCGTGCAGCTATCGAGCTCAAATCCCTACGACTGCTATCCAAGCAAAAAAAGGTAAGAAAGAGATATTGACTCATATCTTGGTGTATTTATTATATATTGTACTTTACTAGCTTCGAGAACAGTTGATTCAAGGTGTTGACCGATCTACCACTTTATCCATCTCCGCCGACAAGTTGACTTATCGACGAATGAAACGACAAACCTTACGTGAAGCCCGCCTAACAGAAAAGATTGAACGACAACAGCGTCTGAACCGAGAACATCAAGAACGACAAAAGTATATGAATTATTTACAATCCATCTGTGATCATGGTCGGAATTTGGTGATGGGACAGTACGAACACAAGGCAAATCAAACCAAGCTGGGTAGGGCTGTCTTACAATACCATGTACATGTTGAAAAGGAAGAACAAAAAAAACTGGAACGGATCTCAAAGGAACGTATGCAGGCTCTCAAGAACGACGATGAAGAAGCTTATATGAAACTGATTGATGAAGCCAAGGATACTCGATTGACTCAACTCTTGAAACAGACTGGTGAATTCTTGGGATCTCTTACTTTGGCTGTGGTCGATCAACAAAATGATCCAGTTCATGCTCGGTACCGTGAAGAGGATATGATAAACGATGATTCGGTAAGGAAAAGTAGGTTTGGGTGTAAGATAAACGTATCGACTAACTTTTCTCATTCTGTAGACTGTTGAAAGCAAAGACGATTATTATCAAGTAACCCATCGTATTAAAGAAGCTGTCACTCAACCTTCTATACTTATTGGTGGCAAGTTGAAGGAGTACCAGGTAAATGATTGGTTGATAGAGTGAAAAAAAGGTATCTAACCAATGATTCTTAGATCAAAGGGCTTCAATGGATGGTGTCACTTTACAACAATCGTCTAAATGGCATCCTTGCTGACGAAATGGGTCTCGGAAAAACTATTCAAACTCTCAGTCTCATCACTTATCTGATTGAACACAAACGACAAATGGGACCCTACTTGATTATTGTACCACTATCGTAAGTAATTCCCCCTTCCTCTACTTTTCAAGTATAATTGACAACCATGTGATAATTTTTACCCCACTTGTAGAACTCTTCCTAATTGGGTATTGGAATTTGAAAAATGGGCACCCTCAATTAGTAAAATTGTCTACAAAGGAAGTCCTCTACATCGCCGACCATTACAAGCTAGTATCAAGAATGGTAACTTTCAGGTACTTTTGACAACATTTGACTATATTATCCTTGATCGACCTGTCCTTTGCAAACTCAAGTGGACATATATGATTATTGATGAAGGCCATCGTATGAAGAATGCCAACTCCAAATTGACCTCTGTACTTCGACAATACTATACAACCAGGTACCGATTGATCTTGACTGGTACTCCTTTGCAGGCAAGTTTAAAGATCAACACTGACATAAAACACATATACTAACTAACACATCCTATTTATTTATATAGAACAATTTGCCAGAACTGTGGGCTCTCCTCAACTTTATCCTCCCCAAGATCTTCAAAAGTGTCAAGAGCTTTGAAGAATGGTTTAATACTCCATTCACTAATCAAGGTGTACAAGATCGGGTGGGTCTCAACGAAGAAGAACAGCTCCTGATCATCAAACGACTTCACAAGGTACTCCGGCCCTTTTTACTCCGACGATTGAAGCAAGATGTGGAATCTGAACTGCCTGACAAGATCGAACGGGTGATCAAGTGTAAATTATCGTCATTACAGTCCAAACTCTACAACCTAATGAAGAAAAACGGTATTATACTCACCAATGATCGTGAACGAGGGTAATACATAACAAGAAGGGAAAAAAACAAGGAATACTAACTGACATCATTTCTTTTTATTATTACATTAGAAGCAAGCATGGTGCCAAGGGTCTCAATAATACTCTGATGCAACTTCGCAAAATATGCAATCATCCTTTTGTATTTGAACAAGTGGAAAATGCTGTCAATCCGTTGCGCCGATCTAACGAACTTCTCTTCCGGGTGTCTGGTAAATTCGAATTACTCGATAGAATGCTACCAAAACTGGAACGGACTGGACACAGAGTAAGTATGAAAACAATAAATGTGATTTTATTACTAATTCTTCTTTATTTCTTGGTAGGTGTTAATCTTCTTTCAAATGACACAAATCATGAACATTATGGAAGACTTCTTGACATATCGAGGTTTTAATTATCTCCGGTTGGATGGTTCCACAAAGGTAAAGATGCATAAGATATAAAAGGGTAAACTGACTCCTATTTCTTTGTTCTAGGCCGACGAACGATCACTCATGCTCAAGCAATTCAATGCCCCCAACTCTCCTTATTCTGTCTTTTTGCTCAGTACACGTGCAGGTGGTCTGGGGCTCAACTTGCAAACTGCAGATACCGTGATCATCTTTGATTCTGATTGGAATCCTCACCAAGATCTCCAGGCTCAAGATCGTGCACATCGTATCGGTCAAACAAAGGAAGTTCGTATCTTTAGATTGATATCAGCAAACTCGGTGGAAGAAAAGATCTTGGCCAGAGCAAATTACAAGTTGGACATTGATGGTAAAGTCATTCAGGCGGGTAAATTCGATAATCGAAGCACTGAAGAAGATCGGGAAGCCTTTTTGGTAAGTAAAAGAATATAAATCTCTCTCTCTCTCTCTCTCTCTCTCTCTCTCTCAATCTAACCTACTCTTATTATTCTATAGCGATCTCTTTTGGAAGACAAGAATGATGATGATCCTGCTGCTCAAGAAGATGAAGACGATGTCATCGATGATGAAGAACTGAACCAAATCCTCCATCGGCATGAAGATGAACTTGAAGTTTTTGCTCAAATGGATATTGAAAAGGGAAAAGAAGATATGGAATGGTGGCGACGTATGGGTGGTCAAGGTAACAAGATCGAACGACTCATTCAAGAAAGTGAACTACCTGAAATATACCAACGTGATGACTATATACCTTACAATTCGGATGATGATAATGAATATGGTCGGGGTCAACGTGCTCGAGAACAAGTCGATTATGATGATGGGTCTACTAATGATGAATTGTCCGATGTAAGTAATATATAAAAAGGGGGATATGATGTATTTATTTTTTTTCTTTTTCCCTACCATAGGCAATACTAGATGACGATGATGACATTTTGGCCACAAAGTCAAGACGATGGGCATCTAAAGCTATTGATGACAATAAACGTGGTCATCGGCGCAAACGTGAAGTATCAAGTGACTTTGGTGGACATCAAAAGAAACAAGTCAAAGGAAAATCATCGGATGAAGGAGGCCGTGCGGTAAGATCCGAACCAAAAAAAAAAAAAAAAAAAAAAAAAAAAAAAAAAAAAAAAAAAAAAAAAAAAAAAAAAAAAAAAAGTGTGTTATCTCATCTTTTGTTTTGTTTTGTTGACTCTTTTAGCCAAAACGAGGACGACGATCGACACACAATGACATTGATGGACCTGATACAGTATCACCCCGTGTTAGAAAACAAATGACGGCTATCTTTGAACAAGTTTACGAAGCTGCTTATAATGCCCGTGAAGAAGATGAAGAAGATGAAGAGTAAGTGACTCTATGCCTCTCTCACCATGATACTAATTCTTTTTTATTTTATTTTTGTATAGTACTTACCGTGAACTTAGCGACTTGTTTATGGAACTAGTCGACAAAAGCGACTACCCTACTTACTACACCATGATCAAGAATCCGATCTCTATGGAAATCATCAACCAAAGAATCCATTCACCCTATTACCGTAATCTCCAACAATTCCGTAGTGACTTTATTCTCATGTATGACAATGCAAGAACATTCAACGAAGATGGCTCCCTTGTCTATAAAGATGCTGATACACTACAGGTATAAAATAAAAAAAAGACAATCGAATCCCCGCTCATCGACCGGAACTTGACCATTCACTCACCCCACTTTTATGTATATACATGTTTTATGTTGTAGTCTATTGTAGAAGCCAAGATAGAGGAACTCTGCCCTGGTGGGGTGATGCCGTCCTTCCATACTGCTCAACCATGAAAACCCAACTGGATGGATTCCTACTTTTGTTACATAGTTTATTTTTTTTTTAAACAATAAAATCAAACCAATCAAATTGCTCCCTCCGCTTTTTTTTTGTCGATCCGAAGATCCTTTTTTCACACATTGGGAATCCGATGATCTCATTGGCCCAGATTCAATTTTCTTGGGGCCGAAGAAAAGCTTCTTATTTTTCCTTTTTCCCTTTTTCTTCCTCTTCTCTCTTTTTTTTTTTAAAAAAAATAATAATAATAATATATTTATATACATTTCTTTCCAATGTCATCCACATTACCCAGTCCTCCATTATCACCCATCGACAAAAAACCCATACTAGGCACTCGCGATACCTCAAGTCGAAAAAGTCATCAACGACATCCACCACGACAGACACATACGTTTGAACTGTTACAGGCCCTGGTGATGGAACATCAGCGATTGGAAAAACAAGATTATGAAACCATGTTACGTCAAGTCCCCGCCATTCGACGATCGACCACCAATGCACCTCAAGGTATTCTTGTCAAAGATACTATACCGCAGTCGCCACGCCACTCTGTTGTCCGATTTGCACCTGGTCCACCTAAAATATACAAATACCATAAAGTGCCTCAAGAAGTTTGAAACCCTCCCATTATTGTACATAACTCCCCTCCCATTAGTATATAGTTGTTGTTGTTTTAGTCTAGTTTATTTTACATATCTCATTTTAACCTAGTTTGTTAGTTATTTGATCCCCCCCCCTCCATACTCCTTCTCTTCACCCCCATTTTTTTTATTCCCCCCATATTGTCATTGCTATTGTTGTTGTATTACTGTCATGTTAATCTTATTAATAAAAACTATATCATCTATCATCCATTAAATATATAGATTAAACCCTCCCCCCCCAAGGGATCGACGAGTTGTAGTAGATAAAATAGGATCGATTTTATTAAAAGTGGGTACAAGCTATTTCTAATGTGTTGTCATGACGAATCAAAAAAAAAAAAAAAAAAAGAGAGAGAGAGAGATGTTGGGGGACTAATGTTCTAGTTCATCCAAATAATCACGAAACAAATCTTCACGTAGTGTTTTAGATTCAATGTCATGATATCGATCGTCATGCTCCAGTAATCGTTTTGCATCCCGCCATCGCATGCCGACATGCACCTTTTGCTCCGCTAATAATTGTCGATACCGATCTTCTACCGTTTTTGATGATGATGGTCTCTTGTTGGCAAGGTGTTTGATGTAGTCCTTGAATAATGTTTCACGTACTTTGGATTCCCGTACCGCCTTGAATCGAGGATCGTTTTTAGCTTTGCGTCGGAAATCGTCCCAATACATCTTGTTGACCACCATGTCTTGTAATAAATCCCGGTAGTCTTCTTCAGGAGCCTAAAATAAACAACCATTATTTGTCATGAAACAACTGTCAGTAAAAGGAATAGATTGATCTGCATGCGGAGTTGTCATGTATTATTACCTTTTTCTTTGTCTTTTTTTTTTCTGAGGCGAGGACTCGACAGTAGTTATTAAATAATGATTTTCGCTTGTTGTGAGGTTCCACCACTATACAATATATGGTTAGCCAAAATGGATCAGTTTGGTTCGTTTTGATGACTTACAGTTGTATCGAGGATCGACAATCAATTTTGGTAATTCCTTTTCCCAGCTTGAAAAAGGTGAGAGATCCTTTTCTGACAACATTTGCTAAGCAACCCGCATAAATGCATATATTAGTATCGATGATCTTCCTCTCCCCTTTTTTTTCATACTTACCGTAAATTGCTCCACTTTTTCTTCTTCTGTTAATTGATTATTCTTAGTTTCTGGTGGTTGTTTGTCTTCAGGTTGTGGTGGTTGATCAGAAGTGTCTTGTTCTTCTTCTTCTTCAGGTATATAACCAAGTGCTGCCAATTCATCAGGATCCATATTTTCCATTTGCCACATTATGTCTTCTTCAGTCATCCTAACCCCACAATAAAACAAGTTTAGTACCTTTTTTTAAATATGTATTCTAACTATTAACCTACTCTGTCGTTTCACCAGGTTGTTCGTCTTCCTTTTGTCGTTTTGATGCTTGAAGTACATTTTCCTCTGCCGAATCCTGTCGTTTTCGCTTGGCTTCTTGCTGATCCTCTTTGAATTGAGTAATGGGTTCTTCTAGTTCCTTTGGCATTTCCCAGACAGAGGTTTTTGTCGTTTTGTCGTAATAAAAGTCAGTGCCATCGTCCATGGTCACCAGTAACCAAGTCGTTCCGGGAATACGCACTCTATGTTTGTTAAAACTGATCAGTACAGTACTTTTTCTTTTTGCTTGTTCCCAATATACCTTTTTAATTTAGACTTGGTGGTTTGTTGTTCCGTCGGTCCAGCTGCCACAACTGGTCGTTCCCAAGTTCTGTTTTCGTTGTATGTGTTGAACCAGTAAGGATGACCACCTGGTGTAAAGTATTCGATCCATCCTGGTGGAAGTGGGGGTACGTTAAAAGGACGATGTGGTGGTAGATACTATGTAAATAAAAACAGCAAAAAAAAAAAAAAGAATTAATGTTGTTCAAGGCAAAGGACAGCCTTGATCATTTACTTACCATTGAATGGAATCAGTGAAGAGTTTTTGAAAGAAAAGGGAAGAAAAAAACAGTTTAATGTCCGCCCTCGGTGTCAAACAAAAATTATGTGTGTTGTCCGTCAACGTCATTTCTTGCCTGTGGGGCGGACTTTTTTACAAAAGAAAGAAAAAGGGGACGCGCGCCTCCTCCTCTTTCTTTCCAATCCTCATATAACAACACTTGATACAACATGGTAAGACACTTGAAAATAATTTTATATAAAAAAGAAACTCTCGAATACGCACCTTACAGGTATATTCCATTCTATGGTTAAACTTATATCTCACTGTTGGAATCCCGAAAAAATAAAAACCTCGAAAGGAGAAATGATGGATTACTAACAATCTACCATCTCTTTATATATAGTCGATTATGCAATACAATGGTGGGTCGGTGGTTGCCATGGTGGGTAAAGACTGTGTGGCGATCGCAGCAGATAAACGACTAGGACAGCAATTCATGACAGTGTCCACCGAGTTCCAAAAGATCTTTCAGGCTTCTGAAAAAAGTTTTATTGGCTTACCTGGTCTGGCTACGGATGTCTTGACTCTGTAAGTAGATGGGCAATCTCCTTGTATCAACTAAAGATTGACTTATTTTTATTAGAGCCGACCGGTTTCGCTTCAAGGTGAACATGTACAAAATGCGTGAAGAACGAGATATCGAACCAAAAACCTTGGCCCATGTGGTATCATCGACATTATATGAACGAAGGTAAAGTTGACCGAAAAAAAAAAAAAAACTCACCCACTCACTCTCTGTTATAGATTCGGACCTTATTTTGTAGAACCGGTGGTGGCAGGATTAGGAAAGGACAACAAACCATTCATTTGCTCCATGGATCTTATTGGGTGTATCAACTTTGCAAAGGACTTTGTCGTCAGTGGAACGGCCGGGCCTAATCTTTATGGTATGTGTGAATCTCTATGGGAACCTGATCTTGAACCTGAAGATCTGTTTGAAACCATCTCTCAAGCTCTACTCAATGCCCAGGATCGTGATGCATTATCGGGTTGGGGGGCCGTGGTCCATATTATGTAAGTTTGGAATGGGTGGTAAAGGGAATACTGGAACTCATGCTTTTATTATTATTACTATAGTACACCAAAGGAAATTATCACCAGAACGTTGAAATCTCGCCAAGATTAAATAATAGTTTAGTTTAGTAAATACATGGGTTTATTATTCATCTCAATAAATACATGTCTCTGGACTTTATTATAACGGTGTATACATGGGAATTGGTCATCTTTGTCAAGGGAATACGGGATATGTGATGGCTTTTTGTTAATAAATGGACGTGCGCTGGATTAGGTTGTCTTGATGATCTTGAACGAGGCAGTGTCGATTATAAGGGTATATGTGAGGTTTTTGTAAAGATCAGGGATAGACTACACAACAGTACTCCCCCCTTATATCTGCTTATGCAGATCTACAAGTACTAGCAAATGATCAACATCGATTCCCAAGCGCCCTTTTATCGGGGTTTGCAAACATACGGGATTCGAAAATGCATGAATACATAAGAATAGAATGACTTTATAAAAAAACGATAACTAAATAATAAAGATGAGGAGAAGAAATAACGTTTAGAGTGGCACGAGAAAAACCGGGGGATCAACGATAGCCATCAACTTTCTTTGTAATTTACAAGCATGGGGCCATTATCGGGTTTTGAATATATTTCTTACTTGATAAAGGGGTTATGTAATAAAGTCAAAATCAAAAGAGTGGGTGGCTGTCCCATACCTAGCTACTCGACGACATTGTGTTTAAGTTTGTTGACTCTCAACTCTTCGGTACCATTGTAGACACCGTACAATAAAATAAATCCATCTCTCTCTCTCATTAATGCAAATAGACTGTATTGGGTCAAAATCAAATAGGTTTCCAAGGGAGGCTGACAACAGGTGACAAAAATATCAACAATCAGGTATGGCAGTAATTGGAAGGACTAATAATTGACCATGATCATCCAATCAGCATTGACCTTTCACCTCCGTTTTCCTTGGTCCCTTTAAAACTGCTATTAAAAGATACAATAAACAAGTGTGTGTGTGTGTGTCTTTTTCTTTATTAGCCATCATCATTTTTATTGATTGTTTATCCTCACACCACATGTTTTATGATCTCTTTTGGCTCACCCGTATAAGTATACTCAACTCGCGGTCAATACGGTTCCGAGTGGCAATTTTTGAAACCCCGATGCTAAAAAAAGAAAAATGAAGAACCAAACTTTTTTTTCCTCTCTTCTTCCTTCTTATTCACCATTCTTTTTAATTACACACCCATTCCTTTCCTTCACCATCCTTATACCACACTTTTTTTTTTCTCTCTTTTCACTTTTATACCTTCTCCACTCCTTCACCGACACACACTCTCTCTTTTTACCTTGATGAATGTTGGGCGTTCCTTCTGCTCATGAAGTCAATATTAAAATGCAAAAAGTGGCTAAAAAAGACAATCAACAAGTCAACTCGATCCAATTCGTCCACTTCATCAACATCATCGGAAAAGGAATCTGTCCTTTCAACTAATATACCAACAGTACCACCGGCTTATGACTGGCGAATGCTTTCACCTGATCAACCACCTCTTCCTACTCTTTTCCCTCGCACGGATGACAATGTCGTGACAGCAGGTGCAGCGTTGGCTCCCATGTTCGAGGTAAAACCCAAAATAGTGATATGCACGCCTATATTGAAACTAACCCCCCTTATTGATTTGATTTTTCTCTCCTTGTTTGATAATTAGCATCGACCTTTTGCCTTTACTCCTCTTACTACGACACAGCAGCAACCACCACGACCATATTATATCTCTGATCATTGGTCTCGACCTCTCGATCCGATTTCCGAAGAAAGTGAAACATCAGTCTTTAACAACAACTCGAAAAGTACCACCTCCAACCATTCTCCCTTTGATTCGAAAAACAACTCGGCGTCTTCATTCTTATCCAAAAGTGATCCGCCACTTTCGCCCACAGACTCGATACAGCACCAAGAATCATCGATTGGCAATCAGCTACCACAACCGGATCAGCAACATCAGTCTCAATCACCACCAAGAAGAAGTATCAGCAGTTCGAGTATCTCACCACCACCAACTATCAACACTGCATGGCATCATCAACAACAACGATCTTCTTTTGACTCGGACGAACTGGGATCACCTATTATCGGCAATGAAATTTACTGTAAACGGAAATTCTCAAAAATGGTCCAGGCTGCTTATCACTTCCAGGCGGCATCCAATTTACCAACCACCATGCAAGCCGTCCTTGACAATGATGATGACATCAATCTTGTAAATACCATAAGGCTAACACTCTCCAATGGTCAAGAATCAGATTGCTCTTTTACTGGGTATGTGGAAGGGCAGGAGAACTTGACTTTGTACTAAATTGAATCTATTATTTATATATGTAGTAATCCACAATACATACCACCAGAAATGTTTATCCGTGCAAGCTATACTCGTGGGGCATCAGATGTGTGGGTTTTGGGCATCTCACTGTATCGTATGCTGGTAGGAACTTATCCATTCAAGGCAACTGACGATCGACAACTGATCACCAAAATGTTGAATTCTGATTTTATCATACCAGATCACTTTTCTGAAGGTAAGCCAGATCACCGCCACCCCGCATTGGATATTAACTTTTGTGTAATGTAGATGTCAAGGATCTGTTACGACGCATGTTGGCGCCTGAACAAACGCGCGCTTCATTGGATCTGATTATGTTTCACCCTTGGCTCAAACCTTATCGAATGGTCGTCTTACCAAGTACACCTACTGTTCCTACTGCTCACTCACCACCGTCTGTAAAAATCATCACTACCAATAAGAAGAAGAAACCGAAATGGCGACGAGCGATTAACAAGACCTGTCGCTTCATTGTCCTCGGGCCTTATCCTCCTCCATCTAGACCCTATCAAGAACTGGCTCATCTCGGTAGATGACATTATACATAAATACATATCCCTTATAGCATAGCATCCATTTGATTGTATACCCCCCTCTCTTAATAAAACCAAAAAACCAAAACTTTATTTTGATTGGCCCTCGGTGTTCCTGAATATGGCGGGGACATGGAAACACAAAAAGCCACCAGCCCAAAGGGAGAAAAAAAATTTTTTTTTTGTGTTGTAGGGTATAAAAGGCAGTGTTTGTCTCTCTGCTTCTTCTTGTTTTCTCTATAAACTTACATAAAACAAGACTTGTTTTTGCATGCGTGCCTTCACATAGACATTGCATTTCCTGAGACGAGCCAAGAATGAAAAAGATCCGACTTAATAATGCTGCTGTGTTGATTTTTATCCGATGCAGTCGTTTCGCGGTCTGATGACATTCCTCTACCATAAAGTAACAATGAAAATGAACAAAAAGCAGTGATAGAATGCCTTTTTTCAAAGACCCTGTTGAGTATAGGAGGGGTTTTGATCTATGCCTTTTTGAATTTCATGTCCCGCTTATAGCTTCAATCAGGTGATCCTCTCCTTTTTGGCTTTCTTGTGTGGCAAAAAAAAAAAAAAAGGCGCACACGGGGTTCGAAATTCATTTTCAAAAGAACAAAAACCATCGAGTTCCTTTTTTTTTTTCACTTTTCTCTTTCTTCTCTTCCATTCATCATCCTCATGTCTACTTTTAACTCTTCTTGCTCTTATACTTTGGAATTCCAACCACCTGCCAACTTGGAAGCCATTCGATCGACACTCCTTCAACGCATTTATCAAAAACGACAAGAATCTGCCATTACCTCCACAGCATCACTGCCCTCCTCACCAGCAACAGGGACAACAGTGTCTTTATTGGACCATGGTTTACCTTCACCGCCTTTTGAATATCAAAAGAAACAAGACGATCACCGTAATAACAACATTGCTTTCAATGGACCCTTGGCCGAAGAAGATGAAGAAGATGATGCTGTATCAACAATATCCTCATTACCTCCAACCACAATCAATACTACCAGTGTGCTGGACGCGTCACCCTCTCTACCAACAACCTTGAACGCTGAACAAGTAGAAATGAAAATCAAACAACTCAAAGAAGAAAAACATCGTCTTTTTACACAAATGAAGAATCTCCTCCAACAACAAGAATCGACGGTGCCTATTCTTGAAGAAAACAATCAACAACAGCAAACAACAACAACATTCAAAGTGAAGCAGTATCAAGACTTGGTGGAAGAAGAGGAAAACCATCAACCACCTTCTTTACCTTCACCTTCACCTTCACCGACAACTACTCCCAAAACAATGACCATACCGTCATATAAACAACCTTCTAAACCAACATCAAGGTCGTATCAACGACGAGTATCACCTGGAGTGATGAATTTATCGACAAGATACAGCACTATGATGGGACCATCTTCAATGACGATGGATAATAATGGAAGATACAGGTATTCTCCTTATGGCGTTTACTTTACATCATCATCATCAACAGCATCATCAACATCATCTTCATCAACATCCTCTCCTCCACCGACACCTGGATACAACGTAAGTGCCACACAACACATCTGCAATAACCTGCAAAGTGCAAGCCAGTTTACTAACTCCTATTTTTTTTTTTTCCCTTCTCTCTCTCTCTTTCTACAGGTACGACGATCATCACATATGTTGTCCTCTCGGTCTTCATCCATCTCAACGGCAACACCATCCAATAATCGGTACAATCGACCCCTCACTTTCCGACCATCAAGATTTTTAGTAAATAGTAATAGACATATACCTAGATATTGATAATGTCATCAATCTTGTTTAATTAATATATATATATATATTGTTTGCTCTTCTTATTAGTTTATACATAGTCCTATTATCTTACCTATACACTTCCATCCATCTAGTCCCATCTATTTTTTTTTTAATCATTTATCTTGTAAAACCTCTCCAATAAAAAAACTATTATGATCATAAAAAAGATTCAACCCATCATCTGGTCAAGGTGACACATTGGAACACAATGTTCGCAGTACAAACCCATTTAGTTTTAGTGATACAAACCTATTTTTTATATATGTATATTGAATAGAATGGATAAACAATAAACAAACAAGCTGTAGTCGTCACTTGAACGAAATGTGAAAAGCATACCCCCTCTCTTCCTCCGTGCTGCTGCTACAAAATAAAAACAAGTTTCCCTACTTTACTAACATCAGGATGACATTACTGCTACATATATAATAATAATAATATGAGGGTTGTTTATTAGATTGGATGAAGGAAGAGTCTATAGGATCTATATATCAGTAGAGTTGTCCACCATTGACAGTTTTTTTTCTGTTTTCCAAGATTTCCTAAATATGTCATAACAACCCCCTGCTTTTCTTGACCCGCCGCATATTCTACTGGATGGACGACAGACCTGTCGTGAGTTTGCATAGCATTCTTGTTTTTCTTGTGTTGGGGTGATGTTTATTACGGTCCACCATCAGGCACTACCTTGGTCCAAAAGTGCCATGATAGGCCATTGTTTATTCTATTATACCGAGTAAGGCTATTAGATAAGATGGACAATGGTAATTTTTTTTTTCAGCAAGTATAAAATATACGTTTATCTTGATTTGGTTTACCTGATACATTCATCTTTGTAGATGAAGGGCGCAATCCAAGGTAAAGAAAGAGAGTAGGGAAGAAAAGGGAAATCGAGGGACACAAGATTTTTAAAAACGTGGCCCCGATCGGGGTTTGAAAATGACTCATTCTTTGATCCTGTCATCATACACAACTTGTGGATACTACTTTATCTTTCCAAAAAAGATGTACATTAATTCATGTTTACCAAACATTACTCATAGACACTTTTTGAAACTAAAAGATGAGCAAAGAAAGAGACTGCAAGCTATTTCTGGGTGTGAATATTTAAGCCCAGAATTCATGCCATTTTGTCGAGACCTACAAGGAGTAAGAAGATCACTTTATTACTCAAAGGAATTGAATTTCATTAAAACCCTATTATCTGAAGGGAGGCCGGAAACAACCTCTCTGAGGATTTTAAATCTAACCAAAGTTTATTTATTTCCTCAAATGTATAAAAAGAGAAAGCACACTTTTTTTTTTTTAATTGTCTGTCTGCTCGCTTCTTTCATTCAACATGATCTCGATCAAACTCTGGATACTCTTTATTACCTATCAATGGATTAGTATTGTGTCTGCACGTTTTGATATCTCATGTGAGCATGATCCTCAGGTATATCCAGAATGGATCACTCCTTCCCCTTGCTATCAACAACCTTTTCAAGACGTGTATATATTTGGTGATTCTTACTCTGATAATGGGCAAGTAGGATAATGTTTGTTTGTATAATGTTTCAACTTTGATATTTTTTCCCTTTCTTTTAGTCAGCCGCTGAGAAATTGGAAGTATTACCAAACACATACTTTTGTAGGTTGATTCCCTCCCCCCCCAAAAAAAAAAGAGTAATCTATTTTACTGATGATCTGTCTTTTGTTTAAGCCTGATCGACATAGCAATGGTCCAATGTGCATAGAGTATTTTACCAAAATGTTGGGCGCCAATTTATACGAGTATGCTTATTCAGGGGCAACGGTGGATAATGTAAAAAAAATATATATTAAAAAACGGTGTTTGAAAATAAGATGGACACTAAATGGCATAAAAAAGACCATTGTTTATAGAAACACCATGGATATTCATCAACAACTTGCAGCATTTCAACAAAAAGGCGATCCATCAAAAGTACCTGAGACCACATTGTATACATTTTGGATAGGTAAGTAACGCTCTCTTTCCCTGCCAAAACGATCGATTCAAGTTGCTCTTTTCAGGCACAAACGACGTGGCAGATATATTCAAAATGGTAAAATCAGGAGCGCAACGAGACGATACTATTGTTCGTACTGTGGCATCGCTTTATAATGCACTCGAAACCCTCTACCATATGCCTTTTTTCAAAGTCAAGCATATTCTCATCATGGGCCTTTTACCCATCGATCATATGCCTGTGATTTCCAATCTCATCACGCTGGAAAGTCAACGAGCGCCCATGACCGAGCTGGTATCCAAATACAATCGTGGGTTGGAGGCACTTGTCCGCCAGTTTAACCGTGAACATCCCGACGCTCAGGTTTACTTTTATAACCCACAAAAATTGGCAGATCGGCTAATGAATCACAGTGTATTTGATACTACCACCCCTTGCTTGATTCAAACATCCATTTGCTCGGATGAAAACAGGTAACAAGAAAAGGAGTTTTGTCATTTATTGATTTTTTATTGTAGGCGCTTGTGGTGGGATGATTGGCACCCGACTACTGTGACCTCATACATGGTAGCAAAAGATTTATATCAAGCATTGCTCGGGATGCATGAATGAAGCACGTGGCACTTTTTTGTATAGAGTGTATCTTTTTTTTTTAGCGGGGCAAAGTGAAATGAAATAAACCTCCTTCAAGACTTGTTTAATATAATTCATAAAATGAATGTACTTTATAAAAGAAGGAAAAGTGGGCACCATCTCCCAGCGAATCCTGCATAGAGTGTAATAGAAGCGCCGCTTAAACATTACCCTATATCACGGGCATTTTTTCCCTCCCCTTTTTCGTCTCTTTTTCTTTTAGTTAAATTCACTATGCCGACCATTGTATTCGACTTTTTAGGTAATAGGCAACAGAAAACAGCATTTGGGTCACGGGAAAGCTTGGCATGGTATACTTATAGTGACTAAATCTTTGTTCCTTCCACTCCTTTTTTTTTTAAAAAAAATGTAGGAACACTTGTCGAATTCAACGAGGTGATCACAACCATACGGGACATTTGGCAATATGAAGGATTGGGGGATGGTGCCAAGTCACTATTTGAAGACTGGTATCAAACAAGTCTGATGGATTACGTAGCATCTTCTCATTCTGGCGTCTATCAACCATTCACCAAAGTATTGCGTGGATCCTTGTCTAGGACGATTTACCAGCGACTGACCATTTTTCCCTTGGAACACCAGGTGGACAAAGTAATGGAGGCATTCACCACTCAACTGACTTGTCCATCACTGCAAGCTATTCAACTAGCATTAAACCAAGGCTGGACGGTGTGGATTATTACTCTGACGGATAGAACTAGTACGTGGGATTGTTTGAAACAACTTGGCGTGGTTGATCCTACGGGATCCCTTAACGTAATGTGCTGCGATGAATACAATGGTAAAAGATGGGTAGTGTGGGGGATCCTTATATACAAACTAACCTTTATTATTATAGTGGCCATACCTCATCCCAAGATATATACACAAATCATGCTCTTGACTGTCCGTCATACTCAAAAAATACAGGTAATCCATTATAAACAAAATAGTGTCATACCGATTCTCACCTCCCCATTGTAGAACTTTTATATGGCCTCTAGTCATGCATGGGTACTCGAAGGAGCCAAAAATGCCAGTATGCGGACAGTCTTTTTATCGAACCAAGAACTTGTTTATCCCACCCAAGTGTATAATGGCAAGAACCCGGACCTACAAGGCAACCACTTGATGGACTGTGTACACATGGTGCTTCAGTATGAACAATCATTACATCATCATTATTCCCTTTAGACCATTATATCCCCTTCCTAACAATATTACATTCCGCCCCCTTCTTTTGATTGCACCTTAAAGTGCCATGTACCTTTAATAAAACTATAATTATCCAACCTTATTTTATTAAACATACTTTATTGATGAGCACAAATTAAAACTACAACCATGTACGTACTAATCTATTTCCGCCACCATGAAGTAGCATACCCAGCCACGGATTTGAATTGATCATGAAGCTGGTTCACTGTATCTTGATTGATCCCCAAACAAGTACCTGTAGAAATAGCCATGTTACTGATATAGTTCATTGATGCGTTCACAGCATGACCAGTAGCCTTCACACCAGAGGAGACAGCACCAATCCGAGGAGGAGGAGATGAGCCACGCACCATACGATAGACCATCCATGTCGCTGCGGAAGTACTAGTGATAGCCACCGTACTCATAACGACATTGAGCCAAAACGATTGTGTGTGCCAGCGCTTGATCGCCTGGGAATAAGGCAGGGTGGAGAAGCTGACCATGGAGTAAAGAGGAGTAATCAACTTTGGTAAACATAAATGGATCCATCCTTCCAATTTTTTACGGGCCAAGAATCGCGTTGAAGTCACCGCCGAACGCATTTCATAATGGTTGTACATGGCCAGATCACAAATTGCATGAGCATCTTTTACCCGTTCCTCCGAATACGCCGCCAGAGCCTTGTCCAGACCGGGAATAGTACCATTGTTGTTGTTGACGACAGGAAGAACGTGGTAGGAGTCCAATACATGATGGAAGACTTGAATATCCTGGAAGCCACAGTTCATGCCTTGACCATAAAAGGGAACCATGGCATGAGCTGCATCGCCAACAATAACCGCCTTGTCATCAAAGTGGTGGGGTGACGTCTTGATGGAGATGAGAGCTCCTCGAGGATTGCTAAAGTAGTCGTCGAGTAATCGGTCCTTACCGATTAGTGGAATCGCATCATTAAAGTTTTCTTCAAAGAAGGCGATCAGTTTGGCGTTGCTGGTTACTTGATCAAACATATCAAATGGCATAAAGAGTGTACAAGTGAATGATTTGTCCTATTATAATTAAACAATAAAGTGAGTATTCCAAGTAATCATGCAAGTTTTACTTACAGGATTAGGCAATGCAATCAGCATATGGGTATGTCTAGGCCAGATATGAAGATGGTTGGGATCCAAGGCATATTCAACTTTACCATTCACCATTTTTGGAGGCATATACAATTCACAATAACCAGTATCAATGTATTGTTGTTGATAATCCATTCTAAATAATAAAAATACATTAGTTTCTATTTTTACCATCATGTTGTTGCACTACCATTAAATAAGAATCTTCTTACCTAATTTTTCGCATCATTTGAGTTCGCATTTTGGAATAAGCACCATCGGCACCCACAATAAGATTAGCATTTCTTGATACTTGGGACTTATTTTCACTATAGAGACATTAACCATATTAAAAGGAGAGAGTTTTATATATGTTTTGTTTTACCCTTGTAAAAAGATCATGGACCCTTCTTCCAAATCAGCTTGATAGAGTTGATGTTCAAAATGAATAGTGACGTTAGGTAGTTTTTCAGCTTCATCCAGTAGTAATTCATTCAAACGAGCACGGTCGACAGCGTTGATATGCTAGGGGAGAATAGAAAAAAAAAGTTGGTCCTAGTCATATATATATATATATGTATACTTACTTCACCATGAATTGAATAAGGTTGAGACATTTGACGACCTTCTTTACCCAGGTGGACCATTCTTGAGCGCATTGGTACCGCGGATTGCAGTATGAGTTGTTCCAGACCAAGTTCAGTAGCCCGTAGAGCGCTAAGTCCACGTTCAGATAACGCCAAGTTGATGGATTTCCCACGCTGAAGCTTTTTTTGTTCAGGTAAACGCATATCTATAAGAGTCTTTAGGATTTAAAAAAGATGGTACCCGCATTCATATATATTTTTACCTGGTCGTAATTCATAAAGGTCAACCTTCCATCCACGTTTAGCAAAGTAAATGGCGTTTAAAGATCCAACAAGACCACCACCAACAATAGCAACAGTTGCAGTCTCCAGTTCCGACATTGTGGGTGTTTTGATATTAAATGAAGAGATGGGAAAGAAGAAAAAGGAAAAAGTTGAAAGTTTATCCTCCATTGTCGGTATTTGAATGATACTGGAACCGGGGCTACAAAGCGGAAATTACCCCTTTACACCAAATAATATGGTACCTGTTCATTGTCCCACCATAAACTTTATGTAATGTCAAAAACAAAGCTGACAATCGACAAATAGACTGTTTTCATCCCGTAACCCACATTTTTATTATACAGTAAAAAATAAATGAATAACAACTAAATGACTATTTACTATATGTACACAATGTATATGATCCACACACACACCATCTAATTATCGCCTACGTGATCTTCGAGGGACCCATCGTTGATTAGTTTTAAAGAGACAGCCACTTGATTTCATTCGTCTAGCAATGTAGACCAAGTTGCGAGCATCATCCAATCCAGAATGTTGTTGTCCTTCAAAGTCCATATTCAAATCCGCCAACATGCGAGGTATATTCTTTGGTGTTTTGTTCTTGTAAAAGTCCTTGTACAATTGTCGAATGTTAACCCAAGGTTGGCAAAAGTAGTCTGGGCGTTTAATGTTACTGTGATGACATTGCTTAGTGATAAAATCGCGAATATCATAGGGACCATCTACATGCATAAAATAAATCCCTCTATAAGTAAACCTTTTAGTATTTTCATTACTATTTATTACCTGTCACAAACGCCGCTGATTTATCTTGAAAGAGTGAATACTTGCCCATAAAGTTTTGGAAATCGTCCAATACTTCAATAAAATCAGGACTAGCATCCACAGTTTCCTAAATAGAAGAAGAGTATGGTTAAACGTTTCCTACATAGAGTCCCCTTAATTATCCTTTTACCTGTGTAATCCCAGTCAGATTGATACAAAAGTCAGACAGTATCGAGTTCTTGGAAGGCTTCACATAAGATCGGAATTCATCGACCTATATTCAAAGGATCATGTATGTTAGAGGAAGAATACATACACAGTTGGTTTGAGTACTTACGATTTCAAAGGTTTGTCCATGGACGAGCACCACAGGGAATTCAATGATTTCGTTAGGATATTCGAAACCACCATCCGCTTCACACGTAGCTTCCACATCAAAGAAGAGGTAATAGTCAAACGGCTGAATCTTTATATCGGATCTAACAAGGCAAAGCAAGTATAAAGTTAATTAACATTGCTACATTACTTTCATTCTGAGGGTTACCTTTTGGTTTGGGCCTGTATATTTTTTTCTTTATTATCGAGTGTCTTTTGAGCCTTCCTTAATCGTTTCTTCAATTCCTGTTTGTGACCTTTGGTTTCTAAACCCAAAGCTTCTAGTTGTAGTCGCAATTGTTCCACTGTTGTCAGTTTTAATGAGTCGGTCGTCGTTTCTATCGAGTCTGTCATGTTTTGATATAGAAGAAAAGAAAGAAAAAAAAAACTGGGCAGATATAGTCACCGAAACTACGGGGTTTCAATTCATGTTCACTGATCTATATATGGTACGATCTGTCATAGTAGATTCTTTCTCAGTGAGAAAAGACACATTACATTTCCAACCCACGCATTTTTATTTTTAATAAAGTGAATTCTATACTATATTAATACACTACAATTCATTATGTTCCACCACCACTTCAAGAGGGAGTTCACCAGAATCAGCAATGGTGATAGCAGTCTTGGGCTTGTCTCTGAATCCAGTAGGAGAGTTTTCGATTTTGGTGACCACATCCATACCTTCAATGACAGCGCCAAACACAACATGACGTCCATCCAACCAAGCAGTCTTAACAGTGGTGATAAAGAATTGAGATCCATTGGTATTCTTACCAGCATTGGCCATAGACAACACACCCTATTATAATCCCATTCATTAGAAAGAAGAAGATATATTTAAAAAAAAAAAAAAAAAAGTACTTACAGGTCCAGTATGAGTCAATTCAAAGTTTTCATCTTCAAATTTAGCTTCTATAAATACAAATGTGAGTAAAACCCGACGATCATTCCGGTATCATACCATACTTTCATAAATAGACTTGCCACCAGTACCATCGCCGTTAGTAAAATCACCACCTTGGATCTATATTAAACGTAGTGAGTAACTCCCCCCTCCCCGTGTGTGTGTGTGTGTGTGTCTACCTTACCATGAATGATTTAATAACACGATGGAAGCTGGAACCTTTATAACCATATCCTTTTTCACCAGTAGCCAAAGCCCTAAAGTTTTCAGCGGTCTTGGGGACAACCTAAATTTAAAAATAAAAAATAAAAAAAAAGACAACGTTAATAATAGTTTGTTATCCCACATTGCATTATTTACCTCGCCATACAAGCCAATAACTATACGACCGAGTTCTTCATCACCTTGTTTAATATCAAAATACACTACAAAAGTGAGAAAACAAAAGTGAGTCATTATAATAATATTATTGGTGTAAAGGGGTTGCTTTTTTTTTTTTTTTTTTTTACCTTTGTTGGTGATGACAGGTTCCTTTTTTGCAGATACATATGAGAAGGCAGAAAGTACCAACACCAATGTGACAAGGAGGAGAGGAAGTTTGGAACGAGCCATGATGATGAGAAAGAGAAGAGAAACAAAAGGTTGTCCCGGAAAATTTGAAGTTTTCTCTTTTATTTTAACCCCCGCTCCAATCATTGACCAGTGACAGGGTCCACTCGTCTATCCTAATGTACTCTTTGTTTCCCGATGATTAAAAAAGCCCGAGTAAAAAGATAGTTGAATCCATGTCTATGTAGTCGCCAAAAAGACTACTGGGCGGGATTTGAATATGTATTTTTTCATGCGGTTTACAACTATCATTGAATATCAGGGACAACCATTTTATTGATTAATTAAATAAACACTATCGCTAGAATCAAACCTATCGTAGTAGTTGACTTGTGAGTCGTTCCCTAGCAGTTTGGTATGCCTGTGCTAAGGTTTGTTCACCCAAAGGAATATCCACCATATCCAAACGTGGTTTCGATACCCGACCAACCACGGCATTGGCATCAGTATCCATGATAATGCTATATAGATTCCAAAAAAAAAAAAAAGGAGGGTGGGGAGGATAAGAAATATAGTCTGTCCACCTACGTAACACTTACCCTCGATCCACTGTTTCGTCCAAGCAAAGAGCCACCAAATCCAAATTATCCATGATCGTTCGTTTTTCCACCTGGCACCTATAAAAAAGAGTTAGGCTCCACGAGGTTTCCCCTCATCCTTTTTTACCTTAATAAAGTAGATACAGCGTCGTAAAAAGTGTTGAACATGCTCTGGAGGATGAGTTCGTTTTCTTCTAATGAGCCGACCACGTAAAAGTATATGTCAATGTTGGATCGATAGAGCACTACTTGGTTATCGTACAAGATGATTTCCCCTATATAACAGATGATTAGTTCAAACATACATAGGGAGATGATATGTCTTACCTTGTGAGAGCCGTGTTTTATCAAATAGACCCTTTTCAAATGACTTTTGTTCCTTGAGAGTCGTCTGTCCATAGTATTTGGCTAATACTCTATTTCCAGAAGCATCTAACAAGATGACGGCGTTGATGCATTGTAGAGTTAGATTTACCATGATATATATATATATATATATAAACAACAACAAAAAAGAGAGAGTCAATTTTTTTTATTTTTTATTTTTTTTTTTAAAAAAAAAAATCGAATCCCCGCGCTGTAATGCAGACAACTAGACATCATCATCATCACTAAAATATTCATCTGTTTCATCATTTGCATCCATAAAAATGTCACCATCATCAGAGAGCAAAGGATTCTGACTAGGATTATTCTTACCCATCAAAGAGGTAGAAGCTTTCTCCGAGCCAATGGAACCCAAGCCAGGAGCATCCGTGAATTGGGATAAAAACTTGAGTCGACGTTGTTCTTCTTTTAGTATAGAGGCCCCTTTAGAATCACCCACACTACCAGGCATGCTGAGACGTCGACCAGATAAAAATTTGAGTTCATCCATCATTTTGCCGCCTTCGTCGCCACTCGTCCCGTCATCACTTGTTGCTGATTTGGTCAATGTGCCATTTTTCCGTTTGGATTTGAGAGTGTGGCGTATATTTCGTCGGGCAATGTCGATCGAGTTTTCCACACGTAATCGGTTCTTGATCATTGCTATTTTTGGCCATGTTTGTAACTGTCCAGATTTCATCAGTTGTGTTAATCGTGCATCGTCTGGATCAGCCAAGATGTAAAACCAATCAGAGAGTCCCGCCTTGGGCTATAAAGAGAGAAAGATTAGTATTCCATTCTCATTCATGCTATTCATTTACATACCAAGATCGTGACATCACCATCAAATTTCTGTAACCAAATGGAACTCCAGTCTTGATTTAGCACTCTAGGTAACAAATCCAAATCACGTAGTACCTTGAGCCATTTCGATAGATCCAGTTTCAGTAATTGTTCGATTGTAGACGCCACAAAACCACCACGCCTAAAAGATAAAGATGAGTGTTTCATCATTTATCTTGTCAAGGAGACTTACCATCCTTTTCCTGACCTATGAGTGACAGGTCGACCTGGGCTACCTTGATTGGCGTAAAAGAAGATATGAATATGAGGGTTCACCTGACTGACAATGGCATAGTTGACATTAAAGTGATTGTGTAGAGCTTGAGCAGGAATATCCGTACGCAGACTTCCATCCTTGAATCGATGACCGTAATTATAAGGAATCAAATGTTTCGAGTGTGGTACTTTTTGCATGAGGACGACGGGGTTTAAAATCTATCCATGGTAGTAAAACAAAAATGTTGGTCTAAAAAAGTCATTCTTTTCTTCTTCTTTTTTTTTTTTTCACTTACGCCAGGAATAGCAGCCGAAGCCAAAACAGCACTCCAAATGACACAATTGGGAGCAGTGATATAGTTGAGTAATTTTGAAGGAGAATGAGCATCAGAAGGAATCACCGATATGTTATAGATTCGACCCGTCCGTTCATAAGCTTCCTTGAATGTCAGGGACCCCCGAGTAAACCACATGGCATTACGACACCATTCTTCAGAGTCAAATATAGCCCCTGTTGTCGCATACCTTTTCAGTTTCTGTGTCCAAGAGTCATATGAGATCTTGATACGTTGAGCGAGATCGGGGACAAGTACCTGTCGGAGTTCATCATCAGTTCGTGTACACACAATGGCACCCATTAAAGACCCTGCCGAAGTACCTGTAATGATGGAAGGTAAAAGATGTTGATCTAAAAGAGCCCGAATCACCCCCAGATGAAAGTATCCGAATCCAGCCCCACCAGAGAGACAAAATGCTGATCGACCATAGTTCTTGGAGTATAATCGGAATGCCAGTCGTTTGTCTTCCATACTAACATGATCACTGTTGACAAGTGTTTCAATTGATTTGGTCACTATATTTACAATATATATATTAGGTTCTTTTGATTCATTATTATTATTACTGTAGTTCTTTACCTTCTTCTACATACTCATCAATCAAGTATTTTGTTCCCAGATAAGTATTACTGTACAGTTTGGCATTTTCGATCCCGGCAAAGTTTTGTTTGAGACAAGCATACAAAACATCCTTGAGATTATTAGAACTTTCGGGGTCATTCCGTCCACGGTAGAGTCCAAGATGTTTGATGACTTTTTGTATCAGGCGATAATCATAGTATCCATAGGCCGGGTTCATTTTCCATTCTTCTTTATTCATATGATTATCCAGATTCTTTGCTGATTTACACCAATCTTCATATGTTGCCGAGTTGCGCAAATGATTTCGTAAAATCTTTCGCTTGCCACGCCTATTAAAAGTACATTATCATCATCATAACCAAGTTGCCTAATTTTTTTTTTTTTTTTCTTACCAGCTGAACAGACTTTCCCATATTCGGACAGCTTGTCGTAATCCAAGATATAAACACAACTCCACAAACATGATGCAACCAATAATAAACTAGGTAAAAAATAAAAAAAAAAAAAAGGGAGAGTAGTTATAGTATCAGACATACTTTGTATTTATACTTACAATAAAGGGATATTTGAGAAGAGTATGTGAGAGTCCATTGGGTGAACCACCTTCTACTTTGTTCTTCTTTTTTGTTGACCGGGGAGGCATCAATTCACTTGAAGCAGAGATGTGTTCCGTTCCAGATTCATGCTGTGGAGTAAGTGGATCACTGGCCAAGGCTCGTAAAAAGTCAGCAACATGATCTTCATTGACGTGTTCCAAAGAGAATTCACAAGGTGTCTTTGATTTTCCTGACTTTGTCTTCTTCTTGTTGTTGGAGGATCGTTGTGAGGGCGCCGACCTGGACTTTGTAGGTGAGGGTGAGGTCTTGTTTAATTTATCACCATTCTTAGTGAAGGTGTCTGTTAATCGAGTAATGTAATCGTTCATAAAGTAAAAGAGAGAGACTGATAAAATAAAAAAATAAAAAATGCCTTTTATGAGTGCTGAGTATAGCGGAATTTCAATATTAACCCCAGTCGCAAACGTTTGGTGGCATGAAAGGATCGCTAACTGTGGATCTTTTTCATTCAATATCCTCTATAGTAGTGCAGTACATTCATCATAGCCTTTATATATATATATATATGGTTAGTACGCAAGACCTATATCAATGCAAAAAAAAAGAAAACCGCTTGAATTTGATTGGTGTTAATTTAAAATCCCGAATTGTTAGTCTGTTTCAGTATCAATGTCATTTTTTATTAAAAGAACTATACTAGATGTTTCCATTTTTAATTTGTAATGGATGCCCATGATACTTCTTCTTGCTGGAACCCTTTGGGTCAGAAGTTGTTTGTCGTTTTGCTGATGATAGTTTGTGATAGTGATCAGGATAATGTGTGACGAGAGTCATATCAGGTTGTATAGCAGAAGGTGGGGCAATGATCATCGCACCGTCTGGATTATTGTCGATAAAAGGGTTGGGATCAGGTTCGGGTGGATTCCTCCTGTAATGTAACCATTCATCATCAATATCTTCTTCTTCTTCATCATCGTCAGTGCGTTGATCTTGTTGTTGAAGGTATAGTTCGTCTATGAGCATTGCCAGTTGATCATCAAGGTCGTTGTTCGTCATCTCATGAGTAGTAGATTGATTATCATCATTATTCTTGTCCCCTGGAGTATAATACTGGCTATTAAAGTCGGATGGAGAGCTACCTACACTTATTTCACCCATTATCTACGTATATAAAAGAGGGAAGAGAAGAACACATTTTTTTTTCAAAAAAAAAAAAGTCCATTTATATAGTTTTTTTATTTTCATTATGTGGCACTTTTTGAGGTGCATTTCTATCTAACCAGGATTTTGATCTATCTAAATCTTCTTGTTCATTTTCTAAAGCCTTGATACACCAGTCCAATCCATAAGATCCATTACAGGAATTCATTAAAGTATCCGCCAAGAATCGTATCCGTGTCACTTTTGCATCCACACATAAATGTAGTATTGGTCGAGGAGTCGGCATTGCCAATTGAATGGCCAGTTTCTTAATAATAGGCACCAAGGCACTGGCAGCTGTATTCGCATCTTGAGGTGAATTAGATCCCGTAGCACAAGTCTACAGAGTAATAAAGTCTTTTAGTATCACGCCTTCTTCCTCCCTTGTTTCTTACCATATTTTGACACCAAGAATGACCACATCCCATTGTCATTTGTGCGTGTAGTTTTCTTGCCACTCGTTGTACCAATT
Organism: Chlamydoabsidia padenii; assembly: GCA_025330725.1. Taxonomy (NCBI): domain Eukaryota; kingdom Fungi; phylum Mucoromycota; class Mucoromycetes; order Mucorales; family Cunninghamellaceae; genus Chlamydoabsidia; species Chlamydoabsidia padenii. The sequence goes on along the minus strand of JAIWND010000031.1, from coordinate 54,214 downwards.
TGACATTCTTTGGATCATCTTCAGTCACCCAGAATGGTCCAAAGCAATATTGACATAATCCTAATCGATTGTTGGCCCTCGGTCGAGTACATTGTTGATTGCTGCAAAGAGGTGATAGTTTTTGATGTTGGCGAGTGACTTGATGGATCTTGGCATGAATCGGGACGTCCTTGATGGTGACAGATTTATGACATTTTTGACATGTGATGGTTCGAGATCCACAGTAGCTTTCATGGCCATGTAATCCAAGTAGTATATCCCTTGCGTCAGTAGAGATTGGTCCCTGTGCCACCAAATTCTATTATATAAACCCCCCCCCTTCCATCCGTTAGTTCCTATCCTATCTTTTTCCACACATTACTTACATGACAATAACGACAGTTGATGAGTCTTTCAGAGCATAAGGTATGTCGATGTTCGACCAAAGCAGGTAAAGAGGATACTTGAGTATGTTCAGCACAATGATCACAATGACGCTTGGTATGATAATAATCCATATGTTTTGATTTACTATCTAAAGAGTCCCCTGTGGCAGTACACTGTTGACAATGCCAATGTTGTTGTTGCTGTTCATCCTTTTTAAAGATCTTGCCGCATCCCCAAGGACAAAGTATGTTGTTTCGTAGACAAAAGTTTTCGTGTAGTGGTAAAGTCCGTTCAGGTACCCAAGATTGACAGTTGGCACATTGTGTTTTCCCCGTATGATCTTCTTCCATCGTTGTATCGTTTGCCGTAAATGATGATGATGACGAGAATGACCATGATATCACACAATTTGTATATCCATGAATACCCACATAAAGAGTCCCTTCCTTTGTGTCTGTTGGTTGTATCACCAATTGTCGCTCCGGTGCTGATGTCAGGTCACCCCATGTATAATTGTCTATTGTCGGTTTTCGATCATATCCAACCACCAAATCTTTTTTAAGGCATGTATTAGTAAGTGGAGGGACACGTACACAACACATGATTTGTCATCTTACCTGCGTCACCACTACTTGTCTTCAATTCTATATACACTTGTGATGATTTACCCATATCCAATGACCAATACCGGTATTCGTTTTGTGAGATAGGTATATCTTGTACTTGTTGATTTACAGTGACTGAGGGTATTTGTTGTTGAGATGATAAGGTAGTTGAGCTATTCGCATCAGTAATGATATCGTCGGTGGTCGTCGCCAGTGTTGCCTGATAGGGTTCCAAATCAACTTCGAGATCAGTATCATTCACACCAACCGCCACGTCAGGTCTCAAATCCACCACCAAGAATGGGTATCGCTGAGATCCATAACGACAAGTCAAGGTTTGACCAATGGTAAGTGTATTGTAATGTTGTCGCAAGTGAGATTCCAATGCTGCACGATAGTCCATAATGTCACTATAGTTGTCAGTCAACGGTCGCAGTTTCGCCCACGTACCTTTTGGTAATATCTTCCATTGTAGTACGATGCGTTGTTGTTCTAGAGTAGTTGTAAAACCAAGCCAAGTCATCATCCATGACGGAATAAGCACAGTATTATCTTCGCCAGAGAATTCCTTGACACCGCCATGAAGCACCTTGTGAGGGAAATGGGTATGTCGAAGTGCAAACGTCATTGGTGAAGAGAGGTGGGTGCCTTTTGATAAATCCAAGAGTTCTTCAAGAGCAGAGGAGGGCAAGATCAATTTATCACCATCGTTTAAACTTGGATCTTCTTTTACTATAAAGGTTTTTGTCCAATGAAAATCCATTTGTGTTAGTATACGTAAAAAGGAAGGAGGAAGAAAGACAAGGAAGAATGGAAAAATCGGCCAATAATATATCCACGATTTAAACCCCGACATCGATCTGAGTTTGATGATAAATCGACTTTTTGCCATGTCAAAAGATCGCCGATTAGAAAAAAAAAAAGATCAATTTTAATGTAGAACACCCCTCTTGGCGCATGTTTGTCACACTAGAACAAAAAACAAGGACCTTTTTTTAAAAAAATGCATAAAACACAAAAGTCATTCCTTCCTTCTTCTCCTTTATATATAAAATGATTTTGAATACTTGTTCCCCCATTATGAATAAAAATGAAACCCCAATCAAACGACCTTCACTCACCCTACTCTTGGTCGATGACAACCCTATCAATTTGAGATTACTGCGAAAAACCTTGCTGTCCATTTTCAATATCCGACACATGGATTTCGCCAGTGATGGGTATCATGCCTTGCGATTGCTCGAACACCATCATTATGATGCTATGTTACTAGACATTGATATGCCAGTGATGAATGGAGTCGAAACGACAGAGTTCATTCGACGACCCACTTCCTGTATATTATCAGTCAACAGATCTATTCCCATCATTGCTGTCACCACTAATGATTCTTCAGAAGCAAGACGTCTATATCAACATGTCGGCATGGTAAAAGGAACAAGTTTACTTGAAAGAATTCAAACTCATCTTTTTTTTTTTTTTTTTTAATTTCTATATAGGATGCTTGTCTCAGTAAACCAATCAAAGCTGGCCAATTGAAATCTCAGCTGCTCGAACTATTGAACCAGTCTTCTTCTCTCTAATTATTATGAATCAATACCCTTTTTAAATATCTTATTCTTAATGTACATTTCATATCATATTGTTCAATAAATAAACAATAATAAAAAATCTCCCCCTGAGAAACATAAATCATGCCGCTCACTGGAATTTAAATGCCGCTGATAATGTCTTCGCATGATAACAAGGCATTCAACTATTCAAAAGTTGTCTTGATTCGGGGTATAAATATATAACGTATGGATTCTGCCTAGAAAAAAAAGTGTCTACAAAGCAAGCAATAGGGATTCCATACCCCCCACTTTTGTCGTGAGTCTCAGCATCAATGTGGTACGGGGGCACATCCCAAGTAAAGGAATTTTTCATGATTAGACACCTTCTCCCTTTTTCTGAGTGAGAAAACCTCGGATACACAAAAAAAAAAAAAAAAAAGCTAATGAGACATCATATAGTATTCCATGTACTTTTTCGTCACTTTCAAATCAATACTGATACGGGAAAGTAACACCACACTTCAATTAAAGAAAGTTCATGAGGGCGGTCGGGATTTCAAAAACGGAGGGAGGGAGTCAAAAGTGTCAGGTTTATTACTTTATTCATCCCCAATTAGTTGAACGGTATTGTTCTGAAGATTCCTTTTGTCTTCTTCATGTTCCCATGGAACATCCTATTTCTCATAATGAACCCATATTCTACTCTTTATAGTCATGATTGGAAAAAGAATATAAAAGAAGCAACTTTTTTTTTTTTTCTGAACAATAACCTCACACACAAACGTTGATCGTTTCTCCCCCCCTCCACAAAGAGCAGGTTTCTTCCATATCAACAAGATGTTATCATTCCTTGCATTACTTATTTCACTGATGATTCTATTCCAACCTGTCTTGGCTATTCCTATAGAAGGACGCGCACTTGGTAGTTGTTATAAAAAGGCCACTTTCACTTTGTAAGTCGGGCTGACGGAGTTTGATATATTGCATGAATTAACTTTCTTGTCAGTTACTGGATTCCTAAAGAAGGTGATAAAGATATGTTAAACAATGGAAAGACAGTGACATTGAATGGACCGAAGACTGAAAGTTTAGATGACTCTAAAGGCAAATCAATTGCCAAAGTGGCTGAAACAACCTACGAGGTATACAGAAAAAAAAAAGGGAAGGGGCATTGTCAAGGTATACATGGTAACCTCTTTCTATAGAAATTTCAAATGGAAGGTACAGGCTTGTTACAGAACGGAGTGATGGTGAACCTTGGTTCAAGTTCAGATACTTTTTTAAAAGTCAATCGAAAAACAGATCCTTATGGCATGGGATCCAACAGTAATCCTGTAAGTTTGAAAATTATCTACATTTGATAAAAAAAAAAAAAAAAAGACTGACTTTTTGACCCCAGCTGGTGCCATGGGTGAGTGTGGCCTCCAATGATCTTAAACGAGGCACACTCTTGTATGTTAAACAGCTCGATGGAATCAAGTTACCTGATGGAAAAGTACATAACGGATGTGTACGAGTCGACGATAAGGGATGGAGCTTTGGTGGCTGTCAATTGGATTTTTTTACTTTACAATTCAGCGCTTATAAGATTCTATCCAACAAGATCCCGTCCCGAGTTACTGTGTCCCAAAAGAAATGCAAGATTTTGAACTATGTTACCAGTGATGTTAAACAATGGGCCGAGTTGAAAAAGTGATCATCATCATGTTAGTGTAAAACAGATATAGTCAAAGATTGCTGTACAATTGTTTTATTTTATTTTACTTTATTTTATTTTATTTTATTTTATTTTAAAAAAAAGAAGTAAAGGAATTGAATGTATATACAATGGACCTATAGCCTATATGAGTCAGGGGAGGGGGAATATGAGGATAACTATTAAAATAAGTTTTCAACACCACTAAATATTTCCGAGGTAGGTGTAGGGAATGGCTTTTGTTGACCAAGATCCGTCGTCTTGCTGACAATATGACTTGGTGTTTTCCTTTGTTGCTTTTTACTGGTAGGTTGCTTTTTTCTGGAAGAAGGTTTGATGGCAGGAATCGCGGGCACCTTTTTCTTGATCTTTCGTGATGGCCATTCTTGAGTAAACACCCGTACATGTCGTTCACATCGTGGACACCGTTGAGGTCGCCAATCCGTAAATGCCGCACTTGGGCTCCAGGTCCATGTTGCCAGTTCGTTCGCCACCGCCACATCCACAGCTGTAGAGTCTGAGATGGTTTCCGATTTCAATGTTCGCCCACATGCCATACAGTTCAAACCTGGTTTTCCTCCATTAGTCTTGTTGGGTATCGCTGAAGGAATGGCTGAAGATGATGTGTTGTGAATAGATGGTTTGCACTTTTTGCTCTGTGAATCCAATGATGATTGTCCCCGATTGTTATTGTTGTTGGCGTTATTCGGATTGGGATCCAGAGTGATATCGGAACTACACACAGAAGATAAGTCCGATACGTCATCCATAAAATCATCCAGTTCTGAAAGTTCCTCATCATCGAAAAGTGAGTCGATATTGTCTGTCCATTGTTGTTTTGATGAGGTTGATGATTTCTTGATGGTCGAGTGCTTTTCCAAAGTAGTTACTGCTGATAAAGACGGTGGTTTCGTCATTTGAGATGGATGCCCGTGATCAGTGTCATGATGTTGTAGCTGAGGTGATAAGCCCACTGCCGAATCAGCTTTGGTGTCACTAGAGCTGTCTTCGTCCAGAAATTGCCATTTTTGTTGTTGTTGTTGTTGTTGTTGTTGTTGTTGTTGTTGTATAGATCCATTTTTTCGCTTCACCCGATCTGATGCATCCCTGTGTATTTCCGGACTGACAACCACTGTGATTTCTTCTTGTTTAGGTAGCACCTTGAGATATTCGGCATCCAAGACAGCGTTACACAAAAGATCCAAAGGACTACGAGAGATGGAAGGTGAGCGGGAGTAGTCGTCTTGTTGTTGTTGTTGCTGTTGTTGTTGTTGTTTTTCGTTGCATAGATAGTGAATGCTCATCACACGAGGTCGTTGGTCATCGTCGTCATCTTCTTCATCTTCGTCGTCGTCGTCGTCGTCATCTGTGTGTTCTTGTTTAATGTTGCCTTGTTGTCGTCTGTCAAAAGCACCATTGTTGTATTCATGCTGTCCTTCATCAGTATCTGCGCTGTCATCATTGTCCTCGATCATACCAATGAGTTCCTCCAATTCGATCCGATGCACCTTTGGAATCTCCCAAGAGGACCGTTTCCTTCGTAGACCATGATGATCTAGATATTATTCGAAGAAGAAGAAAAAAAAAAAAAGTGAGTGAATGTCCTGTTTACCCATCCCATCACTCTTACCGGAATATAAAGATGATTTGCGTTTCTTCGAGTTACTATGACCGAATCCAGAGTGATCTTCCCCATCGGAAGAGGAAAGCCCATCCATTTCATCCTCAGTTTCTGTATAGCCCAATCGTTTCCTAATCATAAAAGAAGAAACAAAGTTAGGACACATATCATTCTCATGACATGAAAGCATGACTGAGGTGTTCTACATTACGTTTCACATGTAGCACATTTGCATTCATAGCTGGTTTCCGTATAATAATGTTTCCCATAAAATACAGTTAATTCGTCACCACATTTGATATCCTTGATTATTTTGACCGTAATAGAATTATGACCACGAGAGATAAACTAGGTAATAGATAAGAAAATTGGTCAAGATACTATCTAAAGCTTTTCATTATATAAACATACCTTGGCATTAGGATCGCAATCATGCTTAAAAGGACAAGGAGAGGGATGTATATATATTTAAGGAGGTGCGATAATTATTGATAAGTATGACATACAGTAAACAGTAAACACTTACGTTGACAAAGCGAGCAGGACCTAGAAACAAACAATTACGTTGTTTTCTTGTTGACCACATAAGACTGATATCACGATTTCCTTTTTTCAGTTGATGTTCTTGTCGAGGATCCAAATGAGCAATCATACCAGTACAAAGTCGTATTTCATCACCCGTTTTCCAATCCCTTGTCACCGTCACACATGCCTCCATACGACGTCCTGCACCACCATATCGTCGAGTATCTGCAATTTCATAGCCTGCATTAGGCATATACCTTAAAAAAAAAAACAAAGCAAATAAAAAAAAAAAGGTTAGTTTCCCATGCCGTACATTTGTTTTCTTTTTGTTTTTATTTCACTTGCATGTATAGGTATCGTTTCATGTGTTGTATGAATTCTTGTTGTTGCTTTGTTGATTTGGCTGCCAAGTAGTGTTTGAAGTAATCCATTCTATAAGTAAAAAGAATGTTGATATGTTATTCCAATTGCCTCCCCCCCTTTTTTTTTCATACTACTACGCATCATCTTCCTTCTTCCTTGCATCCATTCCAAACCCTCTCTCCCATATTATCCAAGGATAAGTAATCCTAATTCTAATTCTAATAATAATAAATGAAATATTAGTCTGATGGGTTACACATTTGTGTTTATATATTTCAGAGTCAGTTACACCTGTATCCGAACTTTGATACCAAAGTATTGTGTTTTTATTACCTTATCATATAGTATGAGCCATCGTTCATCAACAAGAGAACCAATCAAAGAGTGCCAGAAGAGGAGAGTAAGAGAGGATTCAGAAGGAAGTTGAAGAGGAGAAGGAATATAAAAAGTGATACGATAAAGTCGCCCTTGATATCCCCTGTGTGTGTGTGTGTGTGTGTACATCCCCCCCCTTCATCCCAATCCCTTCTTTTTCTTTGGTAAACAACAACAGTAGTAGTGCCAACAGTAATATCGACCATAGATTTCACCAAAACAAATACCATGTTGAATGACGTTTTAATGACATTGTTGCTGATCCCCCCCCCAATCCAGTAGTGTGGTTGCCTTGGTTATTTTGCTGCTATTTGACGCCACATTTTTTCATTGCTGACACGTTGCTGACACGATGATGTTGTTTACCTGACACACACACACACACACACACAGTCCTATTATCACAAATATAACGTAACTTACCGGAGTAGTTCCTTGACAGCTTCATTGGTTTTACCAGTAGCTAATACTTGATCTTGGATTATCTTGAGCACTTTGTCTGATCGTATTCTTGGTTTACGGTGATCGCTGTTGAGTTTAGAAGTGTCGAACCAAAGGAATTGAGCATCCAAGAATATGTCGCTAAAGAGATCGTCAAACTTGGAAAGTAAGCAAAAGTCCATTGTATTGATATGTATGTATATAACAAGAAGGAGGGGGAGATAATAATAATAATAATAACAAAGAAAAAAAAAAGGGGGGGAGATATCGAGAAAGGGGATGACCGTTTGGTGGAATAAATAGAGGGGTAAAAAGAAGAAGAATCCGAAGTATATAAAAAGAAGATTAAAATTAGGTAAAAGGGAAAAAGAAAGAAGAGGAAGAAGGGTGAGAAAAAAAAAAGAAGGTATTTACAAATCAGTAGGACTGTTCATGAAAGGTGATAAAAGCAAAAGAGAGAAGAAAGAAAAATGGAAATGGTTCTTTTTTTTTTTTTTTTTTTTTTTTTTGTATCTTTTTAAAAAAACTTTGCACACATACACCACATATATTGAAACCCCGCGTGAATTTTATTCTGGTAGTATGCCATCAAAAACGGACAGGTCATACGCAACGAGTGACCACCTGATAAAGGAAAGGACAAATGAAAGATACCATTTTTATCACATAGGATCATGTAAGGAATCACCTTTATCGCCTCCATCATGACAAGACCTTTGTCTGAGACTGGTCGGTGTTTGAATTAATTGGTGGGGAAAGAGTTGAAATACAAAGTGCATTCACTTTTTTCTTCTCATCCATTCTCTGTTGATGGCAAAAACGAAAAGCAGTACTTGAAAGGACCTATCTTAAAATTGGACACAATAGAATCTACTCTTGTTGAAAAGTCATCAAACTTGATCCTCAGTAAGTATCAACTTGATTACTTATCGTGCCAATCTCACACAACCATGGGACACAAACTTGGTATATACTGGTCAAGAGAAGTGGAAAACTATTAGACACTCTTACCTGGCCTTCGACTTTTGCATTAGAAATGACCTTGACGCTTTCATCAACAAAGCAGCTACACCATCTGATCATTCATGGGCGAAAAACCAATTGGAACACACTACTATGCAATTAGGAACATTATGCTTGGCGGCCAGTGCAGCTGTTTCAAAACTCAATACGTCCCGGTAAAACATAAAAAAAACGCCCTGTTGTTTTGATATTTTACTAACAACATGTTTTATTTTATATAGTGACGTGAAGTGGACTATCTGAACCCAACAGATGACCCCACTATATTATGCTCGAAAGGATCTATACAAGGACGGATGGGACGGGGTGTCAATAGCATTGTACGTAGAAGTGATCTAATTGCTCGTATCAAAAACATCTTTAGCAAACTTGTGTTGATACTGTAAGTAACACCACTTTTTATATAACTCATAAACTAGGTGACAAGTAAGAAACTCCAAACCCTGTGGCTGGTGATCGAATTACCCACTTGGCGTGATCAGGGAAAAGTGTTACCAAAAGAAGCCAAGGAAAACTATTAAGAGGTAATGGAATAAAAAAAGATCCGAGTCAGACAGACTCACTGATTAAATCCTTTTTCTATTGGTGAAGCTCATACTTTTACGGGTACGGGTGGCACCTCCTTCTTATTATGGTTATAGTGATAGGGCATTCTGGACGGGATAGGGTAGGGTCGTGTTGTAGTCTACATACATAGCATACTTTAATAAACTTGGCTTTTTTTTTTTTTACACATAATCAAATGGAATATGATGATGGTCTTTATTATATACATAGGATTCAATAAAATAAAAAGGTGGTGGTGGTGGGGGGATATATACTATTGAATTTAAAAGCGATCAGACGTAAAAGTAAAATGGGTAGGTTTTGATATAGAAGGATGATGATGATGAGGTTTGTGATATGTCAGACGCGGTAATTTTTGATCTTCGTCTTGATCGTCATCTGTATGATGAAACGACGAAGACGAGGAAGACAAGCCAGGTGAAGAAGCAGCGGGAGTGGAATCCAGATGAACATGGTATTGTCGTCTGGGCCGTCTCTTGTTGACTGAATAGAGTTGTTCAAGCTGCTGGTTGTGTAATTTGAATTCCGCTTCGTAGTCTCGAGAGGGGTCGATCGGCTCTGGCTCTTCACAGAGAACCCCGAGTTCTTCGAAAAAGAGAGAGATCGAACGAGGTTGGATGATATGATTGTCTTGGTCACAGCATGTTTCTTCAGGGGTCAATGGGATGATTTGAAAGAGATTCTCTTGAACTTCACAATCTTCTAGCCATTCAATCATTGGTTCCTGGTCGACATGGATCGTCTCATCGTCGCCTGTGAGTGAAATCAATTCAAGTCCGGGGATTAAAAATTCATTTGCATAATTGTCCATATTAGAGGGGGGGAAAAGGGGTATATAGGAAGAAGAAGTTGGTGGATGTTTTTTTTTTTCTTTGTGCTTTATATATAGCATCGCTGAAGAACGGAAAAACAAGGAATTTGAAGATGGATCAGCCAATCAGATGAGCAGCTGGGATTGAGTCTACTGATAGCTTGGACAGATAAAGAAAATGATAAAACAAGCCTGGCAACTGTATTTCAATAAAGTTGAAAAATATGCCATCCTATATGGACAGGTACTTGCTAATATTAAGACATGTTCTTTTCCATACCAACCATACCTGTAGTGCATAAACAAGTACCAACATCCGTATGGATCAAACCCAACCCCTGATTTTTTTTAAACGTCGGGATTTCAATTTCAAAATATACCCCTCTTCCAAAAGTGGCATTGTTTTATTTATTATGATACAATACACTGGTAAACTATTCAACAATGTATAAACTATACTACACAAAGGATATTTCGAATCTTAGCCTGTTGTTCCAAAGTGATTCCAACGATGTTAACAAGGTAGTCTTGTACAGATCCATATTGTTCGTTGATGAATTCGATTAGGCCACGCATGATCTACAAATATAAAAGTGAGCCAAGTAACCTTTTGACCAAGTAGTGGACTTACCTCTGGAGAAGCATCAATAAAGCTTTCCGACAAACCCACTCGTTCGAGATCCATCATGATTTCATTATAAATCGGCCGTAACCCCTCCTGAGTTTTCGCATAATCCTCCACGATCAATTCTTCAGGTACACCACAGATAGCCAAGACAAGAAAGCACACCAAACCCGTTCGATCCTTACCAAAAGAGCACTGTACATGAATAGGATAGTTTTGTTCTTCAGTAAACACCATCAATGCTGTGTAAAGTTGGTCGGGACAGTGTTCCACAAATTTCTTGTAAAGGTTAGGTAGGCCTAGTGGATCCAAGACTCTTTTGGAAACAAGACAAGTCGCCCATTGTTCTTGACGGAGTAGTAAATAGATCGCCAGTTGACTAGAATAAAAAGAAGAGTGTCAGTGTGATTCGTCATAAAAGTGCTAGTTATTACTTACAGTTTCATCAATAAAGTGCAAGCAGGCATTATAAAGTGTCGACGGAAGCTGGTGCTAATAAAATTCACACAGAACTTTTGTCTTGGTAGTAATTCCTTTTCTTCAGGAGTCAGTATAGTTGATGAGTGCTTGGTGCTATTCTAAAAAGTTACCATGATGCAGGTTAGTTCATGAAAGTTCTTTTTTTCTTGTCCTTTACCTCGATGGCTACAGTTGGGAAGTGTGAAGCAACAGCTGATCCAGGTATACATTCCATACTATGGTTCTAATTAGTTGACCCATACCTACTTTTTATCTTCATCGTTTTTACCTTGTTCGCAAGTCGAGAATGGTTCGTGTGTTGGTATTCTTGATAAAGTCAATCACCTGGTCTTTCGTCATATTATCCAAAGAAGCCGATCGAGTCATAAGACCAGTTTTAACATATCTATAATAAACCAACCGAGTAAGTATACAAAGGTCCATTACCGGCGTTCCAAGTATATAAGCCTTTAGTCTTGAGTCTTACCTTTTCCCTTCAGGATTATCAGAGGTAGATTCACCTAGATCTCTAAAGTTAGCCAAGGGAGGTTGATCGGGTCCTTCGAGGTGGTCAGTCATGTTTTAATCAAAATGTATAATAAATAAATAAAGAGAGGGGGGTATGAAGAATAGAGTGGAATAAAAAAGTTAATAGAAAGAAGAAAATGACAAGAAAACTGGACTTTTTTAGACCCGAAAAAAAATCACCAATGGCGGATGTTCAACTTTTCCAAAAAAAAGCCTGGTAAGCGGAATTTGAAAATCGAAGGAAGCCCTTGATTACAATGCACACACACACACCCATTAAAAAGTAATGATTGTTTCTTTATTTATTTGTACATGTGTATTATTAAAGAAGAGTATAAGGATAAAATGTAATATGTATAAAAAAGGTAAATCTATCTATTTGCGACGTTCAATGTATCCAAAGTAAACAGCCAAACCACCAGCAATGGCACCTACCACAGTGGGAAGTAGTAAAGCCGGAGAACAAGTCAACGAACCCAAACCAGCAACTTGTTGTTTCACTTGATGAGAGGGAGCAGCATAGTATTTGGCAAAATAATCGTTTTGGATCCATAACAATTTGTTAAAAGCAGCCAAAGCAGCACCTTCTGTTTCTCGATCCAGGTTCAAACTTAGGAGACCCCCCACCAATGTCGATTCGACAAAGCCCATCAGTGCATTGACATGGATATAATCCACATTGATCTTGGATTTCTTTTGAGGGGTATCGGTATGGATCTTGGCCACCCAGTCCAGATACTTGATGAAACGTTCATCATAAGGTCCATCCAAGAGCTTGTAAAGGTACTTGCTAAGGAAATCCTTGCGGAATTTGATTTGGGGGTGATCCAGGGTGAGTTCTTCCAGGGTGGTGGCGGTGGTTCCTTCAAATCCTTCGTTCTTGGGTAAAAAGTATTTCTTGGTCACATCGTATTCAAATAACTTTGTGTACACGGCGTTCACTACCACAGGTACCAATGGACGTACCTTGTCGGCAACGGCTTGGATCGCCTTGATATCTGCTTCACCTGTAAAGAAAAAGTAGGTCAAGTTATTAAATTCCCGCTTTTATATATATATATGTGTGTGTGTGCACTTACCAAAATCCATAAAGCCAGAAACATACTCAAAACGGTATGAGCCATCTTGGTAAAGCTTGTCTTCGTCTATATGTTGCATGTTTAGTATGTAATGTAAGTTTAAATTGAGAGGGGAGAGTGAAGAAGTCAAACAAACAAACAAATGGGGTCATTTTTATATCTTTTCGGAGTATTTCTCCTGCTTTTTAAATATCATCCCACAATCCTTTTTTGATTAACAAACAAACCAGATTTTACATTCCGCTCCGATGTCATCCATCCATCATTCCATAGAGAAAAAAAAAATCGAGTTGATTTCTTTTATTTCTATTCATACAGATAAAACCAAGCCATACAAATCCTATTGAATGGTATACAAAAGAAGGATGAAGGGGTGACTATTTTAAAAGTGTAAGGATTTATATATATATATATATATATATAATGATTAGCTAATACTATAAAGAGGAAAGGTGGAGACCGGATTAACCTTGAGGCTTCTGTTGTGTTGTATCATATGCCCGGATGATCTTTGTTTGATCGGTTTCATTTTGGGAGAATGCATAACCACGACTGCGCTTGAGCCGCTGGATCCGGCGCACCTTGTTGACTGCTTGACGGAATCGATCCATACGTGGGCGATAATCAGGTAGGTTGTATTTTTGAATTTCCTGTACAAAGTGGTATGGTAGAGGTCGTATCATTCGTTTCACACTGCATAAACAAAAATAAAAAGGTGAATCAACACTTTTCATTTTAAATCCCGCTTCTCTACTCTTTTTAACGACTTACTATTTCCAAATATAATCCCTTAAATTACAGATAAAGGGCACCAAGATGATGAATAACCAAAAGTTTAGATTACCCCATAGCATTGGTACCATTCCATCGTATTCAGGGAAAGTATTGACCGAGATGGCTCGTCCAATGTATTGGACGACAGGAAGATAGATAAACCAAACCACCATTGATCCAAATATGGCAATCCCAGTGTATTTTGTCCAGACGCTATAAATCGAAAGATGAGTCAGATCGGAATGGTATGATGCGGGGAGGAATCGTTTTATGGTTTACTTACTCTGTGATTAATGCAGCTTTCCAAAGAATACAAGCCAACGTAGCGGTAAAGACGCCGGTTCCCACCCACCACTGGCCACCACCAATTCCATTGGGGAATACACCGTCGATCCGGAAAGCACCCAGACCAAGGAAAAACAATAACTATATACGAGTGATTAGTCATACTATCAGTAATAGTATTCAGCCGTCCTACTTACCAAAGAATGATAGACAGCATTTGCAATCCAACCCCAGAATCGTTTTTGATTAAAGAATTCATTGCTCTGGCCAAGCATATACATCTGTGGGTATTTGTCCAACATCCTTGCTGATACAATTTGATCAAAGATACCAATTGCCAATGGAGGTAAAAAGGTAAATATCACATTAAAGCATGACATTGTCCAAGATTCGTATAATGTCGATCCCGAGAATCCGTTGTAAAAAGCGTACTAGACGATAACCAATAAACTCCAGTTTAGTCATCCAATGCTAAGCCTTTTTTTTTCCAAATACAATCCTTACCCAGAATTGAGTCAAATACAGGGCCACATTCTTGTAAAAATAGTAAAAGATCATTTTGGAGAGTCGTTGATAAGCCCAGGCACCATGGACCAAGAGCAGCTTCTTTAGGAATCGGAATTGAGAAATGGCAAAGTCTGCACTTCGAGCCGCTTGAAGACCTTCCACACCACTGATACCAATACCAACATGAGCTGCTTGAATCATAGAGACATCGTTCGCGCCATCACCAATAGCCAATAAAATAGAATTGTCGTACTTTTTGACCACCTTTACCACAAGAGCCTTCTGGAGTGGAGATACACGGCAACATACCACTGCTTTACAAAGTACCGCTAGATCAAAAAAGAGTTTTTCAATGTCTTTTTCCAAAGCAAATGTCAGAGCACGACCATCGATCACCAAGGCCAAAGGCTACAAAAAATAAAAGTTTGTGAGTGTAGGATCCCAAAGGCATGCCATCCGTTACTTACCTCCATTTCTTCACCACGAGACATGACCTCCATAATATCCTTGTACTTTTTTTCCAAAAAGTTCCTTGTATCCCAGTGATTATCTTCATTACATACAATAAGAGACATGTCTTCATTCAATAGTTTGCAGGAGTAGCCAATATTGATAGCTGTTTCTTGTCGATCACCCGTTAGCACCCATACTTTGATACCAGCTTCTTGCAGAGTGTGGATCGTGTCGGGGACACCATCTTGTAAGCGATCTTCAATAGCAGTCGCCCCCAACAAGAACAGGTCCTTTTCGATCATTTCAGCCGCCCGGTCCAGTTCGTCAGCTCTATTGACAAGTGTCGTCGCTGCCTTGTCGTAGATTTGAGACCATCTTGAGTATTCTTCTTCGGGAATTTCACGCATGGCAATACATAATGTTCGAAGACCTTCGTTGGCGTAATCTTCCAAGTGGATCAAGGTAGTTTCGACATATGGGTTGTTTTCGGCGAGTCGTTCGAGAATCACAGTGTCGGCACCTTTGCAGTATAATTTGACTTTGCCGTCCGGTCCACGGATAATGGCTGACATACGTTTTCGAGTCGAGTTGAATTCGCATATATTGAGTACTTGGTATTCCATATCCCGCCCAAGGCCAGAGATCGTCACCGAATTAGGTCGCCGAGTCTATAATCAGTAAAAAACAAGTTGGTATCATAAATTATGAATGCTCATCCATCCTTTTTTTTTTTTCACTTACGTGGAATACATAGTTCAGATCACTGGCACCCTTCACAAGTGCACCTTCATCGGGGGAAGAGGCTTGATATACAATTTCAGTTGTACCTTCTGGTTTTTCAGGTATAACGGTATGACAGGTGGATAGTAGAGTCAGGAATTCGTTGATCACGTTCGCAGTTGCATGAGACTTGAGATGATTTTGTAGTTGAGCAAATGTGTACTGTAGAGAAGGATCATTGTCACCATCACGTGCTTGTTTGTCGGATTCCACCTTGTCAGCATAGGAGAGGCCAGCAATAGAGCATTGTCGAAACTGCATTTCATTACATGTCAGAGTACCTGTTTTGTCAGAGAAGACAAATTTAACCTACGTAGAAAAGAAGATGATGAATGCCCAATCCTCCTTTCCCATTCAACCTGATGAATATAAATCCTGTTGCCTTTACCTGACCCAGTTCTTCGATGAGACTACTACTTCTTGCCACAGCAGGTGTATCGGTAGGTTCATAATACATGTCCAGATCTGATTCAATAAGATAGGAAAGGACAAACTTGACAATTTCCATTGTTACCATCAAACTATAAATAAAAGCATAATCATTATTAGTAACCATTACCTTTTCCTATTTTCCCTAGATCACATACCTGATAGGAATGAAACTGTTGAACAGAATCAAAAATGTCAATACATCATAACCGAATTCTTGACCTTTGCTTTGTTGATGTATAGGCAAGTACGCCAATTCTTCACCACGAGTAGACTAGACAATAATCATACATTGTAAGAAGATTAGTAAAAGGACGTCATCCGACCCAGCCCACTGCGTGATCATCGCTTACCGTAAAGAGCATCCCTCCAATAGCGCCACCAACACTCATTAAAACCAGGATGGTAAACAAGTAGAGAATGTTGCGGTTGGTAATATGAGTGACATTTGAGACTTTGGAAGGTTTCTTACTACAAAAAAAAAAGCAAATGATAAGCAATTAGTAGCCATACACATTTTCTGTTATTCATTGTCTTTACCTAGAGTTCAGCATCAACTTTGTTTCATGACCAGTAAAGACAACCACACCGTAGATCCAGTCTGTATTACGAAGCTGAGCACCACGAAGTAAAATTTGAGTAGGATCCAAAGCATAATCTCTTGTTTTCCCCATTTCTTCTGCTGATGAAGTTGACAGTACAGCATCATAGTTGTAGAGACGATTATTAGGTTGTTCAGACTTGATAATACCCCTGAATTGGCTAGCCTGTGTTGGAGTCAGCATATGAGCGGTTTGAGGTAAGGCTTGCTTGATTTTCAAGTTGACTTCACTATTAAAAGTAATTTTTAGTTTCCCATTATCAATAATTCCCTCCCTGCTTCCCATGTTATTTTCCTTACCCATCCAAGTTGCTTGTTTCTATATAACATAATCCTTCAGGTTCCGAACTACTGATGAGTACCAAATCCGCCGGAAAGTTTTCACCACTTTCAACACGTAGCATATCACCCACCCGGACATCACGCCATGCTTTTTCTATAAATTGAGTTCCAACCATCACTTTACATTTCTTTGCGTTAAGTTCTGCGTCGGATCGATGGACACCCTATAAAGATAATGATTAGTAAAGTTATTTGATCCAGCCTTTTTTCTTCTTTCTTTCATCTTACCAGATCTTCTGCGAATTCTTTAACGGCAGTGATAAAGAGCACAATACATAAAGGTACCAAAGTAGTCCATCTTGATGTAGGAGAGACATCAGGGATTTGCTATTCACCAGTTATGATAATAATAATAATAATAATAATCAGTTTGTCAGTCATCAATAAAATCATCCTCCACCTCCATTGATATTACCTGGATCCCAGAGACAAACAAGAAGAAGACATTGGCATACTTGGAGAATTCTTCATATAAAAACTTGGGAAGGAAGGTGATGGCGGTATATTTAGCTGTAAATACCTTGTTGTTTAAAAAGCGCTGTTGGTCGTTAAGTTCAGTGTTGTTGATATGGATGATCCGTTCGCCTCCAGGACCCATGGTACCAGATGCAGTAGGAGCCTTGTTCAGTAGACCTTGTACTGACTCTTTAATGGAGGACAGGAAGGTTTGACTTGATCGACGAGCAGGACGGCACGCATTCCCAGTTATATCCTTTGAAGCAGGAGTAGTATTGGTGTGACCAGCAATAGCCGCTTGATGACTGAGTAGTTGCAAATCATCTTCTTCATCAAAAGGAGTCGTATCGTCATAAAGTGATGGAGCTTGATGAATATTAAAAAAAAAAAAAAAAAAAGATGACTAGTTGGTTTACCATATTTATCATTAATCGTTAAAAGGGGGCCTTACCGTCAGTTGCAAAGGTATCTGTTCTTTTAAGTTGATGACCACCACCTTGTAAATGAGCAGGAGCAGCCGCAGAGAGTGGAGGATTTCTTGGTTGATTGGTTGCTGCCGTTGGATAAGAAGTGTATGATGATGGTGGTAAGGGTGGTGAAGACGACGAATTATTGTGTCCATGAGAAGCCGCACCACCTTGTTGTAAGTCTATTAGATCCGAGCCATAGTCTGAAGACATGTAGTGTTGTTGTGTGTCTGTTGTTGAATGTCCTTGTGGAGGTTGACGAGAAGCATCTTGCCAAGGCTCTGACAAGTCTTGAAGATCGTCAAAAGGGTTGTTGGAAGCCACGGTGAATGAGTTGTAAGAGGAAGTAGGTAGAATAAAAAGAGATTAATAGTAGAGGAAGGAGAGGGGAATGAATCTTGTTGGTATGTAAAAGAATTACACCTAATGCAAGATAGAAATAAAAAAGGGGGAATGCTGGAATACAATCAAAAAAGAGAAAGAAAGAGAGAAAAAAGAAGAAAAAGGTTAAAAGGTAATTTGTACCAACATTCAAAGAGAAGCGGCGGGATATGAATTCACGTTGTCGACTTGAATCAATTACTCAAAAAACTTTGTTCAATGCCAGAAAAGTGACAACCTAAACATTATATGATAATGTAAAAAGCAATTACAGATGTCTATTTTGTTTTATACTTATCACAATGAATAAAAAAAGAACTTTACTCTACTTGAATGTATTCCTTGGCTGATGGCTACACAAGGAAAGCAAACTTTGGGCACACAAGGACCACACTCCGATGAATACCACATCCACGATATCGCATCAAACATTACATAGTCTAGTGCCACTCATGGAGGGACAGTATTATGTATAAAGGGAATAATGAAAGGTATACCGATTGCCAAAAGTCTCCCTGGACTCAAGCAAACATATTTCAAATCCCGCTTCACCCTGATCTGTCAAAAGCATTACTGACTTGGTAACCGGACTGGAAATCCAATCACAATCATTCGAGTCACTGTGCTTGGTTATAATATGTGTAAATGTGCTTAGAATGAATATAGGGACAAGAATGGGATCGTTTGCTATTGTCAAGCTTTAATGCTTACATTGTGTGAGAGGACAGGAGTTCGTGTAACAATGACCAAATCAAGAAGACGATCAAGGCAAGAGTAGTAGGTAATGGATGAGCTGATATCAATGAAAATGTTAAAAAATATTAGAGGAAGAACAATAAGCTAATAGTATAGAACAGGTTGAACAAAGGAGGACAGAAAAAAGAGTCAAAAGGGGTATCGGGGTTTGAACTAACGACATATAGGCTTAGAATACTAATAACAGACAGAATATCAAGGGATGCTTGATAAAGAATATGATATGACTAGAAGATTTATAATGGATTGATTTTATTTAAATGATAGGTTTACATAGTAGGTGTGGGAATGTTCTTATGTGATGAAAGTGTACTGTATGTACTGTAGGGCGGTCGGAATTTGAAAAACAAGTATGTCCCTGTTTTTTCTTGATTTTTGCAAATGAACGCAAATCATATCGATCTTGACTTGACTGACAAAACGGTTTGAGTGATTAACTTTTTGCAGTAAATCATGTTGGAATTATACCATAGAATATATCATTGAGGGAATCCTTTGATCTGTGTATGATGATTGGCTCTGCTATCCAAAGATTCCCTGTCGTCCAAAGATTGAGGTTGTTGACCTAGTTAGTCAGTTATTTAATTTTTTTTTACCGCTTTTTTGGCTCTTCGATGGGGAATCATATATGTGAAAGAAATGATGATTGGTATTTGTTTTAATAAAGACTTGTTTGAATTAAAGACTTGCCACATCTAATATATCGTAGTTCTTTCCTGTTCTTCTTCTTTTTGTGTAACTACTCGATCGGGTTTCTATCAGACGTCTAAATGGGTTCAAACGAGCTGGTTAGTTAGTTAGTTTATTTATGTTTGTTCTCTTACCGAGAAGGAACAGGTTGTGGTTATATTTCTTGAAACGTTGATATCCCGATTCCAGACAGTGGCACAACCTTAGCAAACCAACACTGAGTGTAATCGGGATATCAACGCTTTAAGAAATATACTTCTAATGGCATTTCGAGCACATCTCCTTACAGTATCACCAGTACTACGGTGGGAAAACGTTATGCTGTCTTTTTTATAGGTCCCTTCCACACAAGCCATTGCTAAAACCATCTATCTGAATATCGAGATAACAAAAGTAAAGAGAGAGAGAAACGACGAATCTTGTATTTTCCCACAAAAGTTATTTGTCAATGCGAACAGGAAGAAGATCATGGGTTAGATTGATATATCAGAACGTTGCTAATTGTAGACTTTTTGATGATCGAAAAACTAGTGTCACTGGGTCAAATAGATAAAAAGGGAATTGATCGGCGCATGAAAAGTGCTCACAGGATTTTGGAAGAGCACTACTCGCTCAATGGTGAACGGATGCTAATGATTAAAGTAGCGATGTGGATACTATGGCATATTTCCAACATACTTTACCGCAAAAGTCTAGCACCAAAACCCTTGTGTCAGTCAGTCCAGGCTTGCGATGACTTTTTACTTGTCCTTTGCGACGAAGATTATTTTATTTTAGATGGAAGGAAACTTCATTTTCAAACGCCAAATACCAAAATTCCTTGCGCAATCCCTGATATAAAAAAAAGTAGTCTTTTTCTTTCATCCTGTGTCGAGGTGGATTGATAGTGTATTGATGCCATTACCAGTCTGCAGCTGATTATATCATGATGAGTTGGATGATGTATCAGTGAGGAATGGAAAGATGATGATAATGAGAGATAAATTATGACAAGCACCTGGTATCTGGATTCAGTATTATATGTAGTAAATACAATAAGGGGGGTTTACACGCCCTCAGTTTTCCTTGAAGTTAAAAGGAACGAAAGTTCATGCAAGCGGGGTTTGCAAATGACGAAACCATGTTCCCTTTTTCTATCTTTTATCTGTTTTTCTTTAAAGTGCAATTTAGAAATCCCGACAAGTTCCCCATCTGGATACAACTAGACTTCAAGTTGCTTTCGAGTTGGGAAAAGAACGATCGTCATTTATTATGCAGAATAAGTAATATATATATATATATAAGTGCTGAAGACAGGGCAAATACATAATTTTATTAAGTAAAAAGAAAGGTGGAGAGATAATCTATCACTAAGGACTACAGTATTCATAAATGAGCATCATTAGGAGGACTAAGGTGTGTATACTTTTCCATCTTGAACCACCATTTGCGAATAGCATCATCAGGATAAGCATCCAAGAGAGCAGATTCGAATATATCGTCTCTGAGGACAGCCAGCATTTTAAAGTAGGACACCAAGACCACGTCTGCAAATCCGACTACATAAGCACAAAAAACAAAAGCAAAAAAACATCGTTAATCATTATTCCTCTTGACTTTTTTTTTTAATTATGCTTTACTTACTTTTGTCACCAGTCAGATATGGATAGGATTGCAAAGTAGAGTGGATCGAGATTAAACCTGTTTTGAGCGCAGTAATATGATCAGTCGAATCACCAGCGAATTCCTCCAAGGTCATTTTGAACATGGATTCCCGGTTTTTACGGAACCACTCCTTGATTGGTTCAGGACTACACTTTTTGTGGATGGTCAAGAGGCAGAGCTTGAAGATAGGCACCAGAATGCAAGCATGAGTTTGCTTGTAAAAGTAGTATTGGAGACCTTCTGTTTCCCCCCTGATCAAGCTTGGTGTGTCCGGGTAAGCTGAGTCCAAATACTTTACGATTTCCCACGAGTCTTGTACCACAGTTTGTTCACCATCTTTTTTTTCGTCGACAATAACTGGTACGGTAGGAGGTTGATGCTTGTTTTGACTGAACAAGCCAAAAGGTCGGAGAAGAGATTAGTAAGCTAAGCAAGGACATGGCCGGCTATTTTGGTAAAGAGTGAATAGACTTACGTGACTTCAGGAATGAGTGAGTGGATATCAAAGAAGGTAAGCCATTCGGTTTCATAATTGAGTCCCTAAGTAAAATAGAGTATGATTAGTCAAATGTCTTGGTCTTTCCTCCCCGATGGCGTTCCTGGACTTGCCTTGACATTTAAAGCGACCCGAGCCTTCAAAGTGTTGGGGCTCCAGATTTCTTTGTCTACGTCCAACACAAGATCATATAGTTTGATGATGGCCATGTTTAGTTGAGGATAGAAAAAAAAAACAAAAAAAAAAAAAGAGAATGAGAAAGACAGAAGAGTAAAAGAACGAAAGCCGCCTTTTATTTCCATGATTTCAAATGCCGCTTCACTTATTTTCAGGTCGAGAGTTCTGATTGGCCCAACGACGATCGATACATTTGCATTTTCGTTCCTTGATTTCCCGCAAGGTAAATAAAAACAAGCCTTTTTCTTTCCTTTCCTTCTTCTTTCTTTCCATTTCCCAACTTTTACCATATATACCCACTTGAACTACTTGTATACCAATGACAAAAAACGATAATGACCATGGTGGAATTACATTCTTATCACTGACGGCTGACGATCCTGAACCACCACTGCTCAAACATGATCACGATGGCATCCTTGTGGACGATAATGAAGACGATGAAGACGACACTAATGAAACAATGACACCGGAAACAACAGCTTATTGGGTAGACGACTCCTTATGTCAAGAAAACTTGCCTACTATTATCACTCTCACCGCGGATGAAACCACTATTGACAGTATGAACCATATACATAACGACAATATCCATCTCTTTTTTGAAGAGCTTGGTTATTTGACCGAAGAACCCCAACCTTTAGATCCGACACGAGACTATTTGGCAGAGTATCACGAACGGTTGGAACATCAACAAAAGCTATATAAAAAAAGTCGCCGCCATCATATTGATTTGGATCGGATACCTTCTTTACTGGACGACAACACAACTTGTGGGATCTCTTCTTCTTTTTCTTCTTTTTCCCATCATCATCACCATCAACAACTTCATTCTGTCATTCGACCTTCATACTTTTTAGGAATAGCAGGTGAAGATGATGGTGATGATGATCATCCACAACCCTACGCTTATGGTACAGCCTCTACATGGGATCATCATCATCATCATCATCACTAGACTTGTCCTATAATTTATATACATTATTCTCCTATAGTATCATTATGATTAACCCCCCTCTCCTTTACGTAGTATTAGTTATCACGGTTGTTTGTTGACATCCCATCTTACATATACACCAATCCCCTAACTATTATTTTAATTAATAAACAAAACAATCCTCATATGGATGATGATACCACTTTTTTTTATTTTATTGTGCGTCTTTTTTTATGATTCGATACATTTGCCTCATGCAAAATCCTTTTTTAGGCAAATTCAAATCCCGATTCTAGTCCATCTGCACTGTCATCTGTCTATACCAATGAAGAGATGACATGATAAAGTACCTGTGATCATTTAGGGTACTTAAATATTGTAATTATTATTTAAATAATGTTAGTGAATTGGGGAGTATCATATGAATGTTTTTTTGTCTTTATTGTGGTTTGTCGTAAAAAGAGTATGGCACTATAACTAAAACTAGGCTATGTAAAAGGAGATGAAAATCTTATGATCTAGGCTATTGGTTATTACCTGTATCTTGACTGAATCATCTACCTTATACAAATGAGATCGTGTTACATAATATACCGTTGTCAGTGTCTTTTTGTTACAGTTATCCCGGAAATAGATGCCGGGGTTTGTGAAAAGTAAAGTGGCAGGATTCGCAATTTTACAATGCAAATTATAAACGAACGACAAATTTGGAAGTTGGAATGTGAAGATATTCTTGTAATAGTCTTTTCCATCAATAGAGCGTTGATTTGGGTATTAATGTGATTATATAGAGCTTATGTCTTGGTTAACTAGGTACCAACTAAGCAAAAATTCCCCCATAGTGAGTTGTGTCATTATTGGGTAGTGGGATTTTTTACCTTTTCCATAGAACCAAGACAGATTCCAAAACAAGTTATCATAGTATAGCGCGGTATATCAGAAAATTTCATAGATTCAAAAAGGATCTTTTAGAGAAAAGAAGGTGAAAGTTAAGGGGGGGGAAAGAAGTATCCTGTTCCTGAGAGAGTAGCGGAGTTCGGTATTTAAATATTAAACAGATCTGACCATATCTCTCCTAGTTCCCGAGTGTTGAAAGGTATTCGATGCCGATGGAGAAGCGGTGTAAGCTGTATCATTCTGTATCAATAATCTTAGAAGTCAATGCATGAGTAATGTTGCCTGTTTCATCGATATAGATTCGAACAGTAATGTATATTGGATAAAGTGATCAACCGAGTTTTCATGCGGTCTGCCGGTTGAATCAGCCGAGCTTACGTTTGCTACCGTGCGGTAAGTCATTGCTATCTAGCCTTTTACATACTTTTTTTTTGTAATAAAAAAAAAAAAAAAAAAAAAAAAAAAAAAAAAAAAAGATGAAATTAAAACGTAGCAGTAATTGGAATCTTATAAATACGGACCAAAGAAGACCTGTCTTCTTCGATTTTCAAAACCCGCTCTCGAAAAAAACTAATAGTGAATCCTTGTCTTTCTTTCTCTTACCATCATGACTAAACTAAAGATCTTGTGTTTACATGGTTGGGCAGAAAATGGGATAACTTTTGAAAAAAAAGCAAAACGACTGATGCGATCCGTTGAAGACAAGGTTGATCTAGGTAAGACTATTGCCAAGACAGATTTGATCTTGGTTTTAACTCTCTGTCTTTTTTTCTTTTTAATTGAACACAGTGTGTCCTACAGCTCCTTATCCTAACCACCCTGTCGATCACTCCTCCGACGATATAATTGAACCCGTATCAACTACTGAAGGTAAAAAATAAAGTCTCGTATATAAACAGAAAACAACAACTGGTTTGTGACATCTCACTTTTTTCTTTGCTTCTGTTAAATCGTAGGACAATTATCTTTTAGTTGGTTGAATCCTCGCAGAAATGAAAAGTCGTTTATTATAAAAGACTCCAGCAGCCCTGAAGAAGAAGTATGGCAACTTTTGAAAAAAGTGTTAATGGAACAGGTAAAAATGATCGTGGTAAAAGAATGTTGCTCTTACTTTTTGTAGTTTTATCACTTAGGGACCATTTGACGGGGTGTTTGGATTCTCTCAGGGCGGCACTGTCGCAGCGTTGCTCTCTATTTTACTAGAAGGTCAACAAGTAGGGCCAAATCCAATGGGTCCTGACCGCATACATCCACCACTGAAATTTGTCATCCTCTGTGGTAGTAGGATGACTTCGACTAAGACGGGGTATACCTCTTTCTTTATGCAATCCACCAAAATTAAAACACCTGCAAGTCAAATAAAAAACAAGGTATATACTAACACTGTGTCTAATCAAATCTTCTTGTTTTATAATAGTCGTTTCATTTAATAGGTGAACTAGATACCGTGGTGAAAAAGGAGGATATGCTCGAATTGGCGGATCGTTATGAAAATCCTACTGTGATTCACCATCCTGGCGGGTATGTCATCTTACCGAAAAAAAGAACCCCCTCCCACTTACTAAACCATGTTAACTTTTATATTCCCTAGTCATTTTGTCCCATTCATCAATGATGTCAAACAAGCATTACCATCCTTCTTATTACGTTTTATTGCTTAATAAAGTTACTACCATTACCTACCTATATAGAATAAAATTCGTAGTCTTATTATAATAAAGTCGTTTTAATAGGTTCAAAGGATTTGCTACAGACATGTAGGGATTTCGCAGCGTAGATTGCGGGATATGAAAAAGGGGATCTGACAAGTATTAGTTGAACATGGTGATTGAGAACAACTGTACTTTTTACTGATATATCAGGTGCACTCATCTGCAAATGATAAACAACTGGAACAGAAATGTGGTCAGTTAGTGAACGACACATCTGCCGCATAAAAGTGTTGCATGACTTACAGGTTTCATCGTTGTTATTCCTCTCTTTTTTATCCACTAGAGCGGATTGTCTATAGAAGACTTTCCTTCTTTGTTCCTTTTTTACTTTTAGAATGATTGATTTTTTATTTTATTTTTTTGGACTATACACTTTGTTTGCCTCTGCCTTGGTTGGTGGCATATCCACTTTTTAAATCTCGCATGCCTGTCGGATTTCGAAATAGGGGGGACCCTCCATTTAAAAAAAGTCAACGACCTGTCCCTTTGTTCGCACTTCTTTTTGCTCTTATCAACTACAACAACAAATAAGTCTTATCAACTTGCTCAACAAAGTTTCAGAATAAAGAAGACTAATGCAAACATTACGAATATATTCAAACTCGAAACCAAAGCTGCCAATGTTTGTGAACTTTGCAACAAATCATTCAAGGAGAAAGGTCACTTGAAAAAAGCGAAAGACTCTGCTGCAATGGATGATACTTTGGCGCTTGACATTTAGATGGATACGACCTTTAATGACTTTGGCTTTGGCGCCAATATAGTTATTGCGATGGAAACTCCTGGAATACAAGGTGGGTGGAATTGATTCGTTTTGCTGGGTCTGGTTTTGATTGGGCGGGGATGAGTATTATACTGGTATGGACAATGTGAATGGCAGTTGGGGTAACAACCAGGCACCACCTAACATGGTGACCATGCAAATTTCAGACGCCGAATCATGCAAAAAGATAACTGTGGGTATGTAGACTAGTTTTTCAAAGACTTTTTATTTTGTTAAAGATAATGTAATAGGGTATCAATGCAGTCTAATTAGTATGAGAGAATTAAATATAATGTAAGGGGGATGGAAGGGAGGTTCTATTCTAGAGATCAATCATACAGTTGATGATCCATATCCACTTTCGGGCCAAGTAGTAGAGTCTTGACAAAGAGTTGTTCGTATTTTGATTTGTGTAATGCAAGTACGAGATTATCGGTGAGTGGGCCACGTAATAAATTGGGAGCAAATACCATAGCCAGGTTATTTACCGTCATCAGAGTGCGCTCACAGACATGAGGAGGTAGGTATTCCTATAGAGCAAAAAACAAAACAAAAAAACGTTAAACCCCTGCCTCCTACGTACACTTTTTTTTTTTTAGTTACCTGAAGAAAGCCTATAATGTACATCAAGATCCGCCGGTTGACGTTTGGTAAACTATCAACGATCATCATTACAGCCACCAAGTCATTGGAAAGATCAATACACCGATCGTAGTAGTCCACCGGTATCAAGGGAGTAGGTAATTCACGAAGCCAGAGTCGAAGTAAAGAGGCAGGTACATTAGGATCACCACAACAAACATCCAGATCTAGACCATCACTATCTCCTTCATCATCACCATAGTAGAATCCATTTTCAATTTGTAGTCGTAAGGATGTCACCAGATCAGCATGCCCAGCTATACGGAATATGCCTTGTGTGGAGTGACCATCAAGTTGACGAATGGCACGAATCAAAAAAGGAACAATTCGAGGAATCTTGAGACGTTGTCGCTGTTGAGCTGTTGTTGTTGCAATATCGTCTAAATGCTGTTGATTCTCCATAATGATATCTAATGATGTGCCGAATACCATAGTTGATATTACTTGGTTATTTGCTTTTTTATCCGTTTTCTGTAGTTGTTGTTGCCGCTGTTGTTGAGATATGGCCATTCGATCCAGCTGGATTTCCTTTTGACTTGGTACCTTCCCGTGAGCACCTTTTTGACAGATACGCCTGATCTTGAGACTGAGGTAAGAGCTGATGAATGGTAAAGAGGATTTGTCATTACTGGTGTTGTCAATCGTTCGTGGATCGTGGTGGTCGCGCAAAAGTTGAATGATGTATAATGCCAAGTCATTTGATGGTGGGATCGTCGAGCACAGGACAGATAGCAATTCCCAGCCATTTTGAGAGCTTGTTCTATATGCACACCCCATGAATAATAAAGTTAGACGATCTGTTTCCCCCCCCCCTTCCACTCCTTTTTTTTTTACCCAACCCTTCATGTCAAATTCGACTTACGATCCAGGGTTGTGGTTGAGTTGCTTGCATAATTGTACATATATTTCATCACAGATTGATTGTCCGCCAGTGATGCCCAAAGTAAGAATGGATTGTATGTCCGCCACATCGTCGTTATTGTTTGTCCGCCCGTGAGATCTTCTTGGTCGATCACCCATGATCATTTGTATCTTTTTGAAGCATTCGATGGAATCCTTGTTGTATATTTTGCTTGTAGATCTAAGTAAAGGTTTGGTAATAGAATTCTGGAATCTATGTTAGTTTAAAAACAGTCAAGTCATGCAATGGAAAGGGAATATGTTCTCCCACTTGGCCCAGAGCATGGCAATAACATCACGCATCCCCTTTTTCCATCCCCTCTTTTGAGTATGCCATCTTACCTTTGTCCATTGAGCCATGATTGTCGAAGAGATAGGGGTGCGTATTAAAAACCCTCGTTTATGATTTGTAAAGTGCATGGCTGCGTAGTTTTCAAAGATGAATTTCCTGTCAATGTTGGATTTACTGTTGAGTTGACTATGTGGTGATAGTGGTGATGATGGTGACAATGGTGACAGTGGCGACAATGGTGACAGTGATGGTAAAGGTGATGATGCTGAAGTGGATGCTGAGGAGGAGGTGGCAAGGGACAGAGGTGAAGGTGGAGAATATATCCTAACGAATATATTGACATTTAAAAAGTGTTAGTGGCACAAACAAAAGGGTTTCGACTCCTTTACTTTTTCTTCTTTTCCTTACCTGGGAGCACGATATGGATTTTTTTGGGTGGTGCAGGGACGATACTGCATATGTGTTGTGGATGTGTCTATTAAAACAAAACATGGATATGTAAACTTGTTTTCATATCATCATATGAAGCTGCATCTTTTTCATTTACCTTGTGCATTGATCAAAATGGAATCAGGTTGAGTTTGTCTGTTGATTGATAGTGGAGTGACAAAATGCCTTTTGAGTGCTTGAGGAGAAATCTTGGTTTGGAAGGTGGATTCAAGAGAATATTTGGATTTCTACCAAATAAATAAATAAAAGACGTTTAGTATACAGTTTATTAGGGGTCAGAGAGGATGATATCAAATGTTTGCTTTTTATTTTATACCTGCAGCAATGAACCTTGTTTCTTTATCTTTGGAGACATAGAGGATTGAGATGCTTCGTTTGGTAAAGACGTTTGATCACAAGTTTGAATAATGGTCGAGGTGGTTTGCTTGCTTATACTGGTGTCGTTTTGATGCCGATAGTCAGATGTAGTATCGTGTCTTTTCCATCTTGGTATTGGCGGCAAATAGATGTATCGTCGCATTGATGGTTTCTATTGTTGCACAATATAAAAACAAATAATAAACAAGACGGTTTCGTTATTCGTACGCCAAAGCTTGGGATAATTGTTTACCTTGACTAAATGTGTGAGAGGCACTATAGTACACGAAGGATGAGGAGGAGGAATCCATTTCATTGTTTGGGGGCTATAATAGAGAAGAGTGTTGGTGTCGTCATTCCAGATGGACCAAACACAGTCTGGATCTGCCTTGACACTAATAAGAGAAGCGTAGAGCGGATAAGTAAACATATTCATTTGTATTTTTTTTTCAACTTACATTTGGGCATTTACAGGTTTATCTTTGCTCCATTGGTCAGTATTCTATGAGCATACATTTTAATCATAATAACAACAAGTGTGGGATTATTCTTTTATTTTTACCTGATTGACATAGAAAGTGTGGCATGTCTGGTGGTCATAGAGTTCAATCCATTTGGTTCCCATTGAAGTAACCCGAGTAGACTGTCTAAAGAAAGAAAAGGAAGAAGATTAGTAAAAACAAAAAAAAACAAAAAAACAAAAAAAAAAAAAAAAGTCAAAAAAGTGCCCCTTTTAAAAAAATCCAGATCATTTGAAAGTCCGGATATTCCTGTTATGCACCAACCCTGTCTTCGGCATAAAGACAATGTCGGGAAGGACACTTTGTCTTACCTAAAAACATGAATGTTGTATTTACAAACTGGATACAGTCAAAGGCAAGGAAGACGATATCTTGCCACCGATCACCAGTCACCAATATGATATGTTTACCCTCCCCGTTCATCCTATATATAACATAGAAGTGCGTTAGTGCTTCATTTACTCGGTGGGAAGAATATTTACTTCTTTGCATATACCATGGAGGAGACGATCTGTCAGACTGGCCATCTATCATTTAAGCTGACCCAGGACAAAGAGGGTTGTACTTTGGTGGAGTTAATATCGTGAAGCTGATTGTTGTTGTTGTTGTTGGACGATTTATCTTGTCACATTCAAAGAGGGATGTTTCCAGTCAAGTCAAGCCGTTTTTTCATAGGGGAACCGCACTACTATCCTGTTTATAAGATTTACTACTGTCAAGGCAGTACTAAAAAGAAGGAAAGAGAGATAAGGTTAGTGAGTGTCAAATACAAAAGGAGTATTACCTACAGCAGTCAATTAAGATTAGATTGATGTTGGCCAAGCAGTGAAAGCAACCAAAGCATTCGACATTGATTTGGTCTGTAAACAAATTGAGCCCATTAGTGAATTCAACAAAAAGGAGATAAAAAGTGAAAGAGAGAGGGGGAATGGGCGCAAGTTGGGTTTAAAAATAAAAATGCCGGGATTTGATTATTTCCAGTGCACATAGGACACCTATAGTAAAAAGGCAAGACAAACATTATAAAGACTTTTGGTTATTTGTAAACATACTTGTTTTATTCAAGTAAACATAAATTATGTATTCTAATATTGTATGCTAGAGGTAAAAAGGAGTAAACCTTGATGTGAGTTGATAAGTAGTAGTAATAAGTAAATACAATAAGATAAAAATAAAAAAAGAAGGGGAAAACTATTTTAAATGTGAAGGACAATACATTTATCGCTTGGCCTTTCTGAACAAGAAGACAAAGGTCATAAAAGCCATGATGTTGAAGACCCAGTAAGCGCAAAGGATACCCATGTCTCTCCATCTGTTGTTAAAGTCCCATCCAATATTTGCTTCGTAAAAGTCGTTACCACGGGAGTATTGACAATAGTTGCAGGAGCCCGACGCGTTAGGATCTTCCAAGTAACCAAGACCACCATCCTTGAAGTATTCGGTAAAGTATTGACCACATGTTTGATTAGGAGGAGCATTGACCTTCAACCAGTTGCCTTCACTGCATGTGACTTTAACGCCATCCATCACATTGACAACCAGACCTTCAATCAAGTAGTGATAAGGATCCAAGTGGTACATCCAGGCACGCCAAAAGTAGGGCATGGCACTTGGGGGTTGCATAATACCAGCAAACAAGATGAGAATAGAGGTGAAGAAGGGATTGACCACAGCAGCCATAGGAGGTGAAGAAGAGAAGGAGGCAATCATAAAACCAAGAGAGACAGAGTACAACAAGAAGACCGAAAAGTGGATATAGAAGAAACCGATACGATCGGAATCTTGTTGCAAGCCAGCAGTCCAGTAGAAGCAGAATAAGAAGAGGGCAGAAGATACAAGCAAGTAGGGGATTTCGACAATGATACAGGACAACGCAAAGGGAGCCCAGCCATAGTATTTGGAAGCATACTCACGACGGAACCACAATCGTTCAGCCATGAATCGAGGCTGAGCAAGAATAATCAAGGCGTTACTCATCAAGAGAGTAGTGAACACCGAGAACATACGATTTTGCATATCAGCAGGGGAGCTACCAAGTTTCCAAAAGGAGAAACCAGAGATCAAACCGATAAAGCACACGTTAAACAGTCTTCCAACATTGTAAGTAGGACAACGCCACCAAGAGACATTCATGCGCTTGTACACAATCATGAATTGCTGCCAGAAAGATTGAGCATAAGCAGAGACGTGTTTGGGTTTTTCGTGACTGACCGAGCCATGAATTTGTTCGAGTTCTTCTTCCAAGGCCTTGGCTTCCTTTGAGTTGGCCCAGACATCAGCCCAATCTTGAGTCACTTTACCAGCGGTACCAGCACCAACACATTCGAGGATATATTCAGCAGGATTGGCAGACTTGTCAATCTTGGGACCACCGTTAGATTCAAAGTAGTTGACCATTGTGCTAGCATCAGGACCGATTTCACCATAGTAAGCAGTACGACCACCACGGACCAAAAGCAAAAGATGATCAAAGTGTTCAAACAGAGTAGCAGAAGGTTGATGGATAGTACACAAGACAGGCCAGCCAGCATCAGCCAATTTACGGATAAATCGGACAATGTTGTAAGAAGATTGAGCATCCAAACCAGAGGTAGGTTCATCCAAAAAGAGAAGCTTGGGTTTACCAACCAATTCAGTAGCAATAGTTAAACGTTTACGTTCTTCGACAGAGATACCAATACCAGCTTCAAGATCACCAACAAGAGCATCGCCGATCTTTTCCATTTCCATAAGAGTAATGATTTGTTCAACATAGGCATTCTTTTCTTCCACGGACACAGAGGCAGGTTGACGAAGGTAGGCGGAAAATCGAAGAGCTTCACGGACAGTAGCATTGGGGTTATGGATATCCATTTGTTCACAGTAACCAGTGACACGTTCAAAGTCGTTGCCGAGAGGTTGACCATTCATGTAGATACGACCTTCGATTTTACCAATAGTTTTACGTTGAGCCAAAACATCCAGAAGAGTAGTTTTACCAGCACCAGATGAACCCATAAGAGCAGTAAGATGACCAGGCTTGACAATACCACCAATGTCATTCAATAATTGACGCTTGCCACCCTTGACAGGGACGGTGTAATCCATATGATGCCAGGAGAAGGTAGTACCATCAGTAACAGCTTCCATTTTTTCGTCGTTCACAGTAGCAGTTTGTTCCAAGAGTTTGCTTTCGTCTTCTTCTTTAGGAGCACATCCACGCTTGAAGACCTTGGTGACAGAACCTTCTTTGTTCAATTCAACATATTCCATAGCAAGGGCAGTGATGGCAGTGAAGAAGATAAAGAAGAGCACCACAGCCACAAAGTCGATCCATCGTTGCCAAGTTTCGTAACCATATGCATAATGAAGGTAATCGTCACCCAAAACAAAGTCAGCACCGGGCGTGGCTCCAGGAAGCAAACATGTCTTGTAAGCTTGATCGGTGTAAGTAGGGCCAAAAGGTACAGATCCAGCACCTTCACAAGTGAATTTCATTCCAGTCATTTCACTTGAGATAAGAGCTTTGTAACCATAAGCCAAAGGATTGATCCAGTAAATCCACATTAACCAAGGGTGCATTTGATTATAAGGAATCTATACCAAAAAAAGAAAAAAAAAGAAAAGAAAGGTTTAGCAAACACTAAAAAAGGCTATAATAAAGATGTTGACATTTTTACCTGATAACCACAGTACACCAAGGCAGCGATCAAAAAGATACTAGAGACTTGAGAAGCAGTGAAGAAAGTGGGAGCCACAGCACCCCAGAATCGGAAGAAGCCATTCATACACAGATTCATAAAGACCAGGACAATAAAGAAGGTGAAGAACTATACCATGACAAAAAAAAAAGTGAGTTGACCAGTTCCTCTTCTTTATATATATATTTCCTTACCTTTCCAGCATCCATCACGAAGCCCATCATAAAGTAGACAATGATTTCAAAGACCAAGACTTGAATAATAGCCAAAGGCACATCGGCGATGACTTGAGCAATATAAAAAGCAGATGGATGGTATAAAGCAAACCCCTTGTGTTTTTCCAGCACCCGACGACCTTGCATAAATGCCGCCAGTTCAGCTTGAGCAATCAGAGCGTTAAAGAGTAAAGAGAAGAGGATAGCACCACCACGAGAGAAAGCACCAGATACTTCTTGAGGAATCAAAAAGAAAACAGAGGCCATGATCAACCCCTTGACCACGACACCACCATAACGAGACACCAATGC
The DNA here is from genome assembly GCA_025330725.1 of Chlamydoabsidia padenii. Taxonomy (NCBI): domain Eukaryota; kingdom Fungi; phylum Mucoromycota; class Mucoromycetes; order Mucorales; family Cunninghamellaceae; genus Chlamydoabsidia; species Chlamydoabsidia padenii. The sequence goes on along the minus strand of JAIWND010000031.1, from coordinate 20,661 downwards.
ACCCTTGTCACCAAAGATCAGTTGGAATTGACGAATAGTAAGAGAGACGACTTGTTGATAATAGGTGGACACAAAAGGAGATCGCTTGGAGGCATGTTTTTGATGAGCATCACGCACGGCTTGACGGAATTGTTCGGCAGGCTTGTCTTGGGCAATCTTGGCTTCATAGTCATCACGTTCGCGCATCATATCGGCATACAATGAGCTTTCCTTGTACACCTTTTCGAATTGCACCGAGTTGACAGGCACCTTGTTTTCATAGCCAGGCTTCATTTGTCGTTCGTTGGCGTTACAGAGGCCAGTCAAGAAATCGGGTGTCGATTTTCGGTCGGGGCAGTAGAAACCAATGTCTTCAAAGTAAGGCTTGGCTTTGCTAGTAGGACCAAAGTAGATACAACGACCTTCGTCCAACACCATGACCTTGTCGAAAAGGTGGAAGATGGAGTCAGAGGCTTGGTACAAGGTAGAGATGGTGGTCTTGTGCATGACATCAGTCATGATGCGAAGAGAGCGTACATAATCCAAAGCAGAAGAGGCATCCAAACCACGAGTAGAGCAATCCCAACAATTGATAGAACTGGAAGTTGTCATTTGTTCAGCAATAGAGAGACGTTTGCGTTCACCACCAGAGAGACCACGGACAAAAGCATTACCAACCATAGTGTCCATTTGTTTAGTAAGACCCAACATGTTACCCATAAGATACAAGATTTTGCCAATGAATTCTTCCCTGCTTTCGTTAGGAAGGCGTTTACCAGGAGTCTTGTTTTTCAGAGCAAATGTCAAAGTTTGTTTTGTTGTAAGAGTAGGATAATGAAGATCTTCTTCTTCATTGTAACAGACTTCACCACGATAGAATTTGCTGAATTCTTGAGCTTCAATGCCGCCATAACAGACTTCACCTTCGATGTTTGTATAAGACTAAAGAAAAGAAAGAGGAAAAATAAAAAAAAGTTAGAAAATCAAATCGACAAGCCGGAATTTGAATTTTTCGATTTTCGATTTCCGACTTACCTTTCGCATGTTAGCGAGGACACGGAGAAGAGTAGTACAACCAGCGCCAGGACGACCTAAAACCAATAACATTTCACCATCTTTACAGAACCCATCGTTGCCCTTGAGAATAGTAAAATCATGGCCTTCATGGCGACCCCATTTCCAGAATTGGAGAGCATCAGCAATCCAGGTATAGTTAGTCGGAATAACTTTAGCATCGGCACCAAGACCTTGTACGACCAAATTCTTCCAGTAGACACCCATATGCTTCGGATGGAATCCCGCGGCGGCACCTTGTTCATATTGGTTCTTTAAAAAGTGCGTCAGATCAAAATCATCGCCACCGGCTTCGACTTCATTGGCAGTTTTGGACAGGCGTCGAGAATGATGAGTCAATTCTTTACGAAGTTCTTCATAATCTTGCATGGCAGTATCAATGTCGACTGCATTTCCTTCGGCTTCACCAAATCCACCTTCAGTACGGCGAGTAGTGGTTTTTTCGAGATCATAGTCGTCATGCATATTGACAGTGGCATTATCATCGTCAGAAACTCCTAAATGACGGGCATGGTGTTCTTCGTCCCGATCATGTTTTTCATTAGGCATACCTTGTAAAGCTGGCATATCCATGATGAATGTAAAGTATTATTATGTAACAGTATGTATGTATGTATGTATGTACGTATGTATGTGTATGTCTATATATGTGAATAGGTATGAAGAAGAGAAGCGTGATTAAAAGGGGAAGCGGTAGAAAATGAAAAAAAAAGGGACGGATTGATCTGATTTTCAAGGTTCTACCTGAGATCCACTCCTTTTATAATCCTTTCTGATTTTTGTGTTCCAGGAAAAAAAGTTTTTTCGGTAAAACCAACGGATGTCAAATCAGTGTCCCGCGCCGCTTTAAAATTGAAAAGGGTAAACCATTGATAGGCTATCAGTATAGAATTTTTCTCAATTCCTTCTCTTTGTGATTTGTCGCTAAACTCCTTCTGTGTTATAAAGTAATTCTTTTGTTAGCATCTAATTCGATAGCTTTATTGATTTTTCTTTTTCCCCGTCTGTACCTTCTTTTCGTCATTTATTACAGTTTTTGCTCCAAAAATAGAAGTAGGAGATCAATATGCGGAAATTTCGAATCCCGCTATTTTGTGTGTGTGGGCACATTACTAATGATGCCTTTTTTTTGCATGTTACAGATCCATTAATGCAAGCTATCATAAAGAGAAGATCAAATATATTGTATCTATGGAAAAAAAAAATGTATGTACAAGCTGACGTTTGTGAAAGCTTATCTACTCAAAGTGTTTATGCCTTTCTCTCGGAGTCGGGTTGATCCGATTGAGAAAAAGTTAATGCAGGTCTATCTGATCACCAATCAAATTCTGAACTTATTGGTTTGGGTTTCCTCAAACAGAGACACTTAAATGTAGGAAACCATATCGCTAAAACCATTGCCGCTATTGATATGGAACTTGATACCTCGCCGTCCTTTTTTTGTAACTTTCTAGGCGCATGATTTGCATCCTTCAGTTTTTCTCTCTCTCCCATCGAATGATATAGTAATGTAAAGGCATAAGAGGATAGAAGAAGAAGAAGAATATTATAGTATTAATAATAGGAAGCCACTAGAATTTATAACAGGAAGGTGTGGAGAGGGTCTTCGCCAAGAAGTGTTTATGAAAAAAGGAATATCTTTACCCCTTTTGGTTATATATTCAACTCCCGCTTTCTTGGACTTGAAACCCAGAGAATACACGGAGAACCCAATATGCCATCCTGGTGGATGCCTACCAAATCAGCGTCAAGCCCACATTCCCCGAATAAATGAGAAACATCACCCGTGATACTACTGGGAAATGACTATCAGTATGGAAAATAATGATGCTGTCATACATAATTAATGACGCTCGGTATTGACAAAGTTAGTTGGACATACAGGATATACACTACATGGCAATAAAAAGCTTGTTTATTATAAAAGAGACCAAATTCTATGCTAAGTATACCCATAAAACCTGATTCTAATACTAATTCTATATTGTCGACTGTGGAGATGCACCTGGGTTTGATATAGATAAGAGCCACCAGATTCGTGAGGCCGATCCCCATCCAACTAACACATTAACCCACCATTCGAGAGTCAAGGTTCGTCAGCAAAAAGAAGAGCTGTGCATTGTATTGTACCCATCACCTTTCATCCCAAAACTTAAACAGTCCTTCGTAGTTGTTTCGATCGTCAGTGGAAGTTGAGGATTACCCGACACCTACTTTGTAGCGGTCAAACTATTAAAGCCGGTTGATTGTTGAGCTTAACAACTGTTAATGTTTATTCCAAATTAGCATCCATTTAATCTCATCTCTACAAGAGATGGTCAACAACGTTTTTTTTTTTCCAGTTACCTTTTGCAGAAAGATGCCACTTCATTATTTGATGGAAAGGAAAGAAGATGAAACAAACGGAATCGATAAATCAGACCAATGTCGGGATTTGAAATTTAAGGGAAAATGATCGCCCTATAACCGTAAAGGTGGCAAACATTATTGACTCTTTACAACACCATGAGCCAAAAGCATGATCCTTTATACCACCCATGTTACTAAATAACACAAGACATATCTTCCATTGAAGCAATTGAACACAGATTTCATTGTGTCTATTTTTAGACCTGTCATTCTTTTTAGGTTTCTAAGCGAGATCTTTACCAATGTTAAGTACAAGAATCGTCATTCAATGCGATATTATCTAACACTGGTTCAATTCGTTATTCCCTTTTAAGATTATGAAGAAAACAAAGAAAAAAAAAGTTAGTGTTACTGTTCATGTCCGATCAACACATGCCGAAGGAATGAATAATCTTCTGTATTTCCTAAATCAGAACTACCAATGTCTTTTTATTATCAATGCAATAAAGGAGAAGCTTATTACAAGGCAGTTCGATTTCAAATAGTTTAGTAAAGAGACTACACTTTTCATTATGAGATGAGATGATACTATCCCTTGGTCACACGTGATTACCTAAAGACATACCAGTATTAAAAAGAGATGATTTATTGTAATGTAAAGTTTACTAATAGGTAGATTACTATATAACTAAATGAAAGGGGGAGGGTAGAGGGAATGATAGGAAGGTATGAATAATAACAAAAACACAAAATACAAACAAGTGGAAAGAAGTGGATTAGGGAGACCAATAAGAAGAACCGCATAATGACCAGTCGGAGAAAGAAGAATGAATTTTCCCACCTTGTTTAGTTACTGGGGCATCTTGATAGCAAGTATTTAACCAGATGGAAGAGAAGCCGGGATTAGTTACCGCCAGCCATGAAGATGAATGAGGCAGGACATGATGAGTGCCTTCTTTTTCAATAAAGGATGACTTTAGACAAGGTGCAAACGGTAGGATGGGTGATGATGATAAAGAAGAAGAAAGTGATGATGTGGAAGAAGAGGTGGATGGTGACGGTGATGGCATCTTTGTAGTAAGATTACTATTAGTGGATGGTTGGATCATAAAGCTTGTTGGGTGGTTCATGGGATCATCTTGATGTATAAAGGTGCATCTTGTTCCATAGAGGCATGTCCCTGTCAAATGATACGTTCGACAAATACGAGTCTTGTACAAAAAATGTCGTTGCACCGTCTTCAAGTCCTTGAGTCCATGAGCAAAACAACATTTTTTCCCATAACTAGTAATCAATAAAATAAAATTGTTCTTGTTAGTTATGATGGTAAAAAGGTTAAAAGTATCCGTTTGCCCTTGCGCATACATACCTGCATTGTTCCGTTTCTTGCCAGTTCCTACAAAGTTCAGTTTTATACAACCGTTGAGTTTTATCCACATTGTCACCATTCATTGTGCTACTAGTTTAAGATAAAGATAAAGTAAAGGAATACAGAAAAAAGAAAAAGAAATAAAGAAAAGAAAGAGAAAAGAATTCGATCAATCCCCGCTATTTGAATTTGCCAGGCCTTGCGCCGAATTTCAAATCCCGCCACCGGCATTAAAAAAGCCAATAGTAATCAAGATGAATACGAACAATAAAAATGAACAACTAAGATTTTCTTTATTGATCTGCATATGGATTGCGCATAGTATATTCCATTTTCTTTGTTAATTCTGTTTGAATTGCCACTCAATGTCACATGTTCCCATACTTTCATCCCCACATACTAATTCGAACACTAATTCAACAAGAAAAAGAACATGAGTAATTGAGTATGTATGTATGTATGTATACTTACCTCTAGGCGATAAATCAAGATCTCCTTCAACAGAACAACTTGCACAAGTATCTACCACCCTAGCTGTTGTCATCCCTCGTTCTCCTTGAATCACTACATGTTTTTCACATTCGGGGTTTAAATTCGGATCGACCCCTAAATAAGGAAATTAATGGCAGTGAGTTCCCGGGAAAAAAAAAAAAAAGTAAATCATGCAGATATATATACCATTTTTCATTTGTAATCGATTCATGGCGACTACCCTTTCATCATCTGTATCTGATTCTCCACAGGATCCTGTACCTGCTGCTACCTCATAATAGGTTCCTGTCCCCGTATAAGAAGTTCCTTCATCCAAGGATCGATGTTGTAGGATGGGAACTCCGGCCGTGAAAGAAAACGTGGCATAAAACAAGATGAGGATGCAAGGGAACAACATGATGGACAGCCGAGACAAAGAATATAATACAGCAATGTATTTATAGTAAGGTAGAAAAAAGGAGATGGACAAAAAGTTAATGTGGCGTACTTGCCCCCCTCCTAATTCATCATTCCAAACATTTCTACCCAAACATTCCACCAAATTATATGATAAAGTATATCTAACTTTTTATTTTATTTGATGTTGACTATATTTATACATATTGTTTTTATTTATCATACTAATACAACTATACACTAATATACCAGGGGAAGGGGAAATGTGAGCCACCTAAAGAGATTTCCAAGCCGAGATAAGCACATCGACTTGAGCTTCTTTTCGCACCGCCACACGTACAAAAGAGAGACACTGGTAACCCGGGGTACCACTTCGGACAGGCACACCAGCACGACGAGCCAATGCCACCGCCTTGTCTGCCATTTCCTGAGAACCCATATCGATCCACACCCAGCTGAGAAACGATTTACCATGAATGACCCATTCCGGATGTAACCCCATCAGTCGATCGACGAGGTGAGCGCGTAATCGACTTGTATGTGCCCATGTTTCCTGCAAATACCCATCATCTTGTACCACCGCTTCGACAAACTTGAGAGCAGGACCATTGACTGACCATGGCACTTGGATCTTTTTTAATTGTTCACAATGGTCGGCGGTGGGACAAATGACAGAGCCAATACGGAGTCCAGTGCATGACCAGATCTTGGTCCAGGAATGCATCACATGAATCGATACCTTTTGTTCGTCCCACATGTGTTGAGCAAAGTCGTGTTCAGAGATCAGAGAGTCGTTACGGAAATCAGAAGAATGCCAAGGTTGCATGGATTCATCTAGATATAAAAGAATCATTCAGTTGACCTTATTTTATTTTCATGTAGGGTCCAAGTTCTTACCCACAATGACGGTTCCTCCTGTTGCCACATTTGCTTTGATCCAGGCCTTCAATGGTTCTACCGAGAAGTAATCACCAGTTGGGTTACAAGGATTTACAATACACAACATATCCACACGGTCCGGGTTAGATGGTTCCAATATCTTGAATCCATTGGTGGTAGCACTACGTTGATATTCTTGATACTGGAGGAAAGGGTGTCAGTCTTTTTTTTTTTTTTTCAAGTATAATCCATCTTACCTGTACATTCCAAGGACTTCCTTTCCAAGTAGGTTGATAGTCGGCCCCCTTTTCTTTAGCTTGGTATTTTAAACATTGACGTACTACCAAATCGATCAGTTCAGAAGCACCATTACCCATTAACAAACGACCATGATGTTGTCGATGCTCACCGTTGGGCCAAAGGAATTCAGCCAGGGACGTTTTAGCAGGTTCTTGATTAGCAGCAGGATAATGATGAATGTCATGGATCTAACAAAGAGAGATGGTTTAGAACAAAGCCAAAGACTATTATATAGGTTGACTTACCGCTTCTTTGGCAGCCTTCGACGCGCCTACAGGAGTACCCAAATAGTTGGTAGTGACACTAAAATCTTCAGTAAAGTTGTCCAAGAAGAAATGTTCTTGACCACCGTGGAAGGTTTGTGTTTTCGTGTCCCAGACAGTAGTTGATTCGACCATGGATTATTCAAGTGATGTAAAAAGTAAAGAAAAGAAAGGGAAAGAAATAAAAAAGTAAAAAAAGGATCGGACCCTGATTTATATATATTTTTTTTTGATGGACGTCTTCGAATGAAATCTCAACATCTTGAAAATGTCGGATGTTAAAACCCCGATTCCCAGGATAAATGTTGTACAAAGGGATCGAGCCTGTATGATAAAGTGCTTCTTCTTCTTCTTCACTGATTAGAAGAGTCACTTTAGCTCCATCTCAATACAAAATGGATGATTATGAGGTATTTTCCAGCTTGAATTATGCCAGACGCACAACTGGATGATCAAACAACCGTTGCCTTCAGACATTTTCAAATCCCGGTATTTTCTTTTTTGGGATTTGCACGTAAGACTTTATTCAACCATTGCAGAATCATTGTAAAAGAAATAGAGAAACAATGGATATAATAAAGAAGAAGGAATAACAACAATCAAGATGTGGAAATTTAAAGAGTCGAGTTCAATGCCGACAAGCGTGCGAACTCAATTTTTTTCATTCACTGACCACATTTCTGTTCCAATTGTTTGCGGATGAGTGTATCCCTGTTATATTAGTAAAGAGTGTTCCCAGGTTTGGTGCGAAACCCCTACATGTCCGTAGCAAATCCCTTTTTCTTTGCATAAACATGAGGGGGGGGGGTTGGCTCTATCAATAGGTGTTTTATATACTCGTATATCCAAAGCGTTATGTGGAAAGAGCCTACCAGGTATAAGTATTGCTTATTGAATCCAATCATCTAATGTAGTGTTGTATACTCGGCAGAGTATGTACCCCTTACCACATACTATTCCAAACCCCGACTTTCATGCAGTTACACAGACTCGACTCTACAATAAAAGCCAACACCTGGTCAATTAAAGTAAAACAAATGTATTTTTTATTATTATTATTATGTGACAAAACAAACAGTTTAAAACAGGGGAAGGGGGGATATATAAACTACAAAACTACAGTAGTTTATGATACTAGAAGAGGGGGGATGGGAGGAGGACATCATGCAAAAAAAAAAAAAAAAAATCAAGTCATTACAATAAAAAAGAAGAAGAGAGAATCCAATATATCACCTGCGAGTATATTTGTTGTTGTAAGGTGCAGTTACCGAGGAAGATGGTATTGGTGGTGAAGAAGAAGATGCCGAGGATGCCGCCGAGGAAGAAGACGAGGATTTCCGATGCAAACGTAGAGAGAATTTCTTTTGTCGATAGGCTGTTTCAATAGTGTTCCACATGACATTAATCTTTGCATGAGTGCCATTGAACTTTCTGGACAGTTGCATCAATAACCGCCACTTGTTCATATCACCCCCTTTTGACTGATAGTAGGCCTTGAGTTTCCGGACAAACAAGGTCTTGTCTTGTTCATTCACAGCAGCCAAGGCTTGGATATAGATGGGATGGTTTCGGGTGAAGGTCTTCTTGAATTGGATGTAGGCTTCTTGAGTGTGTTGATGTTCCCGGCAGAGTCGATCGAAATCCATTTGAGTATGAATGGTAGGTGGTACATACAGTTTGTCGTCCATTCTTGATCTCTTGTTATCATCCATATCGTCGTCTTCTTCTTCTGGATCTGTGCTGGATATTTCGTTATCAGTACCACCATACCGTGATTGTGTTATTGATACGTCTGTTGTTCCCAATCGTTGTTGTCCTATAGTTTACATCAAATGGTTAAAATACAGTTGATTCAGTAGTATTTTTTGATTTACCTGATGGTATTTTCTGTTTCTTTCGTTCACTAGGTGGCTTCTTTGTCGATGTCAATTTAACTGGTGTAGTAGATATGGGTGATGAGGACGAGGATGAAGATGAGTTGGAAGATTGTTTTGTTGCTGGTATGGTTGGGGGCTCTGTCGATCTTGATATTGGCGTTGTTTCACCTTTTCTTTTTTTGATAATACCGGGTAATTTGCCGACTGAATCCATCTCCATTCGCCCACGTTTATTATTACTGTTGTTGTTATTACTGTTGCTATTACTGATGTTGTTGATATGGTTACTGCCAGTGGAAGGTGAAGAATTGTGAGTGATGGATGGTGTATTTGATCCATTTTTCGTAGTTGGTGTAGTATTGCTGCTATTATTATTACCAAGTGTGGGTGTATGTTGTGAAGGTGGTGGAATCAATTGTTTTGGAGAAGGTTTCCGAGGTTTGCGTTGTACCAAATTCGCCCGTTCCGGTGCATTTCGAGCAAGACCCAAATAATCATACGCTTGTTCCGCCTTTTTACGAACTGTGGCCCGTTCCTTGTCATCATAGCGAGTCCATTCCCAAATACGAATGTCCTTGAATACTTCTGGTCGCAAGTGCCACGTAGGAGATTTGAAAACAGCAACCTACAAAAAGTAAAAATAAAAAAAATGTGCCCAGTTGTGAGTAAAATAAAGGTAAAGGGGAGTATGCATTCAAAAAAAAAGGTATATGATTACTTACTTTTTTTAGTAGAGGTAGTAAATCCACAGAAGCCACCTTGAGCATTTGTATAAGTTGATCTGTAGGTCGAGAATCCAAGGCCAATAAATGTATCAATCTTTCTTGAAGTCCAGCTAAAGCAGCACCTTCTAGACGACTAGCGACAGGACCAGAAGGTGAAGAAGTATTTGTTGTTGTTGTGTTTGTTGTTGTTGTTGTTGTTGCTGTAGACTTGAGTTTGGAGGAAGAAGAAGAAGAAGAGGAAGAAGACGTAGACGAAGACGAGGTAGGTTGTGATGGTCTGGTATTAGAAGGAGAGAGTAATTTGTTACGCTTAATAGAAGGTGAAGACATTTTTATTGATGTTGTTGTTGTTGTTGTTGTTGTTGTTGTTGCTGCTGCTATTGGTGAAGTACTGTTGTTGTTGTTGTTGTATAATTTTGTTGGGGTGGGAATTCTTGGTGCATCCAAAAGTTCAATTGATCTTGCACTTTTCTCCTTTTCCATCTGTTCCGTTATACTTCGTATCCGTTTCTTGTCTTCTTCAGAGAGCACCTGTTTCATATGACCAGCATGAGTGACATTACCAACATATCGTATTCGGTCGTCGTCATCCAGTCTTGTCAGTTGGTCCTTTTCATATACGTGTATTGTCGATTGTTCTTTTCGGAGGTTCAGGTCAAAAGGTCGATCCCCAATAAACATGAACTGTATAATAATAACAACAACAACAATAATAACATTCGTTAAGGCTTTTGTTTTTGTTTTTTGTTTTGTTGTTGCTTGATGAGTCCTACCGAAGAAGAGTCACCGATTTCCAAACGCATGGGTTGTGATCGATGCATCAACAAGTTGTAAGCATCCCGATTGAGTCTTACAGAGAATACTTGCTTTTTGTTCGTCATATCAAATCAAAAGAGGGTATAAAGAGTGAAGAAGAATAAACAAAATGGGAAAAGAGGAGCGAACCAATCGACAAAAAGATTGGAGGAATTGTTAAAAGTGGGTCGGGTTTTGAACTTTATCGGAGTTCTCTTAACAAGGATCCCAAGGGTAGGTAGGTTATACAAAAAATATATAATCCTTCATTAACATCACATCTAAAGAAATAACATCTAGACCAGTATCGAAGAATAATCATATATTATCAATTTGAAAAGTCCCAGTCAGATTAGTTCATTGCTTTATTATATGCTGACCCCACCAAATCCAACATGATGCCAACCTACTTTTTCCATGAGCTTCTTTCGCCATTTAAAATGTTACATTTTTAAATCCCCGCTTTGCATCAAACAGTATTAAAAAAAAGGTATTTTATTCAATAAACTACAAAGACTAACATCAATATATAAAAATAAAACAAATAAAAAGGAGAAGAAGGGACAAAACAAAAAGGTATATATATATACAACAAATCCTTCTATACTATAGGGTTAATCAAGATACAAAGTTGAGTATCCGAGAGTACCAAGCCTTGTTTTTATTCCTATCTTCTTCTTCATCCTCTTCGATTTCCATACGAGTCACCCGACCAGTATCAAAGTCGCAATCCAAAAGAGGAACCACCTTTGTCTTTCGAATAAGTTTGTAAAGAACGTAGCATAAAAAGAAGGGGACAATACCTAATATATTAAAAAGGTGTTTAGTAAAGAGAGTCTTCTTCCATGTTACTTTCTTACCAATATAGTTCGAGAAAAACTTTTGCAAATTGAATTCAGGGGAGAATGCCGTGTAACCTTGACCAAGAATAATCAATACACATAGAGTAGCAGCAAACAGAGGAGTGAAAGGATACCAGATAGCCTTGTAAGGTAAATCGGCGACACTTCGGCCTTGCTTGACATAGGCCCGTCGGAATCGAATATGGACAAAAGATATACCCCACCAACTGATAAAACCAGTAACCGCAGTGATGGATAAGAACCAAGAGAAGGCTACACTTGCAGAGTAGATCGAAACAAATACACATGCAAACCCAATGATGGAAGATATAATGACACCCCAGTAAGGAGCACCATATTTGTTAGTTTTAGCCATAAACATGGGAGCATTGCCATCGCGTGCCAAAGCCATCAATGTACGAGAACAGGTATAAAGGTCCGAATTGGCAGCAGACAATACACCTAAGAAAGAAAGATCAGCATTCATTCAGGCAAGTTCCGTTGAGACTTACTTGTCAAAATGATTGCATTAATTACATCAGCACCAGCATTAATACCAGCAAGTTTAAATACCAAAGTAAAAGAAGCAGTAGCAGCATCACCAGATTCATTCGAGAGGTTAGGGTCAGTACTTGGTACGCACATTCCAATTAAAAAGATGGTTATAATGTAGAATACAATGATACGCCAAAAGACAGTTCGGATAGCACGAGGTACAGTACGAGTAGGATTCTTGGCTTCACCAGCAGTGACACCAACTATATCAACATAAAATAGTAAGCATACAAGTTCCTAACTCCATATATATATATATATACATACCAATTTCAGTTCCTTGGAAGGAGAATCCGGCAGATAAGAGTACACTGACAGTACCGACAGCACCACCAACAAAGGCTCCAGGGTCACTCCAATACTTGAATCCAATCACTTGATGATCACCCACAGCACCAGAGGTGACAAGAATGGCAATGATAATGAAGACCAAAACAATCAGTACCTTGATCATACTGAGCCAATATTCCATTTCACCATAAAGACCGACACCAACGAGATTAATAGCAATAATAAGTACCAAAAAGATAACAGACCAGGCAGCATCAGGCATCACAGGTCTCCACCAATTGATAATCGTTGCAGCAGCTGAAAGTTCCGTTGCGATAGTGACACTCTATTCAAGATCATGCTTAGTTCTGAATCCATCAAGTATTATCTTTTTCTGTTACCTAGTACTTACCCACTAATCAGTCCGCGTTAAACATGGAGATAAAAATAAAATAAGAGTTAAACCATCAACAAATCTAATTTTGAAAAAAAAAAAAAAAAAAAAAAAAAAAAGACTTACGGAAAACCTATGTAAAGCGGGATTTGAAAAAGAGACATTAGCCAATGAGATTCTTTCAAACAATTGGCTTGGCCCACTATTCTACACACTTACCAATAATTCCAACCTAATGCAAAGCCAAGTGCAGGATCAACAAATCGAGTAGCATAATGATTAAAGGAGCCAGACACCTATTCATCAATGGTAACAAAAAAAAAAAAGAAAAAAAAAACATTAGCGCACAGACATATGTATGCAGGGTAGTTCTTTACCGGTAAAAAGGTAGCCATTTCACCCATGCACACCATAAAACAGAAAACCATAAAACCAATGACTAAATAAGCAATCAAAGCACCTGCAGGACCTGCCACAGCAATGTTTTGACCAGAGTTCAAGAAGAGACCAGTACTAGAGTAAAACGAAAAAAAGTCAATACAATCATTCCTTGTCAATGTTACTACCCTACCCAATGGAACCACCAAGAGAAATCATCTGGATATGTCTTGCTGATAAACCACGTTTCGTTCCTTGTTGAATATTACGGTGTTCTTCTGAAGTAAAGGATTCATAATCGGAAGTTCGGTCATGTGGTTCTACTTTTTCTTGAGTGCTAGAGCCGATATTAATTTCATGGTGTGGATGATGATCAGCCACTTGAATTTTTTCGTTCATAATCGTGTGTGTATTTGTGTTCAATTGTCTATTGTTCAAACGTAAGAGTCAATGTAGTAATCGAATGGAAAGAAAAAGGGTTTTCCTAGTTTAAAAAAATTTTCGAGCCTTTTTTTTTTTTTTTTAAGGTCATCCAATTTCAAATCCCGGCTCGTAGTTCGCTAAAATTTGCTCCCCAGCAAGGATTCTGTGTCGTTCAAAAAAAGTGACACTAAACCATTCAGAGTGATACGGAATCTCCGTTTTTATACCTAGTGAATAAAGTTTTCCCTGAACTTATTGATGTCACACCCGATCGCCATTTCCCTAATAAAGCTATTCGTCTACATGCATTTCAACAAATCATACCCTGTACTTTATTATACATTTATATATACAGCATATTACGAATCTATCTATAAATCTATATGATATACTAGTCTTTAGATGGCTGCGATTATTACTAGTTTAATCAGAATGGAGGCAATTGGATTCTTGAGAGGTTTGCTTGTAATACATAGGATACTTGTATTAATTCGAGGCGTGTTGGATTTAGGAGAACCGAGTTTGACAGGTAGTTGGTCGTTCAATCATAGTTGTCTTTGTGATGTATGTTTGGATAGGGAATCGTGTTTGCTGATGTTCCAGTTTCGATTTCCGAAGGTCAGTATATCGATATTCCGTGCCTTACAAAGCATTGAGTTCCCATTACAACCACCATATGAAACTAAAGAGGAAGAGTAAAGCCAAGTACCTTACCCCCTCCCCGAGAAGCAATGTACACCAAGATTATGTAGCCACAATCTATTGTAATAATGACAGCGTCTCTATAAGTAAGTGTAGTTCATCCCACATCATTAATTACCTTGAGCAGCAGATCCAGTCGTATCAATGTCCTATTGACAAGATTGGAATAAAATCCTAGTTCTGTGTATTGCCTACCTATGATAGTGTATACTATTTACCTTGTTGATCCACATCCACTTTGCGAGCATCACAATCTACCGCTAATATCAGATAAGAACCAATAAGTCTATCTTGAATAGACAAACAAGTATTGTTCGGGGTGAAATCATGGTCATCTTGCCAGATTATGAGGAAGAGACTATAAAAGTGCTGGAGTAAAAGGTGCAAAGAGGGATTCGTCGTAACTATATTTCATTGGTTTGTTGAATATAATCGCTTTGGCAGGCTTCTTCTACATGATAAAAAAAAAAAAAAAAAAAAAAAAAAAAAAAAAAAAAAAAAAAGGTGTTGGTTCTCTAACGAAGATACAATTACCATTTCTTACCTTTGGTCAAAGATGGTCTACGATTCAACAAGGATTAGCAAGCGTCCATAGGTATGTGTTGTAACTAATTAAAGAACAGACGGTATTCGATAAAATTAAAACATACCAGTAACATACTTACGCTCATGTCAAGTGGGTTGAAGCATAGCTAAAGTGGAAGGTGGGAATGAAAAACAAGAAAAAGAGGGGAATTGTTTCAAAAGAAACCCCATCTCTTTTGTCTTTATTTTCAAATCCCGAATCTGCCCTGAGCCCATTCGACACAAAATATGTTATAATGGCCTCAATAACCGGATGATGCGCCCCAAGTTAAAACCGTATGGTATATCAACTCCTCTGAAAGAGATGAGGTTGGATAGATCTGACCGGCTTTCAACATTTGCCAAAGTGCTGTAATGTTTTTAATAAGACGAGATCCTAAATATAGCCTTTATTAGACAATGGAAGGTTTATGACGGTTAAAGGTAACATGTACCATATACTAAAATGGACATCACCTATAAGTAGCATCTTTTTTTTTAAAAAAAACAACCCATTTTTATTATAACTATTTAAAACAAGAGAGTAAAGAAGAGAGAGAGGGGGGAGGAGGAAGGGTAATGTAAAAGAGTATAGACAAATGAAGCATGGTATATTGGTAATAACGAGTAAATAGAGTTAGTGGTAACCAAGTGGAGGAGAGTAAAAAATGAATATCACAAGACAAGTTGTCGAGCACAAGGCATTGAGCAAAATCGATAAAGCAAAGGCACCATCTTGACATTAATGAGATCCATCCAAACCATTTCTTGTGTGGTTGAATCCACGAACGGACGTTTACAAGTGTGACATTTATTGATAGGAGAGACAGAATCCAGGCATTGTTGTATGGCGAATGGTAGCACTATTTTTTGTCGGCCAGTGGATGATGATAGATAATGACGACTGGCGATTTCAAAGAGACTGGGTAGAGTATGACATACATGTCCAGGTCGAGTATACTTACAAGGTGGTAAAGATGTTGGTGTTGACCTATCATTAGGTGTTGGTATAAATGGATTAGGGCATACTGATAATAGGGTAAGCTTTGCCAATTGCTGTAGTTCCGAAGGGAGATAAGTCTACATAGTAGATTAGTCAGTCAGCCAAATCAACGATTATCCTCCTTTCCACCCCCCACTTACCAAATGATTGTTGCCCAAAGAGAGCTCCACCAAATTTTCCAGTAATGCAATATCCGGCGGTATAATGGTCAATTTGTTACATCCTACATATAAATTTAGATGATCGCCCTTGCAAAAAAAAAAAAAAAAAAAAAAAAAAAAAAAAAAAAAAAAAAAAAAAAAAAGTGTTTATATGCTTACGGAGACTGAGCACAGTTAGATTTTTGAGTTGGAATAGAGCCGGAGACAAAGATTTCAATTGATTGGCAAACAAATAGAGTTGTAAAGAGGCAGTCTTGACAGTATCCTTTTGTAAAACAGTGATATGTTGGAGTTCAGCAATACCCCCGGGAATTTCAACCAAATCACAATGACTATTACAAATAAAGAGACCAAGTTGGTTAAAAAGACAATTGGACTTGTTCCATCTTCCATCATTACCTGAGGTCCACTTGTTCATAACCATTATCGACCACCGTATCAATCACACGACGTACTTTTTCTTCAGGAGTCAGGTGATTATCTTGAAGGTGACCTTGACCAAGCCAAGCACGAGAGTAGCATAGTTGTAGAGAGGTGACACGGTTTCGTTTTCGTAAAGGCAACACTGGTGGTGAATTTGCTTGTGTTTTGCCTTCATCTTGTCCATGCAAAGGTGGGGTGGGCAAGTGGTCTGCAAGCGGCCAAGGACGATTGTCCACAGACATGGGACTTTGGTTAGCTGTTTAACTATAAAGTAGTGATGGTGAATAAAGATGACTGTTCAAAGAGGTAATGGGCAAAAAAAAAAAAGAAGATTATGAGGGATTTTTTTTTTTTTACTCGAGGAAAAGAAAGAGGGGAGAAAAGGACAAAGGAAAAGCGTCGGTCTATGTGATGCATCATTTTTATTCCCAGCCCCGTTGTCGGTGTTTGAAAATATGATGGAGTAGGAATTATAAGTAACAATGATAAGGAAAAGGTTCTTTATAGAGTGTATAAAACACACAAGAGTAGACGAAAAGGAGTGCCTATGCAATTAATGGAGTACCCTTCTAGATTATCTCTACTATAATCGGTCTTTTTGATATGAATTTAATGTAGCGGACTTTCAGTGCATTAACGCAGTGGTCCAAGATCAAACAGCAGGCATCTTCTCAATGGATCATCCCTGATATTGCTAATTTTAACCTACTAGAATCAAGTTTATATCCCACCATTTCTACAGCCATTTACTTTGTTACAGTGAGGCATTCACACAGTGCACCTTTACTGATACTAAAAGAGAGAAACAATACTGTGTGCAAATTTTTCATTTCCAAAAAAAAAAAAAAAAAAAACTACATTGGCTGCATATAAAATATCCCCTTTTCAATGCATACAATGATTCAGAAGTCAGAAGGCCAGAAATGAAACTTTATCCTTATGGGGAGCAAAGATGCTTGATGCATATAGGATACTAGTTCCCTTTCTACTGCTCTTATGATGGACTAAACTTATGTCTACTGTAGCCATGGCAAAAACCAAACTTATGCCTTGTATGGATACAGGAACAGCTCTTCCCGACAGTAAGAAAAATACTGTCTGGTCATCGTCTCGTATAAAGTTGTCCAACTCGAGCTGAAGCATCCAAATACAACAAGTCATCATGCAACCTTAACAGCTTGGTTGCCGCCATTCTTACCGGTGAAGCGCCCGGTTTTTCCAATCCCGCCAGTAGCTTCATCTTCTTGAAACCCTATAGTGATGACGCCCTCGCTCTCAAGTAGTAAGAACCCCTTTTTATGTGAATGACACTTTGATGATCATTATTGAAGAGAAGAAGCAGCACAAGAGGGTGGATTTGGTAGTATCACCTGCCATTTTGTCGATTATATTTCCATCTCCGATCCTGACTAATCTTTCAACTTTTTTTTTTTTTCTTCCCTTTCCTTCCTTCCTTCATCATTATATTACTCTTGTCATGTCTGAAATCAATTTGTCAAATATTAAACACATTGTACTAGTATTGTCTGGAAAAGGTGGTGTGGGTAAATCATCAGTGACCACTCAATTGGCTCTTGGTTTGGTGGATAAAGGATTCAAAGTGGGTGTATTGGACATTGATTTGACAGGACCAAGCATTCCTCGCATGTTGGGATTGGATGGTAAAAAAGTACATCAAGCTTCTCAAGGGTAAACACAAGTAAAGAAGAAAGATAAATAAAGACTCACTTTATTATTTACTCTAGATGGGTACCCGTCTACGCTGACGAAAAACAACGATTATCTTGCATGTCGATCGGCTTCTTACTGACGAACAAGAATGACTCTGTGGTATGGCGTGGACCTAAAAAGAATGGTAAGAACAAGAATAAAAAGTAAAAAGAGGCTATTGTCTAATCTAGATCCATACATCATGTAGCCATGATCAAGCAATTCCTTCAAGATGTCTACTGGGGTGAACTCGATTATCTTTTAATTGACACACCACCTGGCACTTCAGACGAACATATTGGCGTGGTGGAATATCTCAAGGAATTCAATCCGGATGGTGCTGTAATTGTGACAACACCACAAGGGGTAGCCATTGCTGATGTGCGCAAGGAACTGTCATTCTGTCGGAAGGTCAAATTACCAATCTTGGGGGTGGTGGAAAACATGAGTGGTTATATCTGTCCTCATTGTGCCGTAAGTAGTAGTCTGGATCCATCTAATCTTTTTATTAACTCTCTCTCTCTTTTTTTTTTGGTTATAGGATTGTACAAATATATTTTCTTCTGGTGGTGGTGAATCCATGGCTAATGAATACAAGATCCCCTTCCTGGGCCGAGTACCTATCGATCCATCTTTTACCAGTGCTGTAGAAACAGAAGGAGAAGGCTCATATGTTAAAACCTTCCAACAATCCCAATTATTCCCCATCTTCCAATCCATTTGTAATCAAGTTGTAGATATAGTTAACAAAGAAGAATGATTTTTATTTATATATAGATTTTATTAAACTTGTAACGGATAATAAAATCCTTCTTTTAAACAAATGTAACTAGACTAATAATATAGTCTTTGGACAATAATCCCACCCAGCCTATGCATACCAATGATAATTGACCAAAGGATCAAGCATGTTAACCGAAAAAAACCTTTCCATAATCTAGATTCGTTGTGCTTGACTGGTGATTCTTGACGTCGACTGCCGACCATGCTGATGACTGTGTCTTGTAATAAAGGGGTGCATTCAGATTGTGATGGAGTCATGAATGTTAACGTTGGGAGATGGTATGATTCACTGGGTCCTCGGGAAGAATGGGGTGGTTTTGTGCGATTTCATTCGCCCAGTCTAACATTTCAAATCCCGATATCACCTATTTGGGAAACAAGAGCAATGCTGTTTCAAACAAAAAAGAAAGCACAAGGCCATCTTTTTTTTTAATACTTTATTGGAAGATACTAGATATATATAAAAAATATAACAACAACTATACTATGAACCTATCACTATTTACAGACGATCGACATTTCCAAGATCCTTACAGGCTTGTTGGACACGCTTGATCATGGTCTTTTCAGCTTCACGGATGAAGACACGGGGATCATAGTACTTTTTGTTAGGCTTGGTAGGACCTTCAGGGTTACCGACTTGGTTTTGGAGGTATTCCTTCTTGTCTTCATAATAGTTCTTCAAGCCGACCCAGTAAGCCCATTGGGTATCCGTATCGACGTTCATCTTGACCACACCATTGTTGACAGCAGTGGCAATATCTTGTTCAGTAGATCCAGAACCACCGTGGAAGACAAAGAAGACAGGCTTGGTTTGTTCACCACTACCGAGTTGCTTGGACACATAAGCTTGATGATCACCCAACAATTCAGGATGGAGACGGACGTTACCAGGAGCATAGACACCGTGGACGTTACCAAAAGCAGCAGCGATGGAGAACAAGTCGGTCACCTTGGAGAAAGCTTCATAGATATCCCAGATATCTTCAGGTTGAGTGTAAAGAGCAGCATTGTCGACATCTTCATTGTTGACACCATCTTCTTCACCACCAGTGATACCAATTTCCATTTCCAATAAACAACCCATGGGAGCCATACGCTTGAGGTACTTTAAACAGATTTCAATGTTTTCTTCCTTGCTTTCTTCAGAGAGATCCAACATGTGAGAGGAGAACAAGGGAACACCATTGGCCTTGAAGTATTCTTCATCAGCAGCAATCATACCTATTCAAATATAAACACATCATAAGAGTTAGTATCCACATACAAACATATACCATCTAATGTGTCATTGATTATTTACCATCGAACCAAGGAAGGAGCTTCTTGGCACAGTGGTCAGAGTGGATGACAACAGGGATACCATAAGCCTTGGCCACAGCACGGACATACTATAACAAAAGAAGCAAATGTTAATAAAAGTGGTTTTTTTAAACTAATCATTCTAGGTAACTTACTTGAGCACCAGCAACGGCACCAATGACAGAGGCTTCTTGGTTCTTGTTGCTCAACCCCTTACCGGCAATGTAAGCAGCACCACCATTGGAGAATTGGATGATGATAGGAGACTTGATATCACGGGCAGCTTCAAGAGCAGCATTGATGGTACTAGTTAATAGTAAATAAAGTGGTTTAGTTCAGTAATAAACAACAACCCCGCATACACCTTCCCACTTTCCCCACGCTAAAGTGAAGGTACATCCCGTGCCTTACCCACACACTTTTCTTTTTTCTTCGTCTTACCTGGTAGAAGTACAGTTAATAGCAGGGATGGCGAATTTGTGTTCGCGAGCTATAAGGAAAGAGAGGTTAATATGTGGTTGGGATAATGTAAATTCCATCTGATATATTTTACCATATTCAAAGAGTTTGCGGAGGTCGTCACCAACAATAACACCAGCAGGAACAATATCGAGGATACCCATCTTGTTTGGACTTATGAATATATATATATA